>NW_004624786.1:6439875-6628721 GCF_000247695.1 Heterocephalus glaber | reverse complement strand
GGTTTTGAGTCTCTAATGACTCTGAGGCTATCTCATTTTCATTATACCAGGAAGGCAATCACAACACCTTAGCCCAAATGATACAATCAGCAACACCATAGCATCAAGCACAGCTTAGAAAATGACAATTTGTGGTAGTTATTAATCTATCACCTTTAACTGTGTAAATTAAATCAAAATCGAGGACCAGCCCAACATATGTTTATAGTGAATAAACTCTTCAGTATAGCAACTTTACCCTTTGGGATGGGGAGTTAGAAGGAGTTGGGGAGGAAGTGATAGATAGAAGGATAGGGAAAGGTTAGCAGTGAGGCCAGAGGACACTGGAAGATCATGGAAACTCTAAGAAACTGTTGAAGATGAGAGGAAAAGGCAGAATGAAAGAACAAAGATGAGAACAAAACAACCTAACAGCAACAGGGAGGCTAGAAACTGTATTTACTTTCCTTTAAAACTAATGACAATTGAGAGAAGGAAAAAGAGAAGAAAAGAAAAATGAAGAAGAAATTCAAATTAGGTGCATAACAGGAATAAAAAGGGAGATGAAGAACAGTTTGGGACAGTGAAAGAATGAGGGGGGGAGGGAGAGAGAGAGAGAAAAGAAAAATAAAAATTAAAAATAAGAGAAAAAATTTCCATAAGGCCTCCATAAGGGTATGTCTCTGCCGTCACAACAGACAACCTGGGCAGCCATGTGCACATATAAGTCAATGAATCTCAGCAATCCAGTAGCAGACCTGTGAGTTTCAGGCAGATTTCTGCCTGCTAGTTCCAAGGTGAGCTCCCTGTCCTCCTGTAGGGTTGAACTCTGCAAGTTTCTACTGCAGGTTCCAGGTGCCTTTCCCCTGAAGATAATACAGGTTCTGATGGGAAGTGATGATCCCTCAAATTTACCAAGTACGGGGTCTGGTGTGCCTTTATTGCAGAGATTCTCTTCACTTTTCCAGTGGGCTTCAGTTTTCATCAAGGAGCTTGAGAGAGGCCCTCTTTCTGTTGTTCATTTCTGCTCTATCTTCTGGAGCTCAGAACAATGGCCTTTATGACTCCCTGTGCCTCTGTAGTGTGGAACCAGGTACTGGCACAGCCAGGAGGCCAGAGGCGGGGAGGGAGGGCCAGCTAAGCTGGTCGCTGGGGGGCGGCGCCAGATGGAGCCCCACTCCACGTGGCCAAGGTCCTCACAGTGGGCTTGCTAGTCGCTGGTCTGAATGAAACATTTTTCAAGAAAGTTCAAGGGCTTTACTTTTCTTTTTCAGCTACATTCATTTTGGGGGTACCCTTCCCACTAAAAGTTGATACTCAGGTATTCTATCTTTGGCTCAGTTTCTTAGTCTTCTAGCAAAGCTATGATTTTCCTCATTGTCCCCACAACAAAACCTGAGAGTTACTACTGTGATGGCCCTAGGGACCATATTCCTTTGGCACCATGAGTACAAACCATTTGTTTTTGAACTGCCTCATACTTCTAGCCAATCCCAGATCCTATTAAGGTAACTTCCCTTCCTCCCTCCCTCCAATGACTCAAGATATTTTTGCTTTAAACAACCGAGGAACCAACCTTAGCCAGAGACATAATTCAGAGGATTCTGTTTACAGTGGCCTGAAGCCAATATTGAGGTCTCTTGGGTGAGTGCAGATATAATGGCACTTTGTCATTCTTTTACAGTAGGAAAGAAGATAAGAATTAAGTTTACTCACCAGAACTGTGGAATTATGTTGTCTTCACAAAGTGCCACTTGGTTCAGGGAGTACCCCATCTGAGGTCTTTTAGAGGGCACACTTTCAATAAGACAGGAAGTTTCCCCAGTCTATTTGCTCCTAGAGTTGTCCTCGAACCATGTTTTTCTGAGGAGGATAAGACTGATGTTACTGTACAGCATCCAGAGAAGGGAAAGATAATTCACCTACCACTGGAAGAGGGCAGAAACTTTCCCTGAGTGTTCGGTGTTGTATAACACTCCGCCTTTGGCTGCAGAAAGTCAAAGTCAAGTTTGGCCTTACCAGACTTGACACTGGGCCACCTGCCTCCATCACACACAGAAGACTTCCCTCATTTCCTAAATTCCACCAGTAAGCCTGTGTGACAACACAGAGAAGCACAGAGAAGTCTTGGAACTGCAGGCAACCACTGGGGACACTGAATGATGCTCAGGAGGTAAATACAGGCTGAGAGCTGTCACTTTGCCCATTTGGGCAGCTTACTGCCAGAATCCTGATTCCAGGAAAGTCTCCCAGCTCCAGTGAATGCCCCATCAACAAAGCTTATTGTCAAATAAAATTCTCAAAAGAGCATCAGAGCAGGCCAGGGATTTAGCTCAGTGCTGCCACGCCTGCCTTGCAAGCACAAGGTCCTGAGTTCAATTCCTGGTACCAGGAAAAAAGGGGGGAGGCATCAGAGGTGTGCTTGTTTGAATTGTCAAAACAGAGAACAACTGGAAAAACATACTGGAACAAGGTCAAGAGGGTATGCATAGGTGATTTAGGGGAATTGTCTGGTTTTGTCTGATCAAGTGATATCCATGATTAGATTTCTCAACACTTGCTACTTTAACAAAGACAGATTCTATGGAAAACTACGAATGGCAAGATACACAGTCTACAATTCTACCCCATGGTCTAAGAATGCCAATTTCTGTCACTTAGATAGCTGCATCTGTGGCAGTGAAATATGTCTCTAGGCTTTAAATTTGATGTGATCTTATTTTCATAATAGTATTAAAGATATTAGTTATAAGAATTTTTCTACTTGTAAATAAAGATTTGTTTGCTTTTGTATTGAAAAAGAAAGTGCACCAAAGGTAGTCACCATAGTGTACAGGAAGGAAATTAACAACTTTGTCTTTCTTCCAAGTGAAGAACTTTTCATACTTGGCTTCTAGAACCTAAATAGAATTAAATAGTATTAAAGTTTGGAATGGGGCCATTGCTTATGTGACTGCAGCTCTGACAGGGGCAACTGGAAGATGTTTGGAGGATGTGACATAATGATTACTATCTTAATTAGAGTATCAGTTTACCTTAAGAAATGAGTGACATTTTTATAATGGAATTCAAAGTTTTTTAGTCTATGAGGACTGGCTGATGATAAAAAAAATTGTAAGTGGAGTACACTTTTGTTATAAGAAACCTTAATTCTTTTATATTCACCATTTTGTTCTTAGGGAAAGAGAGCAGTAGACAAGGAAATCAGACCTTTGGGTTACAAGCAGAGAAATAAGACAGATGAAGGTCTCTTGATAATGAAGGATCCTTCATGCCAGACCCAAATTGCAGGTGTACCTGCAGATGCTAACTTATCTTCAGGACTTCCAGGTAAAGAATATTTGACCATTACTTTGATGTCTCTTTCATCTTTAAATGTATACATACTCATGTGCCTGAGCTGTTTATTGCACATAATGTGAAACTGTCTAGGTTTCTCTGTTCGATCCAAACTTGCCTGATAATACTTTGAAAATCATCTTTCCTTCACCTTAACTGCTTGCCCACCTTATTTATCCCCTGTATTTACTGAGTGGCTTGGATGTGCTCAGCACCATGCTGAACCCTAGAGATGAAACAGGACTACAAAGGCAGACAGAGCCAGTTCCTACCCTCCACAGTCCAGGAGGTTTTAAGACAAAGCTGCAGGTAACTGTCATTTGAGGTTGGATGTGATTGTGTCCAGAGGAGAGGTGTAAGTGGGTAATTGGTGTCTTTCTGGAGCAGTGTATCCACATAAAGCTATAGGAAGGAAGAGATGATAGTTCTAGGATGTGCAGTGGGAACTGACATTCAGTGCAGAAAGCATGAGCAAAAGTGCTAAGGTGGGAAATTTTCTAGAACAGAGGAGGAGTCCTGCTCGGTGTATAAGGGATGATGCAGAACACTGGAAGCTGAAACAGGACAGCTGTTGTGGCTTTTGCTGTGAAGGCCTCAGCTCTCTGCCTAGGACATGTAGGCCTCTCATCCTGCCAGAGGATGGCAGTGGCAAGGTGAGAGCTGGGTTTTGGAGATAAAAGTGGTATGAAGCGGGCTGGGGATTTAGCTCAGTGGTTTCACTGCCTGCTGCGCAAAAGCACAAGGACCTGAGTTCGATCCCTGGTACCAAAAAAAAAGAACACAAAAGTGGTATGAAGGTTGAAGTAGGTGCTGTGGGCTAAAGAAACTGGAAGCCAGCCTCAGCCTCTTCCTTCTGGCAGGCCAGGAAGGCAAGATCTGTCACATCAGCCTGCTCTATGATGGAGGCGGGAGTGACCACCTGCCATTCTTCCCCATCTGTGGGACAGTTCTCACAAGGGGCTGAGACTCCACATCAGGCCAGTCATTAACATCCACCTGAGTCAGATTCACCTGAAAGCCAACAAGTGTCTGTCAGGTACCTGCTGTATTCCAGAGAAAATGCTAGGTGTTTATATCACTGAAAGACGAAAATCAGAAGAGCAGACAATAAACAATATATACAAATAAGTGGACTGTCAAAAGATAATTAAATGTTAGAGAACATCTAATATAAGAGCAGGGATAGAGGAATAGAGAGGTGTTAGAGAGTGGCTGCCCGTTTAAATAGGGAATAGTCAGGCCTTCTTGCAGTGGTTTACGTGCCTCTTCATGCATGTATAAATCTCAGAATTTGGTGTTTTACAACACAGCTGCTGAAAATTCAGAAGCATCATCTCAGAAGCCAGTCGAGGAAAAAACAGCTCCTCCAAATCCTGAGCAGGTGTTTGCTGAATGTTCCCAGAAGAGGATTTTGGGATTACTAGCAGCCATGTTACCTCCCGTAAAGTTGGTAAGAGACAGAGGTGGTGTTTTCTTTGTAAAAGAGGGGATAGTGTTATTCACAGAAGAAGATGTTGTTGTATATGCTGAAATGAACTGTTAATAATAGTCAGCTCTGTATCCCTAGGGTGGGACTTTAAATTATTTTCTTCTTTGACTTTCTATATTTTATGTGTGTATATATCCTGATTCACATTTTTATTAAAATTATCTTTTTCTTTTTTAATTTGAAATTTTTTAAGCTCATAGAAAATTTGAAAGAATAATGAAAATCTTCACCCAGACTCACCTGTTGTTAATTTTGCTGTACCTCTTTTTATTTACATAACTATTTTTTCCTGAAATTTTGAAAACACTGTAAGTTGAAGCAATTAGTGACATTTCATCCTCAGTACTTCAGCATATGTTTCCTAAAGTAAAAACTACACAATCACAATGGCATTATCATACTTTAAACATTTAGCATTGATAGACTAATTCCATCTTATGTGTAGCCAATGTACAGATTTCCCCATTTATCCCCTAAGTGTTCCTGCCAGCTTAAGAATTGCATTGCATTTAGAGTTCATGTTCACTTAATCTCCTCTAACCTATTTATCTTGCCTTCTTTGTTTGTTTAGGTAAATTTCCTAACACTGACATCTTCTAAGACTCTAGACAGTTTAGATATGTCTAACTGTACCATTATTCTTTTTTATAATTTTCTAGACTGTTCCTATATTTATATTTTTCTTTATGAACTTTCATATTATTTTTAATCAAGTTAAAAAGATTCTGTTAGCATTTCCATTGGGTTGGCATTAAATTTACATATTAATTTAGGAATAACAGACATTTTTACAGTAGTCACTTTTGGCGGGGCCGCTGAACAGAGAGGAATCAGACAGAGCTAACAAGCTCCTGAAACAGGATTTCCTAAGTTTTCAGAGCTTTGGGGTAGGGAAGTGTCTCCAGGACCTAGGTTTGGTCCTCAGGTCTCTGAGTCCAAGGACTTCTTAAAGCAGTTTTGTAGGAGATGCTTAGCCTCAGAGGAATCAACTTTTGCATGGGAATTGAAACTGATTTATAAATTGATCACAGTTTACAGGGGCATGTGTCTACCAAGAAAATCACGGTGTTTCCTCTTGGTATATAATTCCAGAGAGAAAAAATGAATCAGGAATTCATACCAGCCCCTGTAATTACTACCTAAAACCACAAGGTTCACTTGTCTTTAGCAGTGAGATCCTGTACCCCATTATCCTTTATGCAGTTACTTGATTAGTCTCCCATCTCAGCTGCCATTCTTCTCTTCCAAGGATGTCCTCCTCTTCTTGTTGGGACTCCACACATTACCCAGGGCCTTCCCCAACATCAATGCCTCCTTACCGCACCTGGGTCTGTCTCGATGCCAGCTTGCCCCCTTGTGTCGAAGCCTCCCTTACCTTGCATTCAGGAGCCACGCTCTTCTTATATTACATCAACTCTGATTCCCTATGCCAGGCTGAGCTCCCATGGGATGCCTACCTGTCTTCATTCACTCCAGGTAACCCTTACATATTGATGCCCTGCTCAGCCCTCTCAGAGCTCCACTCTAACTCTTGAGCTTGACCATTCCTGGTTATGCCTTCCCCACCTCACCTGTGCCCTGCCACAGAAACTCTTCTCTCCAGCTTAAGGTTTGATAGCCTACAGCCTGCACAGGACCGGCCTGGGCCTAGCTGCCATTCTCATTCATCTTGGATTCCAATCCTCTTCTCTTCAAGGGCACTTTTTTTTAAAGGGTTTTTTTGAGCTTTTACTTTTTAGTTTAGGTTGGCCTCAAACTCACAGCAATCCTCCTCCCTCAGCCTCCTGAATGCTGGGATTACAGACATATGCTACCATGCCCCGCCTCAAAGGGACTCTTTCTTGTGAATCACTTTTTTTTCTAGGAACTTTTGTTCTTTGATTTCTTTGTTTTCACATTACAATATAGTGTCTTCTTGAATTACATTGAGGATAACAACTCACAATTATGAGTTTCTTCTAGTTTTATGTATTTTCTCCTATGGAAAATAACAAGTGGTTTAAGTGTATCAATATATGTACTAGGATGTTTACCTAAATGGTGTTGGTAATGATGAAGAATTAAAAACAAAGTTGTAGGGCATTATTTAAAGAAAGAAAAATAACTTTAAAGTTTTTAATTTGTTTTATGTGTGTTATACGTAAATGTGCATAAAAAAAGATTGAAAGACTTGTTAAGTTAGAAATAGTTGTTATCTCCTAGGTTTTGGTAGGAGGTGGATTATGGGGCGCTTTATGTGTATTTGTGAATTATTTGAATTTTTTTTTACAATAGATATGGGGGAAAAATATTTTAAAGGTTTTTTTAGGGTAAAGGAATATTAAAAGGACAATAAGATAATACCTGGGAATGTTTATTTTATAATTTATTATATATGTTTCATTTGTTAAAGCCACTGCATGATTCTGTTGGCACTAGGCCAATTGTAAATAATACTCAAAGGGTATGGAATGTTAGCTGGTGTGGTTCTTTGGATTTTATACTGAAGGGATCTCTCTCTTGGCAGGGTCCCACAGTCCCTCTGATAGACCTGGAGCATGTCCTCCCACTCATGTTCCAGGTTGTCATCTCCAATGCAGGCCACCTGAATGAAACCTACCACCTCACCCTGGGTCTTCTTGGCCAGTTAATCATCCGTCTTTTACCAGCAGAGGTAGACGCTGCAGTCATCAAAGTCCTCTCAGCCAAACACAACCTGTTTGCTTCCGGGGACAATGCCGTCGTTCCAGATGGCTGGAAGACCACACACCTGCTCTTTAGCCTGGGAGCTGTGTGTCTGGACAGGTAGCCTTGTTTTCCACTCACCCAGCCACCCAGTACACCCACCGTGGTGTCTGTTTAGGTCAAAGGTCTGGCTGTTGATGTGTGTCAGAGCGCCACCATGCTGTTGTCTAGATTCTTCAGTGAGAACGGAATTGGTTTTTTGTAATATTGTCAGTCCACACAGCTCTGCAGCTTCAGCACAGTCTGTTGATTCATCTCTCTATGCTATGTATTCTGGTGTGCTTTTTCCAGAGAGCAATAATTGTAGCCCTTGAGGTTGAAAATCTGTTTTCATTATAAAAGGAACATAACCACAGTACCAAATTTGGAGAGCAGAAATGAACAAAAGAAATCACCCTGATTTGCCTTGTATTAATATATCTGACACTATTTACTGTATTTCCTCATGAGCTCTTTTCTGTATGTGAATGTGAGAGTACATGAGTCCCCATGCATGAGGAGTTTTTATAAAGATCTGAAAACAGAACTGTAGACTAAGTATGTAAGTAACAAATCTTGATATTTGTTTGTTTTTAATTTATTGTGGTACTGAGAATTGAACCCAGGAGTGTGCATTCCACCATAGAGCTACCATCCCCAGCACTCATTTTTTATTTTGAGACAAGTAAGTTACCCAAGCTGGCCTCGAACTTGAGATCCTCCTGCCTCAACTTCCCTAGTTTGGTGGCAGCACTGCATCTGGCTATTTTGTTTATTCACTTAATTTATATGAAAAGCATCATTCTGATAGGTTTTGTTTTGTTTTGTTTGTATGTGTGTTGGTTTGATTTTTTGAGACAAGGTCTCACTATGTAGTCCAGGCTGGCCTTGAACTCACTATGTAACCCAGGCTGGCCTCACAGCAGTCCTGCTGACTCAGCCTCTGAGTGCTGGGATTACAGCCGAGCACCACCACTCCTGGCTGATTCTGGTAGTTTTTAAACTAATAAATTAATGGCTTTTTGCATGTCTTGGGTGTGCCTTGACGTGTATGAGCTCTGATAAGTCAAGTTGAGAGCTCTGTTTACTGTCACCTAACAGAGCTCTTGCCTTCCAGCCGGGTTGGACTGGACTGGGCTTGCTCCATGGCAGAGATCCTGCGGTCACTCAACAGTGCCCCACTGTGGCGAGACGTCATTGCCACCTTCACAGACCACTGCATCAAGCAATTGCCGTTCCAGCTGAAGCACACCAACATCTTCACCTTGCTGGTGCTGGTTGGCTTCCCCCAGGTACAGCATCTGAAGGCCTTCTCACCTCTTCCAGTCTTCATCATGCATCTCTAAACCTCCATGGCATATTTTTTGAACTTTTTTCCCTCAGTTGGATAATTTCCTTTCACGGTGTTGATACATTTTCATGATTGTGGGGTGGTTTGTTCAACTTGTATTTTTAACAGTTGAGCTATTTGATTCATTTTACTAGCTGGTAGTTGGCTTTGAAAAATGGATAACTTCAACATACTAAATTATAAAATCTTTCAAAGAATAATTGCCTTCACTTTGGCATTCATCTTGATCTCATTCCTAATCTTCATGTCTCTCAACTGATTCAGAGGAGGCTATAAACCAGTTCTGTGCTGGGCCAATGCCACATGCTTTGGACTTAACCTTATCTTTGGGCACTTGTTGAAGTCAGAAGAACAAGCGAAAAGGGCTGAGCTTGTGGATAATTAAGTGTTCTTTCTGGCTTGCTAAGTTGTCTTTTCTGTCTCTCCATGTCACATCCTAGGTCCTCTGTGTGGGAACCCGCTGTGTTTATATGGATAATGCCAATGAACCTCATAATGTGATTATCTTGAAGCACTTTACTGAGAAGAACAGGGCTGTGATCGTTGATGTCAAAACTCGGAAGCGGAAAACAGGTCCTAAGCATAATTATTTTTTCTAAGAATGGAGAAAAATTGTCTAATCCTTGCATACTTTAAAATCAGTGAAGATACCTTGGTTCTTATCCCTGCATGTGATATTCTAAAAAGCAAGTTCAGGGCCGGGGATTTAGCTCAGTGGTTTCTCTGCCTGCTGCGCAAGCACAAGAACCCGAGTTTGATCCCTGGTACCAAAAAAAAAAAAGCAAGTTCATTCCTGACCAAATAGCTTCCTGAGCTGTTTTTTCCTTGTTGCTGAAGTGATATGGTTGAATTGGTATAATTTTGAAGGCCCCCTTTCCATGCTTTTGTTTTATATATATGGCTCTGTGTTTTGGTTTGGCAAATATTTAAGTTCTGAATATTTAACCTCTCCCTTTCCAGGTGTCATTTGTTTTCATGTGGGGTAATTTAAACATGTTATGAAGTTGAGTGAGTCATGGAGTCAGGTGGCTCCACTTGGAATAATTGTATTCGTATTAGTATAACTTTCCTTTTCATTTCAATAGAACACTGAAAGTATTACATCTGAAGTACCCTTTTGACTTAATTTGCCAAACTCCAAAAATGGGATATCTAAACATTGTACACTCAGTTCCGTTCCAAAAGTAATCTGTTTTGTCTTCAACTTTAGCATTAAGCAGTGTCTGTGTTGCACTACCCCCTTCACATATGAACAACCATCTGTTTCAGGACCATTTATTGAACAGACTGTCCTTTCTCTACTGGTGCCTTTCAGAATTAACTGACTCATATGTGTATGTTTATTTTTGGATTCTATTAGAAGTCTGCTGTAATTCTGATGAGTTTTCCTTTGTAAGTGATTTGTTTCTTTTCTCTAACAGCTTTTAATATTTTGTTCTTGTGTTGAATTTCTGGAATCTTGACTATTATATGCTTACATGTAGTTTTTTTTTCTGATTATGGCTAGTTAGCGTTCTATATTTGTCACTTATCTGTGTGTCAAATTCTTTTTCCATGTTTGGGAAGTTTTCTACTATTACTTCTGTGAACAGATTTTTTTATGTCCTTTGTGCTATCTTCTGATTTTTCATTGATTCCAATTAATCCTTTTTATTTTGGTACTAGGGATCAAACTCGGGTCCTTGCACTTGCGCAGCAGGTGGCAAAACCACTGAGCTAAATCCCCGGCCCCCCTGATTAATCTTATGTTGTTCTTCTTTGAGTCATCTAGCAGCTGTTGGATTGATTTTTCATGGTCCTTTGCTATTTTTAAGAAATCTTTCATTTGATGATCACTAACCACAAACTGTCTTCCAGATCTGATATTCTGTCTTCACATTAGTTGATTCTGTTGTTTTCAATAGAATTTTTAATCTCCTGGATATCTATTTGAATCTGTTTTATGGAATCCAATTCTTTCCTGTGTTCCGGATTCCTAGTTTCCATAACTTTCCTAAGTTCCTCTATCTTTTTTATCTGTATCTACTCTAGATTCACTAGCCATATCTTTTATTATGGTCATCATCTCTTTAGCTATATAATTATTTTTTGATTTTTTTCTAGAGACATTCGTCTGCTTTGTTAATTCCGCTGCTACCATTTCAGAAAGTTTAGCTGGGTGGCTTTTGATTTCTTCCACCTCAGTTCCCCCTGGATTTGCCTGGACGAAGCTGAAAGTCTGGAGTTGCATCTTGCTTCTATGTTTTCTTATTTTCTATTTTTTAAATTTGTTTTCTGAGTTGATGCTTGTAAATTGCTTATGGTAGATAGTTTTATTACTAGGATCAAGACCTCTTTAGAAAATGACTGCTTTTCAGAGATGTGTTCTAGACTAGCTAGTTTTGGCTTTTGGCTTTTGGATCTGTACCAAGATCCTGCCTCTTCAATTAATTAGGCATGAGAGGTTGTTGCCTGTTTGGCCTAAACCCAGTTCTTTGGTACTGGACTGTGGTATTGTTTATGACCCCCAGACAATCTCAGTACTGGCATACAAGGAAGAACAACTGATTACAATAACTATGTCATCTAGGCTAAAGTAGTACAATCAGTAATAACAATAGCATCAAAGTGCAGTCTAGAAAATGATAAACTATGCCAGAGATTTAGCTCAGTGGTAGTGCTGCCGCCTGCCTTAAAAGGTCCTGAGTTTGATCCCCCTTACCAAAAAAAAGAAAAAGAAAAGAAAGTGATAAGCTATGTTAACTGTTAATTTGTCACCTTTAACCATAGGTGCAAGATTTATGATTATATAACAAAATCTGAAATAAATCAGAAAATTATATACAGTAAATATCCACTCAGCAGAGAAATGTAACCCTCATGGGAGAAAATTTAAGAAGGATAAGAGGAAAAAACAGAGAAATAGAAAAAGAGAAAGAGATTAGAAGTAAGGTTGAAAGACAGAGGAAGATTACCCTACCTTGGGGAAGACAGGAGGGAGGGAGGGAAGGGAGAAGGGACAAGAGAGAGAAAGAGAAAAGAAAGGGAAAGAAGAAAGAAAAAAGAAAGATTAAAAACAATGTTCACACTCATGAAAAAACAAAAACAATTAAAAAAACAACAAAGAAAAAAGAGAGCTCTCTTGGTGATTTCAAGCTTGTGATTATCTTCTGGAGTCTACAGTTTTGAAGTAGTGTCCAGTTCAAGTCCTGTCTCTGCTGTCACTGGTAGACAAAGGAGGCAGGCAGAGAGCCCAGATCCTTGCCGGATGATCCCAACAAGCCTACAGTAGGATTGGCAGAGTGCCAATTCTGGTGCTTTCACCAGAAAGTTTCCTAGAAGTTCAGGCTGATCCTGGCCCCTGGTTATGGGATTGAGTTTTTCAGCATACAACCCTTTGGGTGTCTCTTACTGGTCTGACCTTGGCTCCCTGACCTTGGATGTCTCCTCCAGTTGCCCCTCACCCAGTCACTGGGGGATTTCAACACTGAGAGCCCTGAGATGAAGCCAGTCCACAGCTGCTCCAAGTCCTGGGTTCATTTTGCCCCTCGCTAAAATGGCATCTGGTCAAGCACCTTCTCCAAGGGATACCACAGCCACTTGGACTGGAGTCACTCACCAGCTGCTGAATGCATAGCATCCACTCCTCTGTTCCACTGGTGTGTTTCTCCCTGGAGGCCTCTGGAGTCACACTCCCTCACTGTGTCTCTGTAGATTTTATCCTCCTGTCCCATACGAGGAGCCAGGAGCCCAGGAGAAAGTACAGTTTGCCACCTCTTTTTCTGCATTGTAGTATGTCTCTTCACTCTCTGTGGGCTCCAGTTCTCTCTTCAGATCCTTCCTGGGTCCCAGGGATCCACTTCCCTCCTTCTTTTCTTCCCCAAGTTGTTATTTCCACTGTCTGGATTCCAAATCTTGGAGAGATTGATTTATTGCTATTTATTGCTTCACTCTCTTCCCGGAAGTCCTATTTTTGGACTATTACCATCTTCACTATTTTAGGTTTATAGTGTTCTAAATCTTAAAATCAGATCCTCCAATTTTTTTTAAATTGTTTTGGCTCTTCTTAATTCTTTGCCTTTCTATATAAATTTTAGAATCAGCTTAGTTTCTACTAAAGAAACTGCTGGGATTTTAATTGGCATTGCATTGAATCTATGGATCTACTTGAGAAAAACTGACTTTTTAACAGAATTGAGTCTTTAGATTCATCAGCATTGTATATCTCTGCAATTATTTAGTGAATAAATTTAGGCTTATAAAATTTAGGTCCCTAATTTTTCTCAGCCTGGCATAGGGTATTAACTACCTTCTCTCATTCCTGAATTGGTAATTTATGTCTTCTTTCTTTTGTTTCCTAGACAGTTTAGCCAGAGATTTATTATTTGATTTTTTTTCAAAGGACCAGCTTTGGTTTTGTTGATTTTTTTTTCCTATTATTTTCTGTTTCATTGATTTCTTCCCTGTTCATTATTGATTCCCTTTTGCTTACTTTAGATTTAATTTGCTTCTTGTTTTTTCTGTTTTCTTAAGGTGGAAGTCATCACTGATTTGAGACCTTATTTTTTTGTTACTGGGGATCGAACTTGGGTCCTTGAGCTTGCGCAGCAGGCGGCAAAACCACTGAACTAAATCCCCAGCCCAACCTTTCTTATTTGCCATAGCATTTTAATGCTGTGAATTTACCTCTAAGTATCACATTAGCCACATCCCACAATTCTTTATATATTATCATTTTCATTCATTCATTGAATATATCATTTCATTCAGAATATTTTCTAATTTACTTTCTGATTTCTTCTTGGCATTGTAGATTACTTAAAAGTTTGTCAACTAACTTTAAAGAATATTCCAATGTTTATGTTATTGATTTCAAGTTTAATTTCCTTGTTGTCAGAGAGTATATGTTTATTTTAATCCTGTTAAGTTTGTTGCAACATGTTTTATGGTTCAAATGATGACTTTTCATGAAAGTTCCATGCACTTGAAGAAAATGTGTATCAATTGATAGTGTTATCCAAGTCTTTCATGCTCTTCCTGATGGTCTACTTAGTCTAACAATTGCTGAAAGAGAACTGTTGAAGTTTCTAAATGCATTTCATTCTGAAATGTTCCTTTTTATCCTTGATAATACTTCTTGTCTGGTATCTCTTTTAATGTTTATTCATCCTCTCCTGCATTTTTTAATATCAGCATTTACATAGTATGTCACTTTCTATCCTTTTTCTTTAACTTGCCTATGTCTTTATATTTAAAGGGGATTTTTTTTTGTAGGTGGCACTTAGTGGGGCCTTCATTTTAAATCCAATCTGATAATTCCTGCCTTTTAATTGAATTGTTTAGATCATTTACATTTAATGAAGTTATCAGATTAGTTGAATTTAAATCTGTCTTATTTTCTGTTTGTCTCATCTGTTCTTTGTTCCTTTTTTCTTCCTGCCTTCTTTTTTGAGGCAGGGAGAGGGTTGGGTTTTTGTTTTTTGGGGGGTTTTTTTTGGTACTGGGGATCAAACTCAGGTCCTTGCGCTTGTGCGGCAGATGGCAAAACCAGGGTTGGGTTTTTTGAGACAGGGCCTTACTATGTAATTCAAACTGGCCTTGAACTCACTATGTAGCCTAGGCTAGCCTTATTCATAGCAATCCTCCTGCCTCAGCTTCCCAAGTGCTGGGATTACAGGTGTGCGCCACCATACCTGGCCCTCCTGCCTTCTTTGGACTGGTTTATTATTTTTTTAATGACTTCATTTTATCTCCACTATTGGCTGTTTGTACCTATTTTTTTTTCTAGTGATCTAGGATTATAATAGTCAAGTAGTTTTTTTACAGATTGCACTAAGGTTTATACTATAAACCTTTAACTCATCACAGTCTACTTTGAAATGTCATAACACTTTACAACAGTATAGAAATATTACATTTATTTCCATTCCCTGCCCCCATTTTTGTGTCGTTATTACACATTTTGTTTTATGTGATATAAATCTCTCAATACATTGTTTTTGCTTTAAAATGTCAGGTATTTTAAAAGATTATAAAATGAACAATGTTTTTTTATTTAACTACATATTTACTATTTTTGCTGCTCTTCATTCCTTTGTATAGATCTAAATCTCTGTCTACTGTATTTTTCTGTGGCCTGAAAAACTTCCCTTAGCATTTCTTGTAGTTTAGGTCTGATGCTGTAAGATCTTTTAGTTGGTTTAGAAAATCTTTACTTTGACCTCATCTTTGAAAGATAATTTTTCTAGGTGAAAAATTCTAGATTGAGTTATTTGTCCATTGTTTTCTGGCTTGTATAGATTTATGGTCTGAAGGTTGTCATTCTTACTTTGCTACTTTTTTATATATTTTTTTGTCATCTTTGCTACTTTTTATATTGTGTTTTTTTCCTCTGGCTGTTTTTAGAATTTTTCTCTTTATTGCTGCTTTTAGCAAATTTTTTTCAGCACTAGGGAGTTAACTGAGGGTCTTTGCATTGAGCTACAGCCATAGCCCTTTTTAAAAATTTTTTATTTTGAGGCACTAAGTTGCTAAATTGCCAGTGCTTGGCTTGAACTTGCAATCCTCCTGCCTCAGCCACCAACAGTGCTCAGATTACAAGGGTACATCACCATGCCTGGCTTGGTTTTTAACAGTTTGATTATGTTTTGCCTTGGCATGATTTTCTTTATGTTTCTTCTGGTTGGGAATTTATTGTGCTCTTTGGGTTTGTAGTTTTTATTGAATTGGAGAAAATTTCCACTACTTCCCCCCCCGCCCCACCAGGACATTTCTACTCTCACTGGTAGGAAGACAGATTATTCCCAGCTTTGTGTGAGCTCCAAGAATTGTTAGCCTACTGCTTTTTAGTGTTCTCCTGCCCTAGGCAGTTTCCTCTCACATATATGCAGATGAATATTCAACTTAAGACTTAATGAAGAACCCTCAGAGGATCTATAGAGAGCTTTCTCCCACCTTCTCTCTGTGCATCTTTCTTCTGGTGATATTTGTCCCCTAAATTCTAGCCAGCTACCTTGATTCCCTGAACTCTGATCTCTACTTCCTTGATTCATTGAGACTCCTGAACTGTGCTTGGATTTCTGCTTCATGTTCCTCAGCCTACAGATTTCTGGTGCTACTGGAGGGCTTAGTTTATGTTTTTGTTCTGAGGGATCATAGTTCTTCATTATCTGTTGCTCAGTGTCTGAAAATTATTATTTCATGTTTATTTCAGTGTTGTAGTTGCCTAACACGGAAGAGTGAATCAGTTCCCCTTATTCCATCTTGTTTGGAAGTAGAAGTCTTATGTGTACTACTTCTAAGAACTTCCAGCCAGGCATGATGGTACATACCTTTCATTCCCACATTGGAAAGCTGATGCAGGAGGATCACAAATTCAAGGACAGCCTGGGCTACATAATGAAACCCTGTCTCAAAAAAAAAAAAAAAATGTCCATTAACACCTTTGGAGATGATCTACTTGTGCACAATAGTAAGAATGTGTATTGTTCCTCTGAGTTGCTCAGTGGATAGGTTGCCCAGTACCATTTTTGTGCTCACCTGCAAGCTTAACATGTTCCTGCTGGCTTTGAACCACCAGTGGTACATACATGACTGTCCTATCAGGTAACTTGTGCCACTGGTGTTACAAACAGATCTAGTCACTTTTATCAGTCTTTTCACTAAATTAATTTTATTTTTTTATATTTTTGGTATTGGGGATCAAACTCAGGACCTTGCACTTGCAAGGCAGGTGCAGTGCCACTGAGCTAAATTCCTGGCCCGTAAAATTAGTTTTAAAAAATTGCCCAATGGGACATTCATCCGTGTACCACCAGTGGATCAAGCTGACTAGCTGCGAGGCATACAAATTATGGCTCTGTTGTGAAGGTGTTAAATAAATTCCCACTGAGCCTGGGAGATTTGTGTTTCTGCAGATTTTACTTTAGTGAGGCACATTACTGTGGAAGAAACTTGGCAGCAGGATGCATTAACTGTACTTTTTGTGCCTTTCTCTTCCTGACCTTGCCCTTCAGTGAAGGACTACCAGCTGGTCCAGAAAGGGGGAACACAAGAAAGCATCGACTCTCAGGCCCAGCTAAGCCAGTACTCCCAGCACTTTGCCTTTATTGCCAGTCACCTTCTGCAAACCAGCATGGACAGCCATTGTCCTGAGGCAGTGGAAGCAACTTGGGTTCTGTCCCTGGCCCTCAAGGGTTTATATAAAACATTAAAGGTAATGGGGAGCCTCTTCTGTTTGGTAATAAATCTGTCTGTGATTGGATATCTGTAGGGGATTAACAAGAAAGAAATTCCATTTGATTTCAGTGAATGCTTAACCATAGGATCTTGATTATTTTTAGAAATGTTTGGGGCCTTGTACAAGGATAACTTTAAGGAGGAAATAGAATTTTCCCAATAGTTGGTTTTCTGTTTTTCAACACTGTCATGGATTTAGGTGCTATGAATTCAAGAGGACATAGCTGTGGCAGGTGAGAAGAGAAATGGATTGAAAAGTTCCTTACTTCCTCAGAATGACAGCTCTTCTGATTCATCATGGGATATACAAGGGAGAATAAAGGGGATTAGCCTCCCATAGGAGCTTAAAGAGTAGATTTGGCCAATAGACAAGTTAAAAAGCTGAGTAATATTTGGCATACAGATGAAATACTCTGACTTGTGAAGACTTTCCAGTACCTGGTGGAGAAGAGAATCTTTCCGGAAGATGTACTTTAGCTCACTTGTAGGGTCGTCTTCCCAGCACAGCTATCCAGGACAGAAGATCTCAGTGGAAGTTTGTAGTCCCTTGACTCTGAAGGGTGCTCAGTGACAGTACTGGTGGGGAGACTGGACTAAGTGACATTCCAGCTCTGGACCACCCCTGAGAGTTCATATTTGTAGGGTTGAGCCCATTTATCTGCTGCTGGAATTTCTTTTTTCTTTTTTGTGAGGGCAGGTTTGAGACAGGGTCTTGCTCTTTAGTCCAGGCTGACCTTGAGCTCACTATGTAGCCCAGGCTGGGCTCAAACTTGCCACAATCTTCCTGCCTCAGCCTCCCAAGTGCTGAGATTACAGGTGTTCACCACCATCCCCAGACTGCTGCTGATTTTGTTCATGACATTTATAACAATGTGCAATTTGTTTCATTGTTCACCTTGTATATAGTAGGAAAGAGCAGATAAACTCCCTGAGGACAGAGATCTTTGAATCCTTCATTCAGTAAATATTTGTTAAGCACAAGAGCCAAATGGAACTAAGCATGTAGTGATGAACTTGGAAAAAGACCCCTGCTGTTATGGAGCTTGCAGTCTGACTGGCGAGATACAACAGGGAGCCTGCAGGAAAGACTGCCATGAGTCAGGAAAAACCTTTCTGAAAAGGTAAAATTTGCAGTGATAGATAAGGAGGTTATCCTGAAAGGACTGAAAGAGAGTACCAAGCTCCAGGTATTGAAGTGGAATAGTCACAGTTGTCCCTGAGCAAAAAGAGCCTTCAGGGCTTGGGGATAGTGCACAGCGGGAGGTCAGGCTGGAGAAGCAGACAGAGAACTTTGTAGGACCTTGTCAGCCAAGATTAGGGGCTTGAGTTTTAGCCTCAGGCCCATTGGAAAGATTTTGGAAGGTAAAGAGCAGGGGAGTGATATAAAGTAGGTTTCAGAAATGTTGAATGGATGCATTAAAGAGTGAATGAGCAGGTGGTCGGTCATGGGGAAGGTTCCAAGTTGCATTCTTCCTACCGACTCTGAAATTTTCCCTGGAGGTCAGCTCAGTCCCCTGGCCGAGATTGAATGCTGAGAAAAGCTTACTTTTCTCCAGCAAACCTCTGCCTTCTTCAGTCAAAGACAGCTGCACATCACTCTTTTTCTGGTTGACAGGCTCATGGTTTTGAAGAGACCCAAACAACCTTCCTTCAGACTGATCTGCTGAAGCTGCTGGTGAAAAAGTGCAGCAAGGGGACTGGCTTCAGTAAAACGTGGCTCCTCCGGGACCTGGAAGTAAGGGACAAGGGGAGCTCCTGCTGCTCCTGCTTTAGCTCATTCCACCTGGTTCTCCCCTGTGCCCTTTCATTCTGTACAGTGTTTAAACTGTGCCTTGCTTCTGTCTTCCCTTTTGGAATTAGGGACTGTGACACCTCTCCTCCCCTGTCAGGGAAAATGAATTTGATGTTTGTTCAAAGAACACTGGAAAAGAAGTACTTTATGGACATACATACTTGGCTATTTTATCATGGTAATAAAGTGTGCCCTTGAATTATTATTTCCCCTTAAAGTTCCTTCAGGTTAAAATCAGCTTCTAAATTTGTCCTCACTCATGTTTGGATTTCAGTCCATAATTTTAGTTTTATTGCCATTCCCCTAAGGCCTTAAATGCTTCTTAGTGGAGTTCCTGTGGCTCCCCACAGGCTTCCTGGGCCAAGTGCCTGCTTCAGGGACAGGAGAGGCCACTGCAAGGATATTGGTGCTGCCAATGTTCGTGACACAGAGGCCTGGCCCACGGAAGAGCTCTGAGTGCCTTGGGAGGATTTGCTTAAGTTTGAGAGAAACCTGCTAAAACATACTAGTGGGAACCTGGGAGAATATGGGAACTCTTAGTCTTACAGGATATTTTAAATTAGAATATTTTTGTTACACAAATAATAGAATCACTGTGCAGGAAATTTCAAAAATATAAAACCAAAAAACTCCAGATTTTACCTCAGAACACAGCTACCATTAGCATTTTGTGTCTTTCTTTCTTTTTCTTTCTTCTTTCTCCTCTTTCTTATTTTTCTCTTCTTTCTCTCCTCCTCTCCTTCCTCTTCTTTTCAGTACTAGAGTTTGAACCTATGCCCTTCACACAGAGCTTCATCCCCAGCTCTTTTTTATTTTTTATTTTATTTGAGACAGGATCTGGCTAAGTTACTCTGGCTGAGCTTGAACTTTCAATCCTCCTGCTTCAGCCTCCCAGGATTGGTGCACCACCATACCTGGCTCCTTCTAATTTTTCCCTATACATCTTTAGTACATATATAAATTTATATTTTATGATGATCATAGTATTTAGATAAACTGAGGTCATATCATAGGTATTGTTCTCAGTTTTTATGTAGGTTTCATAACCTTTGATGGCCACATATGTACAAGAAGGTACTTTGGCTGGGCATGGTGGCACATCCCTGTAGTCATAGCACCTGGGAGGCTGAGGCAGGAGGGTGGCCATGAATTCAAGACCAACCTGCACTACATAGTGAATTCAAGGCCAGCCTGAGCTACATAGTAAGACCCTATCTCCAAAAAAAAAAGGTGCTTTGCAGTTTTTTGTCCTTATTAATACTTAAGTAGAACTTTTTTTTACGTATTTTACATTATTCCTAAAAGATGAGTTATTGATTCAAAGGGTATGAATATTTTTATAGTTCTTTACATTTCACCAAAACAGATTCTAAAGGAGGATACCAGTTTATACTGTCATAGAAAAGTTAATAATCACAAGAGCTCCCATAGTTTTTATTACCATTTCAACTGTAAGTATATAATAATTTCATAATAATTATACATATATAAATTATATATATATATAATTTTTTTTGTAGTACTGAGGATTGAACCTGGGGCCTTCACCCTGAGCTACATTCCCAGTTCTTATTTTTTATTTTGAGACAGAATTTCACTAAGTCACTAAGTTGCCCAAGCTGGTCTTGAACTTGTGATCCCCCTGCCTAAGCCTCCCAGCATGCTGAGATTACAAGTGTGTGCCACCAGGCCCAGCTGATTTTGCATTCTTTTTTTTTTTTTTGGTACCGGGAATCGCGGCAGGCAGTGTAATTTTGCATTCTTTATATGAATTCTGATGTTAAAAGTTAGGTCAAATATTTTCTGCCCTTATGGTGTTAAAGAACTGTGTCATCCTCTCACCTCCTAGATGCTCACCTCCCTTCCTGCCCCTTTCCTCTCATATAGATCCTGTCCATTATGCTGTACTCTTCAAAAAAGGAGATTAACACTCTGGCTGAGCACGGAGACCTCGAACTGGATGAGCGAGGGGACCAAGAGGAAGAGGTGGAGCAGCAGCCAGTCAGCAGCCCTGGGGAACCGGAGCAGAAAAAACTAGACCCTCTGGAAGGCCTGGATGAACCCACCAGAATATGTTTCTTGGTACGTTCTCGAGTTGTCATGGGGATGGGGCATGGCTTCAGAGGAATGGGTTCTCTTTGGCTTGGGCGGTGCTTCAGGTAAGGCTGGAAATGCTTTAGTCTGATGTCCTAAGAATCTACTTCCTAAAGACTCAGTCTGTGTTGCACAGAATTGATCCAGAAGATTGGAAAAGCCCCATAGCAGTAATTTTAAATGTTTTTGGATCATGGACCCAAAAGCTTTCAGTCCTGTCTCCCAGAAAATACACATTCAAGTATGCATGTAAATTTCTGCATAGAATTTCCAGAGTTTACTAAAATCCTGAAGCCCAGCCATGAACTCCCAAATGGTAGTCCCTCTTCCTAGTTTGTCAGAAATATTCTCTTGGGGAAAGGAAAGAAGGGAAAGGAAAAATGATGAGAAATGGAAAAAATGGAAATAAAGTCTTTGTAAATAGGGAAGGGTGGAGGGAGTGAAGGGAGGGCTAGGAATGGGGAAAAAATAAGAACCAAGATGCATTATGTAAAGGTACAATTCCCAATGAGAAATGTAATTGTGTTGTACACCTACAATGTACCAATAAAATAATTTAACAACAACAAAAAAGAAATATTCTCTTACTGCCAGGCATGGTGGGATTACACCTGTAATCCCAGTACTCAGGGTCCTGTGGCAGGAGGATCACCATATCTTCAAGGCTGGCCTGGGTTACATAGTGAGTACAGGCCAGCCTAAACTACATGGCAAGGCCCTGACTTTAAAAAGCCAAAAAAAGAACGATATGTTCTTTTACCTTGTCCAAAGAGCTCCTCTTACTTCCAGCCATTTAAACTCGGTCCCAGCGCTCTCAGCCCCTGCTCCTCGTTTGACTCCCCCTGCTTTCGGCCGTGGGCTTCCTTCCCGCGTCCCCCGGCTTGGGGAGGGGGCAGAGGGACGGGGCGAGAGCGGCCGCGAGTCACGGGGGCTGCGCACCTGTTGTGTGTAGGACCCTCCAGCTCCGTGTGGCTCCCCGCGGACGCTGCGACCTGGCAGGTGGCCGAGGACGTGCGCAGCGGAGAGCGGGAGACGAGGGCCCGCGGGCTCAGGCCAGCCGGCTCCGCAGGCGCAGTCCCTGCAGGGACAGACCCGGCCTGCAGGGACAGCCCCCAGATGCCACATCTCTGGGGGGGGGGGGGGGGGGAACAGCAGGCACGAGAAGAGCCTGGGGCTGCTCACCACCAAGTTCGTGTCACTGCTACAGGAGGTCAAAGACGGCGTCCTGGATCTCAAAGCGGCTGCAGATACATTGGCTGTGAGGCAAAAAAGAAGAATTTATGATATCACCAATGTCTTAGGAGGAATTGATTTGATTGAAAAAAAAGTCAAAAAATAGTATCCAATGGGAAGGTGTAGGCGCTGACTGTAATACTAAAGAAGTTATAGATAGATTAAGATTTCTTAAAGCTGAAATTGAAGATCTAGAACTGAAAGAACGAGAACTTGATCAGCAGAAATAGTGGCTACAGCAAAGCATCAAAAATGTGATGGATGACTCCATTAATAATAGATTTTCCTATGTAACTCATGAAGATGTCTGCAATTGCTTTAATGGTGATACACTTTTGGCTATTCAGGCACCTTCTGGTACACAGCTGGGAGGTACCTATTCCAGAAATGGGTCAGAATGGACAAAAGAAATACCAGATCAGTTTAAAAAGTCATTCAGGACCTATCCACGTGCTGCTTATCAATAGAGTCCAGTTCGTCTAAGCCTGTGATTTTTCCCGTCCCCCCACCTGATGACCTCACACAGCCTTCTTCTCAGTCCTCCACTCCAGTGACTCCACAGAAATCCAGCATGCTGGCTCAGAACTCGCCTGAGCAACATGTGTCCAAAAGAAGCCAGAGTCTTCAGCAGATACCAGCTTCAGAAATAGCTTTTGCAGGATCTATTAGTGGAGATATTATCGATGAGTTAATGTCTTCTGATGTGTTTCCGCTCTTACGGCTTTCTCCTACCCCTTCAGATGACTACAACTTTAATTTAGATGATAATGAAGGAGTTTGTGATCTGTTTGATATCCAGATACTAAATTATTAGATTCCATGGAAACTTGGGACTGTTATCTACCTCTAATTGTGTAACATTTTAGATTTCTTAATAACCTAAGTATTTAAAAATAATGAATGTAACACCTTTTTAGTTCACTGATTCTGAAGTGTTCTTCTCTAATTCTTTCTTTTTTTACTTCACAAAACTTCAACCATAAAAACAAAGGGCTCTGTTTCTGGGGAAAGGGGGTTTAATATCTACCAGCCTTCTCAATCCCCAAGTGATTACATTCTGGGATTTCAACTTCCAATTCTGAATCCTTCTGTTTCCTTTTATGAAAGGAAAGTTAAAGTAGACTTCAGGTCATCAAAAACAAAAAAGTTGGCCAAGGGCTAATCACTTATTTGCCTTGTATTTTTACTGCCATGAAACTATTTCTGCATGTGTCAGTCCAAGGAGACATTCACTGCCACTTAAAAAGTGAAGGATGTGAATGAGGATATGTAACTGTTTCAGTGAATAGATTTTGTGAAGTGCCTTCTGTTTTAGCACTTTAAGTTTATCATTTTGTTGACTTCTGACATTCCACTTTCCTAGAGTACAGGAAAGATCTGTTTATGTAGTTTGTTTTTAAAATGTGCCAATGCTTGTACATTAACAAGATTTTTTAAAATAAAATTTAAAAAAAGAGCTACTCTTGTTTGGAATGATATGAAATGAGTAGGGCTTGGGCTTCAGAGGGGCTAATGAGATGAAGAGAAAAGAGAGTGTTCGGATGCACATCAGAAAGACAGGTAGTGTTTAAAAATCTCAAAAGAAAGTACAGGGCTAAAGTTTGTGCTAGGTGTTCAGCTTGAGTTCAGCTACAGCCAAGCCAACAGGAACTACAATGTGGTGAATAAGTAACAAGTGAAAAAAAGAATTGTGTTTCTTGGCATAGAATTTCCTTGGTGCTTCAGTGTTTTATAATTTCCTTGAAAGTTACATGGTAGTGAAGATATTATAGCTCATGTCTTAGTGCTTACAATTTTATATGCTTTTTTTTTAAAGTACTCATCATGATGTTCTTTAGTTATGGCCTGTGGTACTTTTTTTTTAATCACTTTTGAATTCAGATTATCAATAATGTTTGGAAAGCACTTCTAATTGTTTCTCTTTTGCATCCTGCTGTGCTTTCAGATCGCTCACGATGCTCTCAATGCCCCTCTGCACATTCTCCGAGCCATATATGAACTGCAGATGAAAAAGACTGACTCCTTCTTCCTGGAAGTTCAGAAAAGGTGAGAGGCAGTGAATTGTACCAAAGGGTGCAAGTGAGCACAAGTGAGGGCAGAGCAGGTACCTGCCGCTAGAAGGAACTGGAGATACCCCAGCAGGCCAGCGTGGATGGGTTTGTAGTTCTCCGCGAATCCATAGGAATGGTAACTATGCTATACCACATGGACCTTCTCTGTGGTGTGCGGCAGGCCCCTTTGGAAGACATGTGAGGCTAAACTCAGTTTACGAATACAGACACCAAGATGGCTCTCATGTGTTCCCAGTGAGCAAGCAGCACAAAGCAGGTGCCTCTGCTCAAGAGGGCTTTTTGTTTTCATCACCAGTGTGAATTATTTTTATTGTTTTTTTTCAAGATTGATTATATAATTAGCAGTGTTCCCTTCTCTTGGCCAGGAAGTTCAGATCTGTTCTTGGGCTCAGCTCTTCAATTTGTGTAGAACTTTATATGTCTGCAGTCTAATCCCCACCCCCATATCCTATTTGACTTCTCTTATTTTTGAAGGGGGTCAGTGTTGGGGATGACACTCAGGGCCTCACAAATGTTTGGCAGGCACTTTACCACTAAGCCATATTTCCAGGTCTTTGATTTCTTATCTATAGTAATTCTAATTTAATTTTTCTTTTACTCCCATTTCTGTTTTATGTGTTTCTTATATATTCCCTCAAATCCTCTGTGAAGCAGGTGGTATGAGATAGAGATCGTCTGTGTACAATCTAAGCTACTGTAACAAAAAAAATAACAAGGGCAGGACTATCACAGACCAAAGCAGATAGAGTGTGTTTGTCCCTCACACAACAGTCCAGGGGAGGCAGGCAGCAGCTGTGCTCCACAGAGTGACCTGGTGGCTGATCCCAAGGGTGTTGTTCCCATCTATGTAATCACAGCTAGCTCGCCCTCACCACCCCTGGGTGCCAGCCCAGAGGAAAGATGACATATCCTTAGAGAAAGGAGCATATCCTTAGCACAGTTGTTTGAGAGAGGACTCTGGAAGTGATACACACTTCACCTCCCATTGGCAAGAACCTACTTAACTCTGCTGGGAGAGAGGGCCGAGCCATGTCTCTAGTAGGGTGACTGTGTTGCCTGTGAGAACTCCAAGGAACCTTGTTTCTAAAATAGAAGGATACAGGCACAGGGGCACATGCCTGTAATCCCAGCTTCTTGGAAGGCTGAGGAAGGAGGATTATAAGTTCAAGGCCAGCATGGAATTTACCAAGACCCCTGTCAAAATTTAAAATGGGCTTGTGTATCTAGCTCGGCACTGGAGCACTTCCCTAGCATATTCAAGGCCCGGTGTTGCATCCCTAGTACTAAAAAAAAATGAATGAATGGATGACTTCTTTGAGATGGTTTGTATCCTCTGCCACAAGGGTACACCTGGATATCTGCAAGCATGAATAATGAAAGCCATGAATCCAGTTTGCAAAATATAGAGAAAGATTATGGAATTGTGTAATTGTAGGAAAACAGCTCTGATAACATTCCTGACAATTTTAATTGCAGGTTAAACTCCTGTCTTCCTCCACTTTGCATACCCAGCTTTATGTTCTCCTTCAGGTTTGATGGAGATGAGCTGGCCACAGATGAAAGGATACGCTCCCTAGCTCAGAGGTGGCAGCCCAGTAGGAATCTGAGACTGGAAGAGCAGAGTGCCAAAGCTGTGGATACAGACATGATCATCTTGCCGTGTTTGGTATGTCACCCACCTGGGAACAAAGTGTCCGCACCCCCCACCCCACGTGAGAAGGCCAGGCCCCTGTCATGGTGATCTTGGCTTTGCAGTCCCGGCCTGCACGCTGTGACCAAGCCACTGCTGAATCGAACCCTGTGACCCAGAAGCTGATCTCAAGCACTGAGAGTGAGCTGCAGCAGAGCTATGCCAAGCAGCGCCGGAGCAAGAGTGCCGCCCTCCTGCACAAAGAGCTGAACTGCAAGAGCAAGAGGGCTGTGCGGGACTACCTCTTCCGCGTGAACGAGGCCACAGCTGTCCTCTATGCCCGCCATGTGCTAGCCTCCCTGCTCGCCGAGTGGCCAGAGCACATGACAGTGAGCGAAGACATCCTGGAGCTAAGTGGCCCTGCCCATATGACCTACATTTTGGATATGTTCATGCAGCTAGAAGAAAAGCACCAGTGGGAAAAGGTAGCTAAACAGACCAAACTCAGCACTCCCTCCCAGGCCCCTCCTCTGCCCCTTGCTCCCCATCTTTGTGCGCCGCAGGGTGTTTGAACAGATTTTACCACTGAGTGCTACCTGGAATGAGCTTACTTGTATGGTGCTGCAGACCCCTGACAGGTGTGAATGCAACAAAGGTAGGGCCTCTGTTGACTCCCATGGATTAGCCTGGAGCTGAGCTCACAGACTAACACAGACTTGGTTCTCAGAGAACATTGGTAGTTGTAGTCCCATGAAACTTGCCTTGATGTTCCACCTTTATTTTTTTCATACCTGCAAGACTTACAGCTCTCCTGGCTAGTTGTCCTCAGATCCCCAGAGTCTCACATAACATGAGGGCCATGGACAGGGTTAAATAGTACTCTTTGGTAGCCTGCTCCCCATAATAGAGGAAAACTTCTGGTGAGGCTTTTGTCTTCTATGTAAAGTATCATTTCTAGAATGTTTACCCTGGTCAGATAGCTTTGCCCAAACTTAAACCGGGGCTGCATTGTGACCCTGGGTGTTACTAGTGGAGATCAAGCCATGGAAGCTTGTCCAAGGTTCCTGATTTCTGGGTGGCAGAGTTGGGGTCTCACTAGGGTGCAGGCCACTCTCTGAAGCCTGACTCTAATTTTTGAGTTGGAGACTATTTACTGTTTTGTTTTTAAATCAAGTGTTCAACTTGTTCTTTTAAAACAAGGCTGGGTTAGAGACCCCTCTTCCACTTCCTGCTCCCTAGAAGCAAAGGACCCAGTATTAGAAAGCTTCCTGGTTTAGAACTCAGCAGCCCTTTCCTAGCTGAGCCAGAAAGTTTTGTCACCATCTTCCTGGTTTTCAGTGTATAAACCTGGAGTCATATTTGGTACCTTCTTCATCCTGTCCCCTGCCCTACACATACCTATGCATCTGTGGGGAGATTAATTTATCCTCTGACCCTCAGATTGCCACCTGAGAGCACTACCAGTTTCTAAGTCTCCTAGGTCCTTTGGCAGCACTGGAGGGGCTGGTAGTTTTCTGTACCCATGTGTATTTCCTGGAAGGGACAAAAAAGAGCCATTGGGCACTCCCCCCCGCCCCGCCCCAGAGCTCCTCACTCTGCACCTCACCTTAGCCACTTGTCACTGCAAACTGTCATTAATCATCTTTAGGTTGCTCCACCTGCTCAGGCAGAGCTCTTCAGGGACCAGGACCATCTCTAGTTTGTTCTGTTGGTTCTTTCAGACCTTCTAGAAGCGGCATTATTCTGAAAGGTCTGCCGTGTCTGGTCTAGCGAGAGGCAGCTAGTGGGGATGGTAGAGGCAGGGCCATGATGATTCCAGCACCTCTGGGTGGGTCAAGGGTTGAGGCAGGTTCTCACTGCTTCCTCCTGAGCCTACTGCAGGGCCTGCCTTGCCCTGACCCACTGTGTGTTCCACCAGATCCTGCAGAAGGTACTCCAGGGTTGCCGAGAGAACATGCTGGGGACCATGGCCCTGGCTGCCTGCCAGTTCATGGAGGAGCCAGGAATGGAGGTGCAAGTGAGGGAATCGAAACACCCGTATAACAACAACACCAGCTTTGAGGTATGGTCTGAGCAGCAGAGACCTTCCCCCAGCATCCCTGACCAAAAAGTGCATCTTTCCTCTAAGTGGTGGTCTCCCTGAAGCCAGGGGTCCTGTGCAACCTTGTCTTCCCTTCTCCTGGCCTTCCTCATTTTAATTGGAAAAATGGGCCATCTGGCCCAGAGGAGAGTTGACTTCTGCTCCAGCTCCTCAAGGGAATCCTTGGTTTCTTCTGGCAGTGCATCTGCACATGGGCCTAGGTTCAGCCTTGTTCTTTAACTATCTCCTGATGACTTGCCCACACCTTGGAGACTCCAGCCCCTTTGTAATTGCCATCCTTAATTGTATTGGGATAGAGAAAAGTAGGAGTTTGGATGAGCTAGGGTTGGAGTGGCCCCAATTATTTTCCTTGACTTAATGCCACTTGCCTTTCTTCAGCCCTTTAGAAGTGTTGAACACACGCAGCAAAGCCAACAGCAGTGGTGGAGGGGGACAGCCAGGGTAGAACTTGGTTGTTGGGCCAGTCTGACAGGGTGGCATATGTCTGTAATCCCAACACTTAGGAGCCTGAGGCAGGAGGATTGCCACGAGTTCAAGGCCAGCCTGGACTACATAGTGAGTTCAAGGCCAACCTGAGCTACGTAGTGAGACACTGTCTTTAAAAAAAAATGTAGCCCTCCTTACCCTCTTCTTTCCAAGTGTCTCCTCTTTGTTCCTGGGCTCCAGCCCTGTGGACTGGTCAGCTGCCAAGTTATACCTCAGAAAGGATCATCTTGTCTCTGCCACTGCCCCACACTGTCCTCTCTTTCTATGGGGTTCTTGTTGCTGCTCCTTCCCAACTTCCTGCCTCTGACCTGGCCCCAGCCTAGCCTGCCTTCGCATCAGCTGCCAGAGTGACCTTCCCTCAGTGCAAGACCCAGGCTTTCTCCTGCTCAACCCTTTCCAGAATGCACTGCTGACCAGACAGAGTACAAACACCTCATTGTAGTGCACAAGACCTTGGTCCTCTATCCTGCCCACCTCTCCAGTGTTATGACTCACCCTTGTCCTGACGGCCCAAGGGATTTTGCCCACATAGCACACCATTTACCCCATCTCCTGACCCCACCAGAGTGTTCCAGCACTACTGCTGAAATGCACCCCAAGGCGATCACACACCCCGTCCTCCTGACCAGCTCCTCCTGTCCATCTTCACCACCGCCTGAGCGCCCTGCCCTGGGACCCTTTCTGCCCACCCTGCCATGCCCCATACTGCAGTCATAGTGGTCCATGTCCCATCTGGACTGAGAGCCCTCAGACGGTGAGCTGTGACTTACTCTCACATCCTAGCTGCAGTGACAACTGCAGTGTCCCCCAGTAGTGAGCCACAGTGGTAGAGGGTTCTCTGTCACTCCTCCCAGGATAAAGTCCACATTCCTGGTGCAATCTATCTTTCAATCAAGTTTGACTCTCAGTGCAACACAGAGGAAGGCTGTGATGAATTGGCCATGTCCAGCAGCAGTGACTTTCAGCAGGATCGACACAATTTCAGCGGGTCTCAACAGAAATGGAAAGATTTTGAGCTTCCAGGTACAAAAAAATACTAGGTCATGTAAGGTCTTCACTGAAATGTTTAGACATAATATTGAAAAGGGAGACGGGCATGGTGGCACACATCTGTAATCCCAGCATTTGGGAGGCTGAGACAGGTTCACTGCAAGTTCAAGGCCAACCTGGGCTACATAGTAAGCTTAAGAGCAGCCTGAACTATATGGTGAGACCCTGGCTGTGGGAGGGGTGGGAGGTGTGATTGTATATAAAAATTATTGGAGAGGTTTTAAAAGAGCTTAATGTATTTAATCAAAAGCCACTCATTTGCCATTCCCTGTTGCTTTGTCTCCTGATGTGTCTGGTTCCTTGTGGCCAGGAGATACTCTGTACTACCGCTTTACCTCTGACATGAGCAACACCGAGTGGGGCTACAAGTTCACCGTGACGGCAGGACACCTGGGGCGGTTCCAGACAGGTGTGTGCTCTGCTCCTTCCCTTTGCATGGTTTGCCTGCCAGGGACACTCTGTGGCTGACTGTGCCATTATGCCACTGATGTTTGTTAAGATCAAAGCAGATACTTTTCTCTAAGGCTTCCCAAATACATCTTACAAACCCCACACCTTTTGTAAACTTGAATGGTTGGATAAAAGTGATCTGTCAGGGCCTGAAAACAGATGCTTGTTCTCTTAGAATTTGCAGGGCATTTTATAAAAAGGAGGAACTGAGAATGTTGATCCTCTGTTATTTTAACAAAGGGCTTAGCTTCAGCCAAAATTTAAATAATCACAATTATCTCAAAATTCTTAATGTATACAATTGTTAGACTTTGTTTTTAAAATATCTGGGGTTTTTGGGGGGAGCAGGATTTGAGATTTTGAAGCAGATGTTGTCGGAAGAAAGGGTTGTGCCTCACCTCCCATTGGCCAAAATTTGGGAATGGCTGGTTGGCGTAGCCTGTCGCCAGACGGGTCATCAGCGACTAAAAGCCATCCACTTGCTTCTGAGGATCGTGCGATGCTGCACCCACAGGTAGGCTAGATCTCAGTCCTTTCATCCTCCTCCCACCCTGGCTTGATGAAAAGATGTCAGTATTTGTAATGTCTTCCCATTCATCACTCATTTTCTTTATGTTAGTGCTTTGGTGTCCTGTTTAAGTAGTTTTCACCATACTTGAAGGTCATGAAGATATCTCCTGTGTTGCCTTCTAGAGGCTTGACTTTTTTCCTTTTGCAGTTACATCTGCAATCCACCAGGGATGAACTTCAGTGAGTGGTATGAATCGAAGGGGTCAAGTTTTTCCCAATTGTTGTCCACTCGTCTCCAGAGGCCACTTTCCCCCTCCTCGCCTTTGTCACAAAGCAAATTTCCATGTGTGCATGCACAGGTCTCTCTTGTTCCTTTGGTCTTTTGGTTGTTGGTTTGTCAGTATCACCCTGTCTTAAAGACTGTAGTTTTATAACAGATTTACATATCTAACATCTTTCAACTAGTTCTTCACCTTCAAGATTGTCTTGGGTATTTTTAACCTTACATGTGCATATATACGTTAGAATGAATTTGTTAGCTTCTCCATGTGTGCACATGCACCGGCCCAACTCAGTCTCATCACATACCTGTGTCACTAATGGGTTTTTTTTTTTAAATTATTTTTGTTTTTTGCAGTGCTGGGGATTAAACCCTAGGCAAGCACTCTGTCACTGAGCTAGCTTCCCCATGCCCCCTAATGTGATCTTAATGGATTCCGAAGATCAGTTTGAGAGGAATCAAGATATTTTTTTTCATTCCCTTGTTTAATATTAATTACAGTTTAATAGTAATTTTAAGTGAAACAAAAAATTATGTATTAAAAGCAAATGCTTTGATAATCAGAAAAAAAGCCTTTAGTGACATATTAGACGTGCTCTGTAATCAGTATATTGAGACATTCATACATTTCAACAATTGCTTAAATTCTGATACCCACATTTAAGCATGTGAACATGACTTAAACACACAAGTAAAGCTATTCATCATCATTTGCTGTACTATTACCATTAAATTAGTTACTTTGGAGCAAAAGTCAAATGGGTTAAAGTAAGCCTGTAACATACCTAAGGCACACCTTCTTATATTACACATGCAAATTAGCTTTCCATGTAGTCTCTTCACTTTAATTTCAAAGTTACCCTTTTATTTCAAAGCTCTGAAGTCACTACTCAAGAGCTTATCATGGTCCAAAGAGAAGGGAAAAAGAATATAACCAGGACTGGTCAGCATAGTTTTTTATATATATTTTAAAAGATGGCACAACAGAAGGGAATCCAGTCCTAGAAATGCAAGCCCTTAAGAAGCAGCATTATTATGATAAACCCCTTCTTCAGAAAGGTATCATTTCCATTACTGATACCACAGGATAAATTATATTTTATGCCACCTTTGAGTAATAGTTGAGGCAATAGAATGCAGAGGCATCACAATGAATCCCACTTAATACAAATTAACTAGACAGAACAACACTTCTACAAACTGTTTCCTTTTTCTGATTGCCAGTTAAATACAGCTTTAATCCATAGCTTAACAAGGAAGGGTCATACACTAAAGTCAACACATATACCTAGCATTTCAGTCTAAGCTTGTCCATGTACACAACTGCAATCAATTACAATGTATGGCCTACCAGACACTAGGGTTAGGTACTTTTTACAGGCATTAAACTTCATCTTGCACGCTGAAGTCATCATACATACAGGGCAAAGTCGGAGCTTTTATATTTGCGTTTATTCATCATTTAACTTTTAAAACACTACTATAATTGAATATTAAAACAACAATAGCAAGTAGTGAGCAAATGATGATTATAGTCCTTCGTGTGTTCACTACTGCACACAAAATGCCAGCAGTGAGTGTTAGTCACTGCCCCATTAAGAGGTCTGACACTGAACACCACCCCTGGGATGATGTTCGTCATCCTCATACACTTCTCCATTATAATGGCACCGTCTTTCCTGATTTGGATCAAAGTCCATGAGTTCTACCTGATCATTTCATCTGTCTCTTCTACTTCCTTCCTCTCGGGTAGGAGTTTTTCCAGCAAAGAGAGTTTATGAGGAAAGAGAAAGCCATTTTCAGGAAAGTTTACCTTTAATTCAATAATTAGACAACCCTTTTCATATGGTCTATGATAAATTGGCATACCTTCATTTAGCACACACTTGATGTCTCCGTGCTTGACAATGTGACCTGGATGAGAGGTGATGACTATGGTTCGGTTGTCAAGAGGGGATATTGGCTTTTGGAAGCCACACTGTGCTTCAACCAGCTGTATATCCATACACATGAAAGGGTCTTCTCCTCGTCGAGTGAAAATAGCATGGTCCTTCTGATCTAACACAATGATGATATCTCCTGGCTCCAGTCCTGGTTCTTGGTCTCCTTCACCATGGAATGTTATCTTCTGGCCATCTTTCATGCCTTTGTCAATGTGAACTTCTAGAATCTCCTTCTTTCTAACTATCTTCCTTCTGTTGCAGCTTTTACATCTATCTTTAGAACTGATGCATTCTCCATGGCCCTGGCACTCCATGCATACAGACTGAATTTGCTGAACCATTCCAGGTCCTATCTGATTAATTCTTACTTGCATTCTAGCACCTCGGCAGTTGGGACAGCACTCTACAGCTCCTTTCTTACCACCTCGGCCTTCACATTTGTCACAAATCACATTGTTTTGCAGAGTCAGTTGAGGAATCAAGATCTTTAGAAATCCCCAGCACTCAGGAAGCTGAGGCAGGAGGATCACCACGAATTCAAGGCCAGCCTAGGTCACGTAGTGAGTTCAAGGCCAGTCTGAAATACATAGCAAGACCCTGTCTCAGAAACAAAGAAACAAAAAAGATCTTTAGAAAAAAAAAAATTTTTTTAAGAGATCTGTAGAAGCCATAATGGCATACCTTTGTAATCCCAGCTATTTGGTAGACTGAGGCAGAGGATCACAAGTCAAGGCTGGCAACTCAACAAGATCTTGTCTCAAAGTGAAAAGGGCTAGGGGTATATAACACAGTGGTAGAGCTCTTTCCTAGTGTGTATGAGGCTCTGGGTTCTATCCTTAGCATTGCAAAAAAGTTAAAGGGCCCCCTCCTAGTCAGATGAGAGAAAGCACTGGCTTGAAATCAGTCCCGTGACTGGTGGCAGGGAAGGAGGGAAAGCAGACAAACTAAACATGCCTGGTGTGACCACCATGTTCTCATATGCAGGCGTTGGGGGTCGTGTGGGCTTCCAGTGAGACCTGTCTGGTTGAGAGATGTGTAGGAAACACATTATATCCCCATGGTCAGGCTAGCGAGCCTTTCCTGGCTACAGCACCAGGTGCCTTTCTATATGCTCTGCACCCCTCCATTCCAACCCCGAAGAGAACTGCCAGCACACCTTGCCACCCTGCCCAGTGCACACATGCTCCTTGGAGAACTTGAGGCCCACAGGCCTGAGGGTTTGGCCTGGAGGCCAGATGGAAGGGAAGCCAGGCTAGTACCTTTCGCCTCACGCTGAGTACTTGCCTGAAAACTAGCTGAAACGGCTCTGTAAACCAAACCAAATCATCTCATTTGTTTACTTTATGAAGATTTATTCCTCTGGGGGAAAATGATTGGCTCCAAGGTGTCACTAACAGACAAAATTCTTTTTCGAGTCATAGGAGAAAAAGCAAAATAATAATATATCTGTGTGGGTGTGAGTGTGGGTAAATGGGTGTAATCATGTAGTAAGCCCCAGAATAATACTGATTTTCTAATTTTCCTTCTCTAAACAGTGCTGAGCTGGAGTCACAGTCCACCTGCTCTGAGTACAAGCCCTCTCCTTTGCTCTTGATGGGGTCTAACCAAGAAGGACTGTGCTTTCCTTAGGGTGAAGGTTTCTGGCTGAGCAACCTCGCAAGAATGTTTTGTTTTTACGAGTCTAACCTTCAAAACAGTGGTTGTTGCCATGGTCTTTTAAGTAGTTCTTTTTTCCATCTTTGATTTTATTTTCTATGTGCAAGATCACATCTTGCCTTCTCCCATTTGACATTTATCTTAAGATCTCCTCACTGTCACTGGAAGGCTTCATAACAACCATTTTTAAAGACTCACAGGTTCCCCTGGCATCTTGAGGTTCTCCTGGGCTCTGCCCCTTTCCCTTGTCACTGTTGGAGGGAGGGTGGTGACGCTGTCCTATGATGGCTGTACAAGTGGTGGCAGAGGAGGGCTCTGAGCTGCACTCCAAGAGCTGGCCTGGTCCTCAGTTAACCCACTCGTCCCGGGCTCCTCCTGCAGTGATCTCTGTGACCTTACACTTTTGAAGCCACTGTGGCAGCTCTTCACTCACATGGAATATGGCCTGTTTGAGGATATGACACAGCCTGGCATCCTCCTCCCCCTGCACCGGGCACTCACGGAGCTCTTCTTCGTCACTGAGAACCGTGCCCAGGTGAGGACCCTGCCCACCTCTCACCTTTCACCCGAGGTCTGATGGGAAAAACAGGACCTCTACGTCCTTTTGCCCCCTGCTGCCCAGGGAGGACTTGGGTCCCAACCCCATTCTGAGCCCCAGGTGCTGGGCAGGCCTGCAAAGGGAGGCAGATTGGGCCTACAGTCTGGAGGTTGGGTGTCCCTCTCCCCAGCCCTGGGACACCCTCAGGTCAGCATCGGGTGGCTTATTTTGTCAGGCTTAATGCCAAAGGGGGAAAAACCCACCCTGGATGGGCCCCTGACAATAGTGAGTTTTGAAAAACCAAATGGATGAATTCCTCTTCCTCTTTTTTTCTTCCCCACAGCACAATAGACTCATTGAATGTGTGAGATGAAAGGGCCTTTCACAGGTCCTCTGCTTAACCCCTTCAGTCACACGTGAAGAAGCCGGCGGTGGGGGAGGGGGTGTCCCTGCCCCGCCACCTTAGGGCCAGCCCTCTAGTCAGACCCCTTAAGTGGTGCTTGAGTGAACTGTGGGGAGCCTTACCATGAGTGCCTGCCCTAGGCAGCATTTACCCCTCAGGCCTTCTACTTTCTGGGCATATCACTGGTCCCTCATGGAGACTATGCTCTCTCCACAGGAGCTCGGCCTGATGCAGGATTACCTGCTGGCCTTAACCACGGATGACCACCTACTCCGCTGTGCAGCACAGGTACCCCCTCCCCCACAGGAGCTGCTTTGGGGTCCGTCTCCCTGTGGCAGGTGGCACTATCTCATCATTGCCAAGACAGTTGTATGTGTGTGTTTCATGACAAATACAGAACCTCCCCAGAGTTTACACAGAGCTCAGTTCCAATTCATTCCCTTCCTCCTGGTGCTCAGAGAGCAGGCGAGCCCCATTTATCAGCGTCACTCATATTAAACTGTGGGGTCAGAAGACACTAGCAAGAATTTGTGTCTTTAAAACCAAACAATGAATGCTTTCAATTTAGTTTGGCTGATCCCTGAAGTTTCCATAGTTAGACTTCAGATATTTTTGGATATAATTTCCTTCACTGGTAGAAGTTCTCTTCTAACAGCTGTTTGGTCTCAAGACCTTTCATGCTTTTAAATTATTGAGGATCTGAGAAAGCTTTTGGTTTTATGCACTGTGTGCATCAATATGTACCATTAGAAATTAAATTAGCTTTTAAATCTAGAAATTAAAAGTTAAAATTTTAAACATTTACCAATTCACTTTTTAAAATAGTAAAGACATTTCATGTTAACATAAGTGACATGTTTTGTGGAAAACAATGCTTATTTTTCAAAACAAAAAAATTTTTTAAGGCTGTCTCACACTGTGTTACCCAGGCTAGTCTTGAACTCCTTGAGTCAAGGGATCTTGGTGCTTCAGCTCCCAAATAGGTGGGACCATAGGTCTGTGCCACTGTGCCCAGTTTAAAGCAACATAATTATTGAAAGGGGTGGTCCATGTTCCTTTTTCTACAGATCTCTAATGTCTGGCTTAACCAAAGGCAGCAGGATTCTCTGACCTGCATCTGCAGTCAGTCTACTGTATCATCACTCTTTAGCCTGTGGAAAACAGCACTGTGTGCTCATGAGACAGTGGAAGTGAAACCAGAAGGCTGTGACCTCCATAAGGCTCTTGGGATTAACCAAGCCCCAGACTACTTTGTTTTCTTTTTTTCTTTTAATTTTTTGCAGTACTAGGGATTGAACCTGAGGGTTTCAGACTGAACTACAATACAACCTTCCTCTTCCTCCTCTTTCTCCTTCTCCTCTTCCACCTCTTCTTTTCCTTCTCCTCCTCCTCTTCTTCCTCCTCCTCCTTCTTTCTTCCTTTTCTTTCTCCACATCAGACAGGTAGAGAACTGAGGTACCCAGAGTCACACTGGATGGTCATCCAGCTGGGACTCCTAGCCAGAGCCCAGCACTATGTCCTTGACAGTTCTGTCTCACGAAAGAAAGGGTCACCTTTACTAATGCAGGTCTAGAAGGGTCTGCTCTGGAGCAGGAATCCCCATAGCAAAGAGAAGAGAAACTGTGGGACTCTCCTGAGACCCATAGGCAGAGTAAAAACCCCCTTCCCTCCAACAGCTGCCTTTCACGTAGCTGCCACCACCTTGGTTTTATGACATAGTATAAGAAAACTTTGATATTTGACATTTTTTATACCAGAAGCTCAATATGGCAGGATTCCAGCGGGCTTGACCATCATGCCAGTCCCTATATCCAGGCTCTGTTCCCCACTCCCTTCCTCATGGCCCTGGGCACCTGGCTTCCCAACAGTTTTCTGGGCTCCCTATGGGGTCCCCTGGCACTGGCTGTTTGCTTCTGTGTGTGCCATGCCCTTCCTCTTCTGCAGCTTTGTGCCACTTTTCCCCGGAGCTTTGCAGACCCCCATCAGGCAGCATTCCCTACCCCAGCAACATGGCTACCCCTGTGGGCTCTGAGGATTTACCTCACCTATGGGGTTTTTAACCTCACTCCAGTCTGTGGTCCTCCGGGTGAGGGGGCCCATGTGGGGTGAGGGGCCCCATCCCTGCTTCCTTGGTGCTCAGCCAAGGGCCTGGTTCATCAGCACTAGGTAGATGAGCAACCAAGTGCCCCTTGATGTTGGTCATCACTCTCTCCCTCCACAGGCTCTGCAGAACATTGCTGCCATCAGCCTGGCCATCAACTACCCAAACAAAGCTACCCACCTCTGGAATGTCGAGTGTTAGCCTTCATGGGGCGTGCATGGGACTCATGAATCTGTCCACGGGCGGTTAGAGCAGACATCCAGCCTCATTCAGGAAAACTCCTGCGGCCTCAGTGCCCAGCCCTCCTTGAGCTCACCTCTGCTCCCATTCGGATGCCAAGTGGCCACGTCTCCAAGAACTTCTGTGTGCAGGCCAGACATGGGCACAGACTGTGGCATGTGAGATAAGCTTGGCAGTGCAGGGTGACTCAGAGCAGGCCGGAGGCTCTTGGGAAGGCCGTGCAGAGACCAGCCTCTCGGAAAGGTCTCTGTGTCCTCTGGCTGGAGCTGCCCACACTTGCCATCCCAGGAAGGTGCTGGCTGCTCAGTGCCACTGTCACAGTGAGACCTGCAGCCACAGTGACTGGACTGGGAGGTCCTTTGCTGTTGCTCTTGGGACTGGGAATTCAAACCAAATGACCAGTGGCCCAGGCCTCTCCTGGTCCCTGCCAGACCCCAAGTATTCAGTGCAAGACAGGTGTCTGCTAGCTCCCTGCATACCCTGCTGTCCCAGAGAACTCCCTGGTGAGAACAAGTGCCCTTGGGGACAGCCGACAGGCTGCCTGTGCGTCTGCCCATGCAGCAGCTCCCAACACAGCCAAGTGTGTTCAGTTGTCATTTGCCCTGTTTCAGTTTCCACCTCAGCTTTTTAGACTCCCTGAGATGAGAGGGCCTTTGGGGAGCAATTCGGGGACAGGCATTCAGGGAGCAGACGAGAGGAAGTGAACTGGAGGAACCCTCTAGCCTCTGCACCTGGCGACTGCAGTGCTCTCCAAGGTCTTATTTTAGGAAGAAACAAAAACACATGATTTTATTTCTGCCTGATATTCATGATACTCCGTCACACCCACCATCAGTGGGACTCTGCGTGGTTATTTGGCTGCCACCTGCCTAGCAATAACTACATTAGTTCTAGTGAATGCTTTTGCATTTTTTCCTTTTATGGTTTTAGCCTTGCCCTGAAGTGCTGATTATTATTCTCTTTCCAAGCTGTGTTTTAGCATGGTGAAGCTGGGTTGGCATGTGGGCTGGGACCAGCACAAAGAGTCTTGCAAGAATGGAGAATGCCCAAGGCAGCTGCCTTAGAAAGGCAGGTGTCTGGGCTGGATGCACATCACACCACACAGGGCCACACCCTAGGCAGGCTCCTCAGAGCCAGGCAGGGCCACACCTGGCCAGTGGGCATTGCTGTGGCCCCGTATGCCTCTTGGCCTCTGAAGACCCCTAGGGGTCTGCAGGGGCCTGGATTGGAAAAGCCTGAGTCTGCCAGCCTGGGAGCAGCTTCCTGTAAGGGCACTTTTGCCTTCTGGCCAAGGAGACCAAGGTGCAGCAACCTTTGCAGCCTCAGAATTAGATTCTCCACCAAGTCTCAGGGTGCAGGAAAAACAATCACAGAAGGGGAGGGGTTGGGGGATGGTTCAGAGGAGACAGAAGCAAATAGGGTAGTGACCTGAGGCCCACTGCCCTGTCCTCATAGAGGGCCTTGCCTGCTTCCCACCCTGTTGGGTCATAACAGAGCACCTGCTGCTGGCTCAGAGGAAACTCCTTTCCCATCTTTTGCACTTTCCCAAACTAGCCTTGGTTTACAAGCTTCCTGTACCCAGAAAAGGCCACATTCCATGCCACTCTGACCCAAATAGATCTCCTGAGGGGAATCGGAGAACAAGTCTTGGCTCAGACTCAAAGACAGATGGCCTGGAAGAGAGATGAGGAGATGGCACTGCCCACACCCTCCCACACTTTGGACTGACTGAATAAAGCCAGGCAGACAGGGCAGGGCAGTGATCACTCCCTTGGGGTGGTGTCCACTAGCTCTACTCCCACCTTCCGATCAGGAAAAGCAATTGTAAATAAACGCTGGACTCAACATAGCTTCTCTTCCTTCACCACTCTGCTATTTTTGTCTCTGTGCTTCAGTTTGCATAGCACAAGCCCAAGTTTTCCCTTCACACACAACTGCTGCTCTCTAGTGGGCCCCTCCTGGTCTGGCCATTCAGCTTTGCACCACCACCTCTGCTTCCAGCCACTTGGTGGCATTGCAGAGCCAGGCTGCTCCCCACTGGCCCCCAGTCTGGAGCAGAGCTCTCCCAAAGGATTTCCATCCGAGCCCAACTCCGTTGATTCTTCTTAGGAGACAAGACTGCCTGGAATGAGATAAAACTGTCAGGAATAAGGTGTCGTGGAAACATGTGCCTAACCTATAAAGAAATTCTGTTCCAAATCATATATATTGTACAGACACTGTTCCTAATGAGAGGAGTGACTTATTTTCATCATCGTTTTTAATTTGTTTTCTTACGGGTTTACGATTCTGAATTTTTCTTATTTGGTTGAAAGAATTTTGATTATATCAGCTGAGTGAGTTCAGCCTGTAAAAAGAATGTTAAGTTGTGGATAAAATATGCAAATGAAGAGAAATATATTGTACAAATTCTATATAAAAAGTACAACTATGTGTGGACTTAATTTTTCTTCTCCTTCATCTCCATCTATTTTACTCTTGCGAAGGTTATGTTTGAGTTTCTACCAAATCCAAACTGGTGGGTTTTATAGAATTTCACACCCTTGAGGTTTAAAGGAATCAGAAAGGCTCTCTGATCCCATTCTCTGAGTGTCACTGGGAATCTGTCACCTCCTCCTGGCCACGTGAGCCTTGAGCTCAGTCCCCTCAGCCAGGACCTCCCCTCCCTCCCTGCTCACACTTGGATTCGCCAGTCTCCTTTGGGCATGCACCCCTGAGGTTTGTACACGTGAAAGATGTCCCCAAGAGTGTGCTCTCCATGCAGATACCCCAATCCCACCTTGCTGGCCGTGGCCCCTCTTGTAGCTTACTGGACCCTGCACAGCCAGTGAGGAGGAGGACAAAGACAGAAACCAAGTCATAGAGCCCTCATACAGCTTTCTTGGAACTGGTTTCCCGTTCGCCAGCCTTGAGCCTCACGCCTTTTCGTCCCTCCCATCTTTGGTTTGCCACGCACCATGTTGTCCCCTTCTCAGTTTCCCAGGGCCAGGGGCTGCCTTGTGCAAGTTGAAGAAGAGCACCTTCTTGGTGGAGGCTGGACTTAACTAGTCTTTGAGGCCCACCTGTTCCAGCCCAACCTGTCCCCCGAAACCTTGGAATCTTCTTGGGGAGCCCCAGGGAGGACCTGGACCCAGCCTCAGCCCACCTCCCCATTGCTGAGGGCAGAAAGCCTGTGTCATGCTCCCACCCCCGGGGACTGACATCTTTGCCTTCCCCAACTCACCTTGTCATCTCTGGGGTTAAAAGCGAATGTGAAAAAAAAAAAAAAAAGCGAATGTGTCCATCTGAGCCTGGGCCAGCTGGGGTGACTCACTGCCTTCGCTAAGCTGGAAAGCACGGGAGCAGGGGTAGCCCATGAGCTAACAAGGTCACAAAAACAAGGGGCTTTTTTTTTTAGTACCCGGGATTGAACTCGGGACCTTCCACTTGGGAGGCAGGCAGCAGAACCACTGAGCTAAATCCCTGGCCCACAAGGGGCATTTTGAACCCCAGCCTTTTTTATTTTCAGTTCTAGGGATAGAACCCAGGGCCTCAAGTGTACTCGGTAAGTGTCCTACCACTGAGTTATGGCCCAGCTCAACCTAGGCCCTTTTAGAACTGAAGAGAAACATTGAGTTCAAACAGCTGAGCCTTCTCATTTGATGAAGAGCCAGAACCAGTGTTGTCAGCACAGAAAGAGAAGAAAACTGGACAGGCTCAAGCCTGACACCCAGCCCCAGCCTGGCCGTAGTGTGCACACAAGCATTCACTCATCCTGTTCACCCCAAATCAGTAGTATGCCTGATGGGACTTCCTGCGAACAGCCCAGCTAAAAATCCAGGCTCTCAGGCCAAATCTCAATATGGCCCTGCATCCCTGTGGCAGACCCTGTCATCCATCTAACTGCCATTTCCTATTACTCCCTTCCCTGCTCACAGAATCCAATTTTTTTTGCAAGTGATAGCTAGAGGGTTGTTTGTTTCCCATTACTGTACTGGGATTTGAACCCAGGTCCTTTGCACTGAGCTACATCCTCAGCCCTTTTTTATTTTTTAAGATAGGATCTTAGTAATTAAGTAAGGTCCCTAGGCCAGACTCAAACTTTTGATCCTCCTGTCTCAGGCTCTCAAAGTGCTAGGTGTATGCCATCATGTCTGGCTTGGAGATTCTTTAATCTCAGGAAAGGGAAGGATTTCTACCGACTCACAAGGAAAATTGTGGTTGGCTTAAGTCCCCCTGCAAATCCCTTTCCTGTTTTCAGGATACCCCCTTTCCCAGCCCCTCTTGTGGTTAGAGCTACTCTGTGACCTAGTTCCCACTAAAGAGAAGCTGGAGCCTGTAGGGAGGCTCTGCGGGTTTTGCCCCTGCAGAGTGTGGTGGTTGGTGCTCCCTCTGCAGTCTTGCCCCCATCAGGTAAAAAGTGGGAGGCAGAAGGCCACACACTGGAACTGTAGGAGCAGAATGGTAGGAGGTGGGGTTTTCAGCTTCATTGTTTGACACCTGACTGAGCCCTAGACGTCGTGGTGGTGAAGGGTAGTGGTTGTGTGGTCTCTCGCTTGCAGATGAAAGCATTTCTGACCCAAATGTATGCAACAGTGTGGTTCCAGTAAGTGGAAAAAAGGTCACAGCTCTGTATCCTCACATTAATATGAATAGTAAATCAAGAAGAAATGGTGCAAATTTCCTTACAAAAAGTCCTATGACATATCAGAAAATGGAAAGATATCCCTTGTTCTTGGGTAGGGAGAACCAATATAGTGAAAATGGCCATACTTCAGAAATTATTATACAGACTTAATGCAATCCCAATCAAAATACCAATAGCATACCTCACAGAATTAGAGAAAACAATCCTAAAATTCATTTGGAACCAGAAGAGACCTAGAATAGCAAAAATAATTCTGGGCAACAAAGACAAGACAGGGCATCACAAGCCCTGACTTTAAATTATACTACAAAGCTACTGTGAAAAAAACAGCATGGTACTGGCAAAAAAACATACCTAAGAATCAACAAAACAGTTGAGAAGATGCAGAAACAACTCCAAACATGCTTAGCCACCTTATCTTTGACAAAGAGGCCAAACACATTCACTGAAAGAAAGGTGGCCTCTTTAATAAATGGTGCTGGGAAAATTGGCTTTCCACATGCCAAAGACTAAAACTAGACCCATGTCTCTCATCATGTACTAAACTAAAATCCAAATGTATCAAAGATCTAAATGTTAAAACAGAAACACTAAATCTACTGGAAGAGAGAATAGGTAGAACTCTTGAAGACAGATGTAGGCAAAGACTTTATGAACAAAACCCCATCACACAGGAAATACTACAAAGAATAAACAACTGGGATTTCATCTTATTTAAAAGCTTTTGCATGGCAAAAGAAAACAGTGAAGAGACAACCTATAGAGTGGGAAAAAAAATTTTGCCAACTGTTCCTCAAAGGACTAATATTTAGAATATATAAAGAACTCAAAAAAATCAGACCCCTCCCCAAATTTAAAGACCCAATTAAAAAAATAGGCATCTGAAATGAATAGGCACTTCTCAGATGAAGTAGAAATGACAAATATACGAAAAATGTTCAAAAGCACTGGTCATTCGAGACATGCAAATGAAAACAATGCTGAGATTCCATCTCACTCCAGAAACCATGTGTATTATGAAGAAATCAACCAATAACAAATGCTGATGGGGCTGTGGGGAAAAAGGAACCTTTCTACGCTGTTGGTGGGAGTGTAGACTGGAGCAACCATTGTGGAAATCGGTGTAGAGAGTTCTCAAAAAACTAAAATGAGAGGTTCTATTTGACCCAGTTATTCCCCTTTTTGGTATCTTCCCAAAAGAATTAAAAGCATCATACCACAGTGATATATACACACCTATGTTTATGGCAGCACAGTTTGTAGTAGCTAAGTCTTGGAAACAGCCCAAATGCCCATCAACTGATGAATGGATAAAGATATAATTTTTTTATACAATGGAGTACTACTCTGCCATAAAGAAGGATAAACTTGTGACATTTCTAGGTAAATGGATGCACCTTGAGACCATACTCAAGTGAAATAAGTCAGACACACATGTTTAAATACTGCATTGTTTCTCTGCCATTAGAAACCAAAAGTGGAAATAATGACCAAAGTATATAATAGATATGGGAAACTGGAAGGAAATGTTCAAATGGGAAGAACCAGGGAGTGGGGAGTGGGAAAGGAAGGAAGGGACAAGAAGAAAAGTGAAGAGAAGGAAAAAATGGAAACAAAGCTTTTGTAAATGAGGAGGGAAAGACAGGCTCAAGGGAGGGGAGGGGAGGGGGAAGAAAGGAAGTTATGTACAGGTACAAATTCCCTATGATGAATGTTATCATTATGTATATCTAAAGTGCACCAATAAAAATATTTTCAAAAGCCTTGTGACAGTATCCAGTCAAGCCTGATGGCATCAAGTTGCAGCCTTTACCAAATTCTTCTTCTCAGGGATTGTTGTCCATCCCTTGCTCAGGTTCAAAGAAGATCCAGGCTTTAAGTTTGGAAGCTCTGTCCCAGGATTTGTTCTTCTTCTTCTTTTTTTTTTCAGTTGTAAATTAAACTCCAAAACCAACCATTTAAAAGAAATATCTATTGACTTCTAAAACTGAAATCTGCCGGGTGTGGTGCCTCACATCTGTAATCCTAGCACTCGGAAGGCTGAGGCAGGAGAATCTGCCATGAGTTTGAGGCCAGCCTGGGCTACATAGTGAATTCAAAGTCAGCATGAACTACATAGTGAGATTCTGTCTCAAATAAACAAATCAAAAATATAAAACTGAAAAGCCAAGGTTGTATCTGGCCCCAGGCGAGGCTAAGTTCCAGGGGCTCGAAGATGTCAGGTCGGGTCAGTCTGTCTGTCTCTCCCATCGCTCCACCCAGGTCCTTCCCTCTCATCCCTCCTCTGCTTTCCCCCGGGGCCTTCACTGAGGTGAAGGTGAACCTGAATAGGCCAGGTGAGGATTCCCACCAGTCCCCAGTGGAGACGGCTTCCCTGAGCAGGTAGCTGATGTCTTCTAGCCATGATTTGCCTTCATGTTTCAACAGCTACTAGGAAAACCCATGAGCTTGCAAGTTGTCGTCTGAGAACTGCTGAGCAACACAGCACCTGTGACAACTGGGCAGATGAGGTGCCCAGGAAATCCCCACACAGCCCCGTGAGTCCCGACATCACAGGTGCAGGGCAGCTTGCTGCTCCGCCTGGCAAAATGCCCCTCAGTGCTATGGGCACAGGGGCCCTGTTAGCATAGAGAGACTTCTAACGTCACTTACTGTTTTCTTTCTTAATTAAAAAAATTAATTGACACATAGTTGTACCTGTTTGTCTGGTACATGTAGGAAATATGTAATGGTTAGTTCAAGATGTTGGGTACATCATCTCAAACATTTGTCAGTGTGTGTGTGTGTGTGTGTGTGTGTGTGTGTGTGTGTTGGGAGCATTCAAAATCCTCTCTTCAGGAGGTAGCTCAGTATTAGAGCAAATGCTTAGCATGTACAAGGCTCTGGGTTCAAACCCTAGCACCAAAAAAAATTTTCCTCTTCTATTTTGAAGCTTGCTTGCTTGCTTGCTTGCTTTTCTTTCTTTCTTTCTTTTTTCTGGTTGTTATTGTTGTTTGAGACAGGGTCTTGCTATGTACCGCAGGCTGGCCTCCAACTCTCAGTGATCCTCCTGGCTCAGCCTCCTGAGTCCTGGAATTATAGGCATACAACACCACAACTGGCTCACTAAAATTTTTTAAAAGGACTATGTAAAGAAGATGTGGGTTTTTTTTATAAAATGGAGTACTACTCAGCCAAAAAGAATGAGAAACTAGAGACATTTGTAGCTAAATGGATGCATATTGAGGCCATACTCTTAAGTGAAATAAATAGGACACACATGTAAATACCACATAGTTTCTCTAGTGTGAGAAACTGAAAGTGTAAATAAGGATTAAAATGATTAAACAATAAGAGCACATGTTAAATAGGAAGAAAAGGTCCAAAGGGGTAGGGGAAGTGGGAGGGGAAGGGGAAAGGAAAGAAGGGAAAGGAAAAATTATGAGAAAAGGAAAAAATGGAAATAAAGTCTTTGTAAATAGGGAAGGGTGGAGGGGTTGAAGGGAGCACAGAGAATGGGGAAAAAATAAAAACTAAGATATATCATGTACAGGTACAAGTACCCAATCATAAATGTAAACGTATTGTATACCTAAAATGTACCAATAAAAGAATTTAAGCAAAAAAAAAAAAGGACTGTAGATGTAGCTCAGTGGTAAAGCACACATTTAGCATATGCAAGACCCTTGGTACAATCTCCAGTTCTACAAAAACAAAAAAGAAGAAGAAGAATAGGGGACACCTGTAGTCTTAGCTACTTAGGAGGCTGGGGCAGGAGGATCCCTAAGCCTAGAAGTTCAACAGCCCGGGCAACATGAGACCCCACATCGAAAGAAAAGAAAAAAAGGAATGAAAGGGTGGCGGAATTAGTATAAATCTTAAGGAAGTAAAAAAAAATTTAATTATAAAGGAATACTATGAATAAAATGTCAACAAAATAATTTAGATAAAATGAATGAATTCTTAGAAAGATGCAAAGTACCAAAACTGACTCAGAGAAAATAGAAAATCTAGGACAAAAAAAAAGAAAATCTAGGAGTAGGGGTGTAACTCAGAGGTCTTGCCTAGTATGTGTAAGAAAAATGGGAAGGGAGGAAGGGAGGGAGGGAGGGAGGCAGGCAGGCAGGCAGGCAGGCAGGCAGGCAGGCAGGCAGGCAGGCAGAGAAGGAAGGAGGAAGTTTCAGGGCCGGGGATTTAGCTCAGTAGTTCCACTGCCTGCCTCGCAAGCACAAGGTCCCAAGTTTGATCCCTGGTACCAAAAAAATAAAAAGAAAGGAGGAAGTTTGGAAAGGAAGAACCAAAACTATATCTATTTGCAGATATGTGATCTTGTCTATGTAAAATCCTAAGGAATCCACTAAAAAAATACTAAAACACACAGGTGAGTTTAACAAAGTTGCAGGACACAAGGTCAATACATAAAAATAAATTCTATTTCTGCACACTTCAATAAAGAATCTGCAAATGCAATTAACAAAATTATTCCATTAACATAGCTGGGTGGGGAGGCTAAGGCAGGAGAATCACTGTAAGTTTGAGGCCAACTTGGGGTACATAGTAAGTTCAAGGCCAGCCTGAAATACATGGTGAAATTCTGTCTCAAAAAAATAAGTAAATAAGTAAACAAAAAAGAAAATAATTCTATTAACAGTAGCATCAAAGAGTAAAATACTTAGAGTAAAATACTTACATTTGTCAACAGAAGTACAAAACTTACAGAGTGAAAATAAAAAAATACTGTTGAAGGAAACTAAAGATCTAAATAGATGGGGAAAATTTAAATATTCATAAGTCAGGGAAATTAATTTGTTAAAATAGCAATACTCCCCCCAAAATGATCTATAGATGGAAATGGACCAGCCCACAAACTTCATGGCTTATAACAACAAAAGGCTCATTGCTGTACAGTTTCTGTGTCTGGAATCCAGGCACAGCTTAGCTAGGTGCCTATGGCTCAAGGTCTCTTATGAGACTGAAGCTATCTCATGATTTTACAACTGTTATCCCGGCCCTCAAAGGGAAATTGAGGCAAGAGGGTCATAAGTTTGAACTTAGCCTGAACATTTTAGCAAATTAGCGAGAACTTGACTCAAAAACTAAAAAAGGGCTGGGATGTAGCTCAGTGCAAATCCCCTGGGTTTAATTCCTAGTAATGGGGAGAAAAAGAAATTACCAGAGCTAAAAGATCCACTTGCTTGTGTGGTCAGTAAGCTTCGAGTCTGCACAGGCCATGGGACTGAAGGCCCTAGACCCCCACACACTGCTTGGGCTTCTCTATGTTGCCTCAGAACATTGCAGTTTACTTTCTCCAGCATGAATGCTACAAGAGTAAGAGCACTCAAGCAGGAAACCACAGTATTTTTATAACCCAATTTCAAAAAGGAAGAGCATCACTTCTGCTTTCTTATTGGCCAGAAGCTGTCAGGAAGTCCTGCCCACATTCCATGGGAGAGGATTGCAAGGCTGGGGGTGGGGTCACAGAGGCCCTCTCAGAGACTGTCCTCCACAGCCCCGCTACTCTTTCCTCAGGGCACAGATCACTGTGTACCTGTGTTAACTGTGGCTTTGTTTTTTGTGGAACATCTCCCTGTTAGGGCTGGGATTTAGCTCACTGGTGCCACTGCCTGCCTTGCAAGCGCAAGGTCCTGAGTTTGATCTCTAGTACCCCCCAAAAAGCTTCTGAACATCTCCCTGTTAAACTGTAAGCTCCATGGTTGTGGAGACAATATTCATCTTTGTCATCATAGGGTGTCCACGTTAGAGCATAGAACCAAATACAAGGTGCTTACCAAATATTAGTGGAATGAACAAATTTATAAATAGTTACTTTGATCACATATAGAAAATGCCTGGCAGCATAGGTAGGAAAGTGAGGAGTGGTTTTTTTTTTTAGGAATACACATGCGAGTAGAAAGGAGAAAGACTTTTAAATATCTCTCCTCTTTCTTCCTCTGAACCATTTGAATCCTTAGCCATGAGGAAATGCTACTTTCACAATCAAAACTTTTATTGAAATAAATGCTCCATAACATCACAGATAAATGACAAACTGGAAAAATATTTACAACATATACAACCAAAGGTTTTTCATAATCTATAAGCAGCCCTTAACAAGTCAATAAAATAAAGATTGGGCCAGGGATTTAGCTCAGTGGTTTTGCTGCCTGCTGCGCAAGTGCAAGGACCCAAGTTCAATCCCTGGTACCAAAAAAGAAAAAGAAAAGAAAAGAAAGATTGACCCACCAAAAATAAAAAAGGGCAAGAGACAGAAACCGACAATTCTCAAAATAAAAAATACAAATAACCAATAGCAGATGATAAATATTCACCTGTATGAGTAAAGAAATGCAGAAAGGGGTGGGAAGGAGAAGGAGAGGGAGAGAGCAGGCAGGGATGAGTGTGGGTCTCCAGGCACCAGCTGGGCTGGCAGGAAGGGAACCTGAGCCTCCTGGCCCACTCCCTATAGCAGCACTGGCAACAAGATCAGAGCCTGAGAGTAGCCAGCCCTTCACACCCACCACTCTCACTGATCTATGACCTGCTAAGATGTATCTTTGCGGCCCTGGAGACCCCCAAACACCCACATTAGAGCACTGGTTAAATGTGATGAAGTACTATGCAGGTGACTAAAACAGTATTATACAGGTGTTACGGTTTGAATGTGGTTGATCCCCACCAAAGTTCACTTTGAGATTACATCCCCAAGATAATGACATTGTGAAGTGGTTGGGCCTTCAGGAGAATCCACCCTCATGAAAGGGTTAGTGCCATCTTACAGGAGTGAGTCCTCACTCTCATGGCTGGATTATTATCGTGAAAGCATGGTGTTATAAAGCAAGTTTGCCCCTCGTGTCTCTCTTTTCCACATATGCCCACTTGTCCTTATGCTTTCTGGCACGAGTTGAAGCAGCACAAAGCCTTCCCCAGATGCAGGAGCCCCTCTTGGATTTAGAGACTACAGCCCTAAGCCAAAATAAGCCTCTTCTTATAAATTATCCAGCCTCATGTGTTCTGTTACAGCAGCAGAAAATGGACTAAGACAACATGTATACATATTGATATGCAAAAGTGTTCACCACATATTACTAAGTGAGAAAACAAGATATAAATAACAACCACCAACCCTTTATGTAAGAGAAAATATATTTGTAACCTATAGAGAAAGCTCTGACAAAACTTGCAGTAAAATGTTAACGTTGGTTATCACCAGTTGTGAGCTTATGGTAAATGTAACCACTTTCTGTTTATCTACTTTTAATTTTCTGTCCAATAAATGTGTAAAACTTAATATAATTTTTAAAAAGGAAAATAAAGGGGTTTTTTTCAAATGTTCTATTGTGAGAGGTGGCTTTTTCATTTGTTTTTGAATTTGTCACAGGGCTTGGCTTTCTGGGCTCCAGGCTGGAACATGTGGCAGGTTTCCTGCCTGGGGAATTGTATTTTTTCCAGGCTGCCTGAGAAGCACTGGGAATTTAGAACAAACAAGAGTTGCCCGCTTCTCACAGGGCCTGGACCCTGGGTACCTCCTGGAGCCTGGGTCACACATGGCGCTGGGCCCCAGTCCCACAGGTCATCGCTGCTGCCCTGACCAAACTTCACAGCCCACTCAGTCCTGAGCAGAGAATGCAGGCCTGTGTGTAATGCGACCTGTGGTTATGAGCACTGTAATGTGAGCCTCTGTTGTTCTTACTATTTTCCTGGAACCACACAAGTTTTCCCTCTCTGTTGCTCACACTATAAGAGTAACCATGTGACACAGGCTTGGCCAATCAGGACGTTCCATTGGCTTGCTATAGTGATTGGTCCAGGCTTGGACCCAAGACCCCAGTCAACCTAATAAGCTCAGCCCTGGGGATTTTGTTACAAGCGCTGGGATTTCTGGGAGAAAGATGCCTGGGCCAGGAGTGCAGGTGGGCCTTCCTGTTTAGACCGTAAGAATAAAGGCTACCAATGCTTTGTCTGCCCCTCCAGTACAGCCAACCTGAGGCCAGCTACCCTGGATTTTGCAGTCCTGTGAGCAAAGTTTTCCATTTTTGCTCAACTACCCTGAGTTGGGTTTCTGTCACAACCAACAGAGGCTTAACTCCTTTGAGCAAGGAGCTGGGGCTATTCAAGAACCAGAGACGCAGCTATGATGGGCAGTGGGTCCCTGCCTGGCAGAGCACAAGCCCAGGAATCTCCAGGCTTGCCTCCTGTGGCTGGCCTTGCCTGTGGTGCCCCCAGCAGGCCCATCCAGTAAACCAGCCTCTGAGTCCTTCCATCTGCATGGGACCTGCAGATTTTGTAAACTCTCCCACACAAATTCCTCGCCAGCAGGAGAGCAAGATGCTGAACTCAAATTCCCCCAAAACACTTAGCTTCCGCTTCCAAACTTCTTAATGTCTCTCATGGGAGCTTAAATTTTGTGTAAATTTTGCATTCTCTACCTGTATGCTCTGATTTTTAAAGACTATTTTCTGTGGTGACTTTTGGAAATTATACCTTTTTCAAGTATATTAAACAAACATTTTCTCCTATTCTGTGGTTTTCTTTTCACCCTCTGACTAGGGTCTCACCCACAACCACCCCCACTTGAACCCAGGGAGCACTCAGCTTTTTTTAAAAATTTTTGAAACAGGGTCTAAGTTGCCCCAGCTGCCCTTGAACTTGAGATTCCCCTGCCTCAGCCACCGGACAGCTGGGAATTAACAGTGTCTTTTGATGCGCAAATGTTTTTCATTTTGACGAAGTCCGGTTTATCCAGTTTTTCTTTTCTTGTATGTGCTTTCAGTGATCTAAGAAACCATTGTCACATTTGAGGTTATGGAGATTTGCGCCTATGGCTCTGGGAGAATGAAAAAGGGCAGAGTAGAAGAATGAAATAGTGAGGATAGCAACAAGACAAGAGGACAACGCAAGAGAGAAAATAAATGGAGAGGGAAGAGGGAACTGGAAGCAGGGGCAGGGAGAGGCAGGCTGCCGGCTGGGGATGGGGGTCCACCACACACCAGAGGACAAGGGTCAGCTCGATAAGGGCACAGAAGCTGGGGTCAGCATGAGACGGAGACATGAGAATGGAGGAAGTCTGGGCTGAGGGCCCTTCCCCTGGCCCCCTGGACAGCCCAGGGGGGATAATGGCCTCCCAGGGTGCCAGGGCTTGGAGCACCTGGCTGATAGTTCTCAGCTCCTGAAAAAATTATTTGTCCCATGCCTTACCTCAAAACAACAGATTTTAGTGTTTCTGGGAAAAATAGTGCAGTGATCTAACTCATGAATTCAGAAGCCCGACTCTCAGGCTTCAAGTCTTAGGGCATCTTCGTCTGTGTTGTGCTACTTTAACAGAATCCCACCTACAGTCACTTATAGCGAAGAGGGATTTGTTTGGCTCATGGTTCTGGAGGCTGGGGTGTCCCAGAAGGAGGAGCTACCTCTGGGAAGGCCTTGAGCTGCTGCACAACATGGAGGGAGGCGAGAGCCGGGGGAAGGAGGCCAAGTTCACCCTTTATAAGGACCCGCTCCCGTGATGGGAAACACACTCCTGGGATAATGACATTACTCATGACCTAACTGCTTCTTAAAGTTCCCACCGCTCAGCACCATTGCATCAGAGATTGAGTTTTTAACACGTGAACTTTGGGGGAGATGTTTGAACCACAGCATGGGTCTACTCGAAACTAGGTGTGAACGTGGACAAGTCCTTTCACCTCTCTGAGATCCCAGAGAGACGATCCAAGGAGGAAAACCTCAGAATGTACCTAAACATCCTGCATGCCAAATATCAGATAGCATCGCACGCCTGGGGAAATGGAGGAGCAGATTCCAGAGATGTTTAATGACACATTTTCTAATTCTTTTCATATTTAGTGCTTCACAATGAGGATGTATGCGTTTATAAGTAGGAAATGCAGTGGACCTCGGGCTCCATGCCGTGCTGGGGTGCCAGGCTTGCTCTTGGGCCGGGCTGGGAAGCCAAGGGCAAAGGCCACACGATTGGTTTGACCCAAGCACAACCAGGCTGTGCTTGCCTTGGAGTCGGCTCAGGCAGGAAACAGTGGCTTCTGAGAGTCCCAGACCCTTTGTGTCTGGGACTGACTGCTGAGCAGAGGCTGCCAGGGCACCTCTAGGAGAGCCAACGGAGATCCTTCCAGTGTGTGGGCTTGAAAGCGTCTTCTGGATGTGGAGGGGAGGTGACACATGTTTCTGGGAATGGAACCCCAGCCCAGCAGGATCCAAGAGCCAGGGCAGTCTGTGATGCCTGCTGTCAGCCTCTGACCCTGGCTGCAGAGTCACATCTGCTATTTGGCCAAGGCATGGGCTCCTCCGCTCCTCCTTGAGGGGAAGCTGGCATTGTGTTCTCAATGGCCAGTTGTGGAAAAATCACACACATAAGCTGAGTAAACAGAGACTCAGGGCCGCCACCATGGGAACAGTGGGTGGAGGTGGCAGTGCGGCTGGAGCAGGGTGGGACACGACTTGGCCTAGATTCACCTTGGAGCAGGAGTCTGCTGAGACTGAACCAGGGGCCTTAGAGTGGCCCAAGGAGGTCTGAAGCCCAGAGAGTTCCCCAAGGACACCCAGGACGTCAGAACCAGGGCCAAGGGCAGCACCTTGGCCTCTTGGCTCTTGCTCCTCTAGCTTCTCTATCAGATAGGCTCGAAGAGAAACAGCAGACATTTCTTTTTGAACTGTCATTTTGAGGAGGCTTTGGGGACAGCCTTCATCCTTCATCTTTCAGGCATGACCTTGACTGATTCCCAAAGCAAGGAGCCATCAATATCCAGGTGAAACTGGAGGTGGTTTAAGTGCTGCTTTTTGCTGTTTGGTTAAAGCCCTCCATCATCCTCAGGAGGATGTTTGTGCCTAGAAGACACTGGCACACAGTGGATGAGCACACTGTGGTAGTCTTCACACGTGGGTGACATGAGCACATCTTAGTCACTTTCTTATCTCTGAGACACCTGCAACTTAAAGGAGGAGAGGTTTGTTTTGGCTCACATTTTTAGAGGTTGAAGTCCTTGCATGATTGGCAGGATGGCAGAAGGGCCTGGTAGGGGAAAGCTCCTCACATCGCGGCAGCCAGGAAGTGGAGAGAGTGAAGGGAGAAGATGGGGAGTGAGATAGACCATCCAGGTCATGTCCCCAGTGACCTGCCTCTCCCCACCAGACCCCAATAGCAAGTTAGCTATAAGGTCCTCATAATCCAGTCATCTCCCCAAAGCCCCACCTTTGAGCGAAAGAGGCATCTAGATAGAGACCATAACATAACACATGGGAGACCTTAGAATCAAAGGTTCCTCAGATAAAGCTTATGACACACTACCGGTACCAAGGGCCTGTAATCAAGGGCAGATTCATTTATGGGTGACCACCTGCATTAAGAACAGAAGTACAGAGAGAGGCAGGCTGGGGACTGGCTGATTTTGCTTCCTGCGAAGATATACCCATATTCCTTTGGAAGTAGTTGGGTTTAGGGATGAAGTCAGATTGCTCTTGGGACATTGCTATTTCCTATTTCTAAGAATAAGGATCAAACAGCATTTCCCTCGAGAATCCCCTGGCCCATCCCGAGGAGGGACTTGTCTGCTTAGGCCCAGGGCTGTCCCTCAGCCCGTTTGTCATCCTGTGAGGCTGAACTGAGTCACAAGCTGGATCCAGGGCCCACCCTGTGCTACAAGCCTCCCCCACTCCCTCCCACTCTTTCTGTCCCTCTAGGTCCCTAGGGGTGGCTTTGTTTAACCTCTGCTGGGGCAATGGGGAAAGGCAAGGCAGAGTGGGCTGGTGTATTCACAGACTGTGACAGGTGGGATGACTATCAGTGCAGGGGCAAGGACACCCCTGCACCTGCTGGGGGCCACAGCTTAGCCAGGTGCCCCCTTCTCCGGACACTGCAGAAGCTCCCCAGCCCCACCCCTGTCTGCCCAAGCCTCTGTCAGCCCTGAAGCCTGCAAGCCCCTCACACCTCACCTCTAGAGCCTGCTCTCCAGAGGGTAGGGACAGGACAGGAGGGTCCCGGGCAGGGACGGCTGCCTCTGGGACGTCTTTGGTTTTCGTGGTGACCTGGCAGACTTTATCTGAAGAGGTGACAGAAGCACCCACTGGCTTTCTCCTTGACATCCAGGCCCCTGTAGCCCAGTTGGCTGAAGTTGCCTGGGCCTGTGGCTCTTCATACTGTGCCTGTGGATGGGCCTGGCCAGCCGGGACCCATGGTGCCCAGACATGACCTCTGGAAGGCACACAATTATTCAACCCTGGGTACAGGTGCCAAGATGTGGATTTACACACACGACCTGAGGCAGGGCTGAAAAAATTGTTCCAATACCATCCCAACCAGCAAGCTTCAGCTTTTTCTGGGTTGTGTAACTCAGTGATAGAGGGCTTGTTTGGCACATATGAAGCCATAGGTAAAAAGAAGGGGTTGAAAAAAAAGCACCAAAGGAAACAAAACACAGACACAGAATATTTGCAACCCCAGAAGCTGGACAGAAAACCATAGGCCTGAGGTCACAGCATGACTCCTGAGCGACTGGTTCCATCCTTTATCCCCGGTACCCATCCACCCCATGTGATGGCTCACAGGAAATGCAGTGGCACCCAGGCTCACGGGTTTGTCTCCCGACCTGTGTGACCTCCGCACTAGAACATCTGTCACCCGAAGTGGCAGGTAGGCAGGTCTGTTGGAGCAGGCAGCATTCCTTCATCAGTGAAGCCTCCAATTAATCATTTAGGCTACAAGCAAGCAGTTTCCCTTCTTTGTTCTCCCCAGGACCCCCAGTGGTGTCACCCCCTGCCTGGTACCCTGGCTCCTGGGCTAATGGGCACCCTGGGCCCTCCTCAGCACCACACTGTGCTCTTTCCCCATTCCAAGGCCAGGGCATAAGGCCAAAGCCCAGGACGGACTGGCAACATGACCTTGAGACATCTTTCTGCTGGTCCAGCCTCACTGACTTTTCTACCAGGCTGGGGACAAGCCCCAGTGTCTCCAGTTTCTTCCTATCCTGGAAACCACCTCTGCCTCCTGGGGTCCTGAGAGATGCACAGAAGAGCCGAATCACAGCTCCATCGCACTCAGTCACTGAGTGGGAAGCCGAGCGGCGTCACCCACTCCACTTATCTCACCCTTCCTCTGCCTCCCTGTCTACTGGGAGACCAGGGGTGAATGTAGAACATGCCCCTGCTGCTTTGGATGGTCACAGCTGACACTTGCTGGGCCTATGCTATGTGCCAAGCATGGTGCTAAGAGCTTATATCACTTAGAGGATGTTCATTTGAAAGGAGTGGACAACACAGACAGTAGTTGCTTTGAATAAAGGCATTGAAAATCATCTGTCAGAACAAGAAGTCTAAGAGTTGGTAATTTCAGGCTCTCTGGCAGCTCAGCAATGGTCCCGCCCACTGCCCCCATCTTCTTCCTCTACTCCCGATTTGCGAGTTTTATATTCCTAAACTAGATGCCTCATGGCCACAAAGTAGCTGCTGTAGTCCTCAAGTATCATAAACTTTTTGCCAGGAGGAAGTAAGGTAAGCAGAGTCTTCATTCTCTGTGTTTTATTCAGGAACCCTCTAGCAAGCTTCCTCTCATACTTCATTGGCCAGAGCTGGCTGACATGGCCATCCTCTGCTGCCAGGGAAGTAGAAAGCCAGTATCTGGCAAAGAGGAAGGGCACTTGGCTTAGACGATTCATGATTCATGCTCTAGGGTAGGCACTTTACTACCTGGAGTGAATTCAGCCCTCTGTTAGCAAAAGGTGTTGTGGGGTGGGGCTGGGGGTGGGGATGGAGTGATCTCTATTGCATGGCCAGCTAAGAATATGCATGTGTTTTCTCAAATTCACAACCAACTACTATGATTCTTATTTTACAGATGATACAACTGAGACTCAGAGACATTTAGCAACTTTCCTGAGTAGGTAAATAAGTCACTGGTAAGGATTTAACTTCAGATCTGTCTCCACAGGATGTGCCTTTAGACTATCATACCCTGGGGTACCTGCTGCTTTAGTATACTTCTTCCCACTTCCAGATTATGAACCTCTTGAAGGAAGAGACCCCATCTTTATCTTTGAATTTCAGCAATGTCCTGCAATTCACAGCGGTCCCACTGCATTGATTTAAGCACAAAACCATTTGGTTTTGATACTTGCTGTCTTGCAATATGTTTTAAAGCCAAGACTACAAAGTTGCCAAAGCTACCTTTACAAAATACACCTGATCTTTTCTTCTGTATTGTTTTCCACTTACCCATGCTGAGCTCCTGAAGTTCTGGGCAGAATTCCAAAGTAAATATCACCCTCGTCGGAAATTTGGGGCGGGATGAAGGAGAGGAGGGTGAAAGACCAACTGAAACCCTGAAGAGTGTCAGTTCCTCATTAATTGTGGAGCCATGGAAAATTCTTTGTTCCCGCCTGCTGGCTTCTTGCCTCCAGGATCTGGGTGGGTATTGCCTTTGGCCAGCTTCCTGGCCAGGTCACAGACAGTCTGATCAGAGGTGAGTGTCCTGGGGAACAGAGATCAGAAGCAGGTTGGGTCCTTCGGAGTGGGTCCGAGAACCAGAAGGGCCCTGCACACTGACCCCACCCCACCCCCCTTTGCTATCAGGATGGCCCTGGGAATGTGATGCTCCACTTACCATTGTACAGCAAGAAAACAGGCTCAGAAAGGTGAAGTCACTTGTCTGAGGTCACACAGTGGAGCTGGAACTAATGGACTTCTCAGGTGATGTTCCTATTCTCATCACAGGTGACTGGTAGGGCCCTCAGATCCTTAAAGAGGATATTTGGGAAACAAGTAGACCCCAGCCCATCCTCAGGGCTTTCATCAGGCTGTGTAACTCAGCAGTCAGAGCCAGGCTAGGAGCCCTGCCATGGGGCAGGCAGGCCACCCTCCTGCTTTTGACAACATGTGGCCCCTGGCTCACTGGGCATAATAGAACCAGCTCCTCTAAAGAGTGAGGGCCAGGGCTGTGGCTCAGTGGTAAATCACTTGCCTAGCATGTTTTGGCATCGATCCCCAGGACTGGGGGAAAAAGTTTAAAAAAAGATGAAGCCCTTCTCAGGTACCCACACCACGAAGGAGTCCAGCTCTGCTATTTCTTTCTCTCACACCCCCTGTAGGTGACATAACCCCTGATGTCCCTGAAAGACTGACCAGGAGGACCTGGGCTGATTTGGCTACGCAAAAGAGGGGTGTGACTCCAGGGAATCTGAGGCAAATGGAAACCAATTTGCAAACCTGGGCATTTTCATGCAAATCTGGGCATTTTCAGTGTGGTTGTTGAAAGCCAGGGGACTTTCAGTGTGGTTGTTGAAAGCCCAACTAAAGCTCCCATCCAGCGACATCCAGCATGCCTGCCCACTCCCGGAGAGACTGCGCTCAGGGTAACACAGATCCCCTTGGTCTCCAGGCTGAGCTGGGTTCGCCTTAAGTCAAGGCCTCGGGGAGGAAGGCCAGAGAGGTAGAGGACATGCCAAAGTCACTCACAGGGCCACGAGGGTCAGAGAACCCCACCTATGTGTCTGGCTTGAGGCTGGCCACAGCCCAGGCATCAGGTGTCTCAGACAGGGTGCCTAGCTCTGCCACTCAGGGAAACTGGGTGCCTTTGCCAACTTCTCCCTCCCCTCTGAGCTCCCAGGCCCCACCTGGGGACCTGGAAAGGACCCAGAGCACTGGAGCTGACCTGGCAGATGCAAGGCCCAGGCACTGGGCCACAATGACAGGATATCCCCAGGGAGCTGGGCTGGCCGCCCACACAGGGAACACCGGGGAGGAGACCTGGCACATAGGAAGAGAAGGCCCACAAGGCCAGCAAGGGCGAAAGCTGGGCTGGGACAGCTGGGCCCGGAGGGGCAGAGAACAGGCCAGTGTTGTCATGGAAACCATGGCCATGACTACAGGTAGGGGGTGCACAGAGAAAATTGGGTTCCCCAAAGAGAGACCTGGGTTTTTCTGCTGCCCCCAGCCTGAGAGCCATGGGGAGGGTGTGGGTCTCCAGCCACTTTGTCCTGGTGGCCATTAGACCAAGTTCCTTCCGGGGATCATGTCCCACACTCACTGCCCAGCAACCTTGGCCGGGGGTGGAGGTGTCCCAGACCCCCTCAGCAGTGTGATGCCCAGGGAAAGGAACCCACCCTGGCTTGTGGACCTGCCCAGAAACCCTAGCCCAGCCCCAGGCCTGGAAGTGCCCTTTAAGGAAGGCTCGCCCAGCAGCCCCTACCCTTCGCCCTGTACACAGTGGACAGGTATGGTTCCCCAAGCCCAAGGCGTGACCAAGAGGAGCTCTTAGGTGCCCTGCAGGCCTCTGCCACACCCAGAGAGCAAGGCCACTCTCAAATTCCTTTCAAGTTGTGTCTAAAGGCCTCTAATGTCTGGTGTGACCATTTACAAGGCAAATAAGAGTTTTGCATTTCACCCACTTCTAACCCACTGCTGACTACCGCTGAAGCCCTGGGGACAAACTAATCAGGCTTGGCAGAGGACAGGGACCATCTTGAGCCTCCTTCCTGCCACACAGGGCCTCTCCCCTTGTTGCCAAGGGGTGGATAGTTGCAGCACAAGACCAGCTAAAAGACCGCACTATATTGTGGCAGACAAAGCAGCATGGAGCTAAGAGGAGAAATCTAACTCATTTTATGGCCAAGCCTTGAGACTTGGGCCCCTGACCATACCTGGGAATGGGGAGTCTGACATAGCCCATAGTAAGAGTGGCCCTTAAAAAAAAAAAAAAAAAAGAGTGGCCCAAGCTGATAACGTGGGTGCCCATTCATTCTTAATTTTCCAGCACTGTACCTCATTTGCTTTTTTAAAATTTTTTGGTACCAGGGATCAAACTCAGGACCTTGCACTTCCTAGGCAGGCGGCGCAGCACCACTGAGCTAAATCCCCAGCCCTCGTTGCTTTTCTTATCTTATTGCATTGGCCAGAACCATGTTCATTTAACCAGTATCTTTGAGGGTCTCATGCATGGGTATGGATCCATGGGCACTGGGCACTGAGATGAACCTGGAGGGCTACAGACCCAGCTTCTGCCTCACGACCTTTCCAACCTAGAGGCAGCTGTCTGACCTTCACACGCAGGGCTCCCCCTTAGGCCTCACGATGATCCCAAAACTGCGTTTGTCTTAGAGAGATGCACTGCTTACAGACTGCAGATGGGAACTAAGCCCAACACAGAGACACACAGGAACACTGGGTCATTCTGGGTGGGGGCAGAAGGCAGTGAGAGGCCCAGGACTTTTTGGAGAGGGCTTTTGAAGGATAAGGAAGGTTTAGAATCAGTGCACATTTATAATCCCAGCTACTTGGATAGCTGAGGCAGGAGGATAGCAAGTTTAAGCTCAGCCAGGGCAACTTCTCAACTTTAGTGAAATTCTGTCTCAAAAATTTAAAAAATAGGGGCCAGGAATGTAGCACAGTGGCACAGTGTCTGCCTGGCAGGCGCAAGGCCCTGAGTTCAATTCCTGGTACCCAAAAATATAAAAAATTTAAAAAAGGGTAGGGGATGTAGCTCAGTATGAAAGCTGTGAGTTCAATCCCCTGTACCATCAAAGAAGAAGAAGGAGAAGGAGGAGGAGGAGGAGAAGGAGGAAGAAGAGGAAGAGGAGGAGGAGGAGAAGGAGAAGAGAAGGAGGAGTGTTTCTCAATACAGGTAATAACATGGGCAAAGATGGGCAAAGGTGAGAAGGGAGGTCTAGAGGAGACAGGTCCATGTGACTGGAGTCTGAGGTGGAGGAGGGGCAGGGACATGAGACAAGCTGGCGAGTTGGCCTGAAAGACTAGCCTTGGAGTTGCTCTTCCTCAGGAAAAGCATAGGGCAGTGGTGGCGAATCTATGGCAGTGGGCTGTTTGTATCATTAAAAGCTCTAAAAAGCTCCCATCACTGGCGTAGGAAGTCATGGATGGCACTTGAGCTGGGGAGTAGCTGCATAGCTACTTTAAGAAGAGAACTGTGTAGCAGCAAAAAGAGGAGGCAGGCCTGGAAGGGGCAGGCCTGCTCTCAAGGGACACATTGTCCCTTCCTAACATCTAGGGGGCGTCTCTGCTACCGTTGGGAGGGAGAGGACAACTTCCTCTTCTCTATCTGGCTGGGCAGATAAGGGGGGGAGGACAGGAAGTTGCCTCAAGGAGCTGCAGAATGAGCAGCCTGGCCCGTGGTGGACTTGGCTCCCTGTGCAGGCATCCTGCAGAGATGGATTCCAGAGGGAAGGTGCAGTTCCCTCAAGGCAAAATGCTATGGAGTCCTGGGCTGATGAGGGACCCCATGTGCTTGCTCTTCTGCTGGTGAAAAACCCCGTGTCCCCAGCCACAGCAGACTTTCACAGGCTCTGTTCCTAAGAGCCTCCCCTTAGCTCAGCCATTCAGCATATGCAGGCCTGACAGTCCCTGGGAGACAGATCAGCCAGACCTGGTGGCTCTGCCTTCAGGGTGTTGGGAGAAGGGGGAGCGGAGCAGATGCTCAGCACCAGGGCTGTGGGTGCTGACAGGGTTACCAGAGCACAGCGGCCCTACTGGCTCAGGATCAGGGGGCTGCTAGCAGCCCAGCCCGCTGAAAAGTGGGGAGGTGGTCCCCACAGAGGGAGTAGCAGCCAGACCTTCCTACTATGAGTAGGGAGCGAGACCTGGCCCCAGGCGGGGGTGGGGGGTGGGGCACCCCCAGGGAGGCAGGAAGTAGCAAAGATGGTGTGGAACCCCTGGGAGAAAGAAAGCCTCAGAGCCTCGCAGTGGGAAGAGCAGGTGAGCACCGATGGCTGGAGGAGGGTGTGCAGGTGGCTCCAGGCCAGGGCTCTAGGCCAGGACCCACGGGGCATGTGTGTCAGGTGCTCGCGTAGGGGTCCCCACACCTGAGAGATGGAAACAAAGAACCTGGGGGGTACCACTCAGAACAGTGGGGAGCACAGGCCTTCCTCACCTGTGCCCTGAGCAGGGCTGTCGGCGGGAAAGGAGTAGATTGTGAATCAGGGCTCAGTAGCAGGGCCTTAGCCCCACCAGCCTGTGGACCCCGGTGACTGTGAGAGAAGGTGACATTCCCAAGCCTAGAGGGCTGTCTGCGTCTTGATGCAAACCCATTTACAAGCTAAAGTGGGGCAGTGGTGGGTCACCCCAGCCTCTCTGTCCTCTCTGGGTTGGGCATTGCCCAGCCACCCCAAGCCCACATTGAAGTGGCATACAGGAGAGTTGGGCTCAGCGACGAGCAGGCTCCTCCAAATCCTCACAGCCAAGCCAGCTTCGCACAGGCGATTCCCTTAGCCGGCAACACCGTTCCCTCCAGGTTCCTTCAGACCTCAGAAGTGTCCCTTCCTCCAGGAGGTCTCTTCTGACTCCCCCAGAGGAGAAGTCACGCCCGCCTCTCCTGCTCTGTTCTCAAGGTGCTGTTGGCCACAATGCCGTCTGTGCCGGTGTGACCTCATCTCTCCAGGGCCAGTGCTGTGCCTGGTGCTCAGAGGGTCTTTGATACGTACTTACGATTGAATGAATGAGTGAATGAATGAATGAAATTGGAACAACAGAGTCAGACCCAAGCCTCCCCTGCCTGCTAGCACCTGTCCCCTGAACAGTGCCTGGTTCAAATCCCTGTCTCCACTGTCCAGGAGCAAGACCCTTCCCAGGCCAGCAGGAGCCCCCAAGCCCGGGCTGCCTTCTGTCACTCTCTGCCTTTCAAGGAAGCCACGGGCTCCAGCAGCCAATGCTGAGAAAAGCCACGGGGAAAGGGACACCTAGGCTTGGAATTCTGCCCAAGCTGCCTCAGCCTCCCTGCCTCTACGTTGTTGTTTGAATCCCTTCCTCTCTCTGGGCCTCAGTTTCCCCTGTGTGCCAAGGCCTTGATCTTCTGTGGGCCTCCTGGGAGTCTCATTCAGAACTAGGCAAGAGTGCTCAGGGAAGGTGGCGAATACACAGGACTGGGGGAGCCAGTGTAAAGCCGGCTTCCAGCTTCCAAAATGGGAATAAATCTTAGAGCGGGGAGGTGAAAGAAGAGTTTAGAACAGCCTGGGCCAAGGTGGCGAGGTTAGAATGTGCAAGGGTAGTTTGGGCTTTGTTGAGGAGACGGGTTTACCTGGATATTAGCAGGGGCCAGTTGCTAAAGGGCTTTGACTGCTGGGTTGAAGAGTTTGGAATTTGTCCTGCCAGTACTAGGGAGCCAAGGAAGGTTCTTGAGCAGAGGAATCAAGTAATAAAAGTACCATCTGAGGGAATCGGTTAAGTGTAGAGCCAAGGAGACCAGGGAGAAGGCTGTGTAAAGGGAGAAGGTAGAATCTGGGCTCAGGCAATGTTAGTAAGGTTGGAGCAGGGGGCATGGAGCTCACAGAACACCCTTCTCCACCCCATGAAACTCCACTGAACTTGTGCTTTGGGAGGGGATCCCAGGCGGGACTGCTTAGGAGTCTTGACTGAGTGCCCTCCGACAAGTCCCTGAGGCAATCGGAGGTGCCAGAGCCTTTTTTCCTCTGTAAAATGGGAAGAGGACTGGATACATATTTTGGGGGCCCCAGTGCAAAATGTTTTAAAAGAAAACAGAAAAAAAGGACCATTGAGGCATTAAAATATAAAGCTTTTTTCCTTTAATGTCTCTCAACTTGTTATAGTGTGTTTTTCTTTTTATATAGTGCTGGGATTGAACCTAGGCCTCTCACATGCCAGGCAAGCACTCTGCCACTGAGCTATAACCCCCACCCTTACAGTGCTTTTTAATTTGCTATCTAATCTTCTAAGTGAAGAAAAATTAAAATGCTCTTTTTTTCCCGGTACCAGGAATCAAACTCAGGGCCTTGTGCTTGCCAGGTAGGCATGGCAACACTGAGCTAAATCCCTAAATCCCTGGCCTAAAATGTTAATTTAGGCATTTTACCATTTTATTTTGTGCAGTACCAGTTTAAAAAGCAAAATTAAGAGCAATAATTCGTATGCCTTAATCCCCAGAGTCACGCAATTCATGTTTCATAGCTTGTATGTGCGTATGTATTTCGTTTTGACCATAACAGAGTGCTCGCCTGAACTCAACCGTTTCTAACTCACTGACAGTGCCTGTGTGACTCCTACCGACACTCTGCCTCCAGCTCACCTGGGGCTCACCAAGCGCTGAAAAGAAAAGGCCCCGGGGTTTTGTCTTTCCCTTTCCATCAGTGTCAACCTGTTTAACACACAGGGCTGGCTAACCCAGAGAAGTGATGTGGACAAGACTGGATATGGTAGGGATTAACCATCCTTTGTGTTCCTTTTTATTTTGAGACAAGGTCTTGCTAACTTAGCCAGGTTGGGCTTGAACTCCTAACACTCCTGCCTCGGCCTCCCAAGTAGCTGGGATTGCAGCCGTGTGCCACTACACTGGACTTGCTTTGTGTTTCTTAGAGCGTGATGGCTTTCTTCCTGGACGGGGCAAGTTTTGGTTCAGCACAAACTCTGCCAAAAGCTTTCAGCACCTGCACTCAGCTATGGATGCAGCATGCTTGCCTGGACAAGATTTGAAGACTGAATTCTAGGCATCAAGAGTCCACCAGCGCTGCAAGAGTACTGTCCGTGAGTGAGGCAGCATACTACAAGTGAGTCCTCCATTCACACACATCCTGCTGCCCATCGGACTCTGCTCACAGGATGCAAGTTCAAAGAGAAGTGATTAAGCATTTTGAGACAGCTACAGCAGAGTATGAAAGCAAGCAGAGGGCCCCTCTGGCAACCGGGTGCCATGTGACTGCACGGGTTACATATCCACGAAGCCAGCCAGAGAGGATCACACACTTAGAGCTATGGAAGGATTAAATGGGATCCATGACTCTACCTTTCTTAAATTTGTTATGGTTTATTTAGCCATGCTGGGGATGGAACTCAGAGCCTCGTGCGTGCTAAGCACACACATTCTACCCCTGAGCTGCACTCCAGCCCAAGTTAGGCTCATTATTGAAAAGCATTTAACACAGGGCCAGGCACATGGTGAGTGTTCACTCCAATGGCTCAGGTCACCAATGCGTCCCTGCACGGCTTGGAGGCTCCTCCTCCTGAGAAGGCCATGGGTGTGGGCCCCTGGGAGACCCAGGGCCACCCAGACAGGGCCAAGGGAAATTGGGAGGCCAGCCCACCGGCTCCAGGACAAGGTCCAGAACAGAAACACATGGGAAAGGTTCCCTGCTTGCCCCATGTTCTCCATCTCCATCTCTGGTTATTGCTCCCCAGTCTCTACTGTTGATCCCTCCCCAGTTCCCGTAATAACAAAAAGATAACATCCCAAGCCATTCACTGGGCAGGGAATGTCTGCCCTTTTGCCAGACATTGTGTTTACCATCTTTCATTAGTCAGTTTCCAACAGCTGCTTAAGCCTGATTCTTTCATTTTCAAATAGCAGAAACCAGATAGTATTAATTCACATAACTAAAATGACCAGAGATAGACTGATTTCAGTAGATCCAGGTGCTCATAAGATATTACCAGAAATCTGCCTGCCCCCTCAAAAAGGGCCAGGGATTTAGCTCAGTGGTACTGCCGCCTGCCTCGAAAGTGCAAGGTCCCAAGTTTGATTCCCAGCACAGAAAAGAAAAGAAATCTGCCGTTCTCCATCTTTGTTTCTTTCTGCAGTGGATTCAGTCACATCCAAATTCTACTCTCATTGTGACAAGATGACTAGAAGTCATTGTAGCTACCAGCTTAGCCACCACCTTACTGATCAAGAATATTTTCTGGGTTGGGGATTTAGCTCAGTGGTTCCAGCGCCTGCCTCAAAAGTGCAAGGTCCCAAGTTCGATCCCCTGCACCAAAAAACAACAACAACAACAACAAAAAGAATATTTTTCCCAATATTATAACAAAAATCAGGTCATCAGCTGTGATTGGCTGGCTTCTGATAACATGTTCCTCCTAAACTAATAAACCTCTGTGGCCAGGGAATCATAGGCCCCTCACTGGGTAGGACGGAGCCATACATCCATCCCTGGATCTAGGAAATGAGATCCTTTTTGTGGGAATCACTGGGAGTGGAGAGGGGAAGGGAAGATTCCCAAAATGAAAACCAAAAAGGATACCTGCTGGCTGTAGGATCCATAACTCTACCTGGGAGTGGGCTATTATATTATCTCCATATGGCTAAGGCCATTTAGCTATTCATCAACTCTTTTTCTTCTTTCTGAGCACAGTCAGGCTACATTTCCCAGCTTCCCTTGCAGTTAGACAAGGCCATGCGACCCAATTTTAGCCAATGGAATATGAGAAGACTGGCTCCTAAAAACCAAGATGGGTGGATACACTGTCAGAACTAGCTCATAAAAACCTCTGGTTACCACCTCTGTGCTCTTTCTCCTTCCTCTGGCTTGATGCAGTTAGTATGGTAACCTTGCAACCATCTTGAAGATATAAGAACTACAAAGGGGAAGGAATCTAGGTCTAGGTATCACCACTCAACCAAGCAAGGGCTTTGGGCTTTGAGAAATAAACATCTGTAATGCTTCAGCCCTTACACTTTTTGGGATGAGTTTGTTAGCTTACCCTAATAATTACAGATGAGCAAAGTGAGGCTCAGAAGGTGCAGTGCTTTGCCCGACAACCTCTAAAAAGCAGAGCCCAGGTTCAAAGATGGCCTTGTAGCCAGGCATGGTGCCCCCTGTAATCCCAGCACTCTGGAAGCTGAGGGAGGAGGATTGATTGCCGTGAGTTCAAGGCCAGCCTGAACTACATAGCAAGACCCTGTATAAGAAAAAAAAAAGCTAGTCTTGTTTCTAGTCTCAGCCCTTTGGCTGCGAAAAACAAAACAAAACAAAACAATGTAAAACCCCAGAAACCTGCTCCAATACGGAAAGGGCATGGCATCATGCCCTGTGGAATCTGGCAAGCCCAGGGTAGAAGTGCATTAGAGCCTCTGAGGACCTGGGCACCCTCAGGCAGTGCCTCTCTCTCATCTCTCCTCCATCTCTGCCTCTCTGATGTCTGTCCATGTGAGATCTCACCTCAACTTCCTGTTTCTCATGCTCTTGTCTTTCCTTTGTTCTCCTGCTGTTCCACTCAAGATGATGCTGAGCCAGGCCCTCTGACAAAGTCTGGTCCACACCAGTGCCTTTCAGATACAGTCTCTGGCCCAGTGTTTAAAGAATCAAGAGAGTCTATGTGGCTCAGCTCACCTGCCTGTGGCTCAGCTACTCTGGGGTCATGGCTTTTCCTGTCCACCTGGTGGGGACCAGGGGCACCTTTGCCATCTGAGGTTACTTCCCAGAAACCCAAACACGGAACTGTGCTTTTCTTTTTCTTTCTTTTTTTTTTTTGGTACCAGGGATTGAACTTGGGACCTTACCCTTGTGAGGCAGGCGGTGGAACCACTGAGCTAAATCCCCGGCTGTGGTTTTTTTAAGTTTAAAACATGGTCTTGCTAAATTGCCCAAGCTGGCCTTGAACTTGGAATTCTCCTGCCTCAGCCTCCTGAGTGCTGGGATTACAGGCCTGTGCCACCATGCCTGGCTAGGGTTATGCTTCAACCTTCCATCTGGAGTCTCCCAGACCCTTACCACCCCACTTGGCCTCTAGTGCACCTCTCGACTGGCCTCCTCACTTGGCCTGCTGCCCATCCCCCAGGGCTGAGCTCCTCACTACCCAGTCTCCGAAGCCAGAAGCTTGGGCGTCAGCTCTGACTCCTCACTTTCCCTCTCCCCTGGCTTGAACCCATTACCAGGTCCCTTCTGTGGTAGCCCCACCTCCGCTTTGGACCAACCTCTCCATCTGCCTAGGGACAAACGCAGGCTCCTTTCCTTCTGTCCTCCCCTCCTACCCTTTCCCCCCACCAGCTTCCACAAGAGACTTTTCTAGAAGGCAAATCTGACCCCATCTCTTCTGTATTTCAGAGCCTTGCCTCTCTGAGGTCCCCTCCAATCCTTGCACTCCTGCTCCCTAAGATCTAGCCATGCTGAGGGACTGAATTACTGTCCCAAACACCTGGCTCAGGCTTCCCACCTTCAACTCATGCTCTGCTCCAGGGTCTGCATCCTGTCCCCATCGGGTGACCTGTTCTGCCACCATCTACCTAGTGGGGGAGTTGGAAAGAGCTGGGGTGGTACCAGGCCTGTAGCCTTAGGTCACAGCAGGCGGAAAGAGGGGAGGACAGACTTGGCCTTTGGACAGCCTGCCTGTGACCAGCCACCCTGGTCACCAGCTGTTTGTCCAGAGGGCATGGCTGGGGGCACACAAGTGACTGCAAAGGTAGCTGGAGTGTGAAATTGTTGCATTTGGGGGACAATCATCACTGCTCTGGTGTCTGCACAGCCCACCAGGATGGTGACTCAGCCCCAGTAATAAATCAGAGGGACAAAGTGTAACAAAAGGAAGACACTTTATTTGTAAAGAGGAAAAGAAGGGAGAAAGAAGATAGCTATCCTAATGAGAAAGAACCAGGGTAGGGGGCTCTGGAAAGATGGAGGACCCGTGGCCCTTTGTTTTCAGCTGTTTTATGGGAGGGATGTGAGTGACTCTTTCCCCTCTACTGGAACTTGCCTTAACTAGATTGGCTTCTGGGCACCTCTGCCCAACATCATTTCTTCTGGTGGTCTATGTGCAGTTTCTTTGTTTACTTGTCCTTGACCTACCTTCGACGGCATTATCTTTGGGGTAGGAGGCTAGTTGGCAAGGGGGTGTCTTCTGGCTTAGAGTTAGTAAGGGGGCAGGTGGATATCTATTGTGCTCTGTAGTAATATAGTGAGCCAGAGTGAATACACATGTATAGAAGTGTATATGTTAGTGCGCAAGTGTGAGGACACACTGCCTTAAAGTTAATCACCCCCCCCTTTGCTTCCCCTATATTTTATTGGAAGTGGGGGCGGTTTATCATTTGTGCACCTGGCTTTCTGTGTCCTGCCTGCCAGCTCTTTTTCTGGACTCTTGGTGTAAGCCCCAATGCCATTTGGTGCCTTTCTTTATCTAGTTTTTCTCTCTTTTTCTGCCCCATCTCTGACTTGCTTCTCAAGAGAATCTCTCTAGTAAACTTTGTTTTTAACTTCTTCTAGTCAGGATTAGCTAGAAGACCTAGGAGGCCCCATCCCAGGTCTCATTTATAGGTCCCTGTCCCTACAAAGTGACTGTGTGATCTGGAGGGGGTTTGAGGATGGCCGGGTAGGTGGGCCTGCCGACAGATGTGACCGAAGGGAGCCACAGCTGCTGGCATCTGTTTGCCCTGCCAGTGGTGGCTTGGAGGGAGGGTGGGGTGGGCTGAAGAAAGGAAACACAGGCCAGGCTGCCAGAGCAAACAATCACGCCTTCTGGCCCTACCTTCCAGCAAATGCCAACTCCCAGCTGAGGGCAGGGTGGAGTGGGAGAGACTTGGGGTTAAGGTCTCCAGGGATGGCAGAGGGGGAGTCAGGCTGTTGACCTCAGGGTGTGTGTTTGGGAGGGGATGGGGTCCTCCAGCTCTTGAGCCCCTAGGGCTCCATGTTTCTGGGAGACAGGTCTCTAGTGGGGAGCTATTGGACTCTGTCCCCAGCCTGGCCCTGCCTATCATTTTTCTTAGCCACTTAGGGATATGGTGGGGACTATCTTTGCCAACTGTAGTGGTGGGAGGGAAGCCACAGGATGGAGATACCTGGAGATATTAGATTTGAGATTTAAAATGTTAGTTTGGGCCAGGTGTGGTGGTGCACATAATCTCAGCTCCTCAGGAGGCTGAGTCAGGAGGCGGGAGAGTTCAAGCCCAGCCTGGGCAATTTGGTGAGTTATAGAGACCCTTCCTTTAAAAATAAAAATAAAAATAAAAATAAAACAAATAAATAAGACTGGAGATGTAGGTCTGGGAAGGTCCTAGATTCAATCCCCAATACCCTCCCCACCCCTCAAAAAAGGAGGTGGGGGCAGGGGACCAGCAAGTCCTCACTGAGTGTCTCTGGGCTCTGGAGATGGAGAAAAGACACAGAGGAGGGAGAGGCCAACCCAGACCTCAGAGGAAGAAGTCAAGCTGGGGTGCACAGAGGAGGGTTGGAAGCTGAGACTCGAAGGGGGACCTGAGGGGTGCAGTTTCAGTTACTGGGCAATCCATGGTCCCCAGCAGCCTTGGTCATCCCAGAGGCTGAAGGCTAAGGCAGCTCCGGTGGTGGTGGGAATGAGACTGGCTGGGTCCCTCCAGCTGGAGGTGTGATCAGAATGTCCCTTCTTGCTCCCCCTTTTGGTGGGGGGAATGGTTTCTGCCCTCCCATAGCTTTCTCTTACGACCTGCACCATGAGGAAGGGCTGAAGGGTTCCCCTGTCTTCCCATGGCCCGGGCCACTCCTCCTGGGGACCCTCGGCAGAAGCCGACACCCACCTCCTCAGGAGTCTCTAGGGAGCCCCGCCCCCACCGGCGGCCACATTTCCTGCCACAGCGCGTGGAGGTGGAGTCCCAAGTAAGAAGCCTGGTGTCCTTTACCTTCTGTCTACCGGCTCATCGCTAGCGGTTCCAACTGTCTGAGGAACAACTGCGGCGCATCGCTGGGCAATTGGGAAAGAATAAAGACAGCGCAAAGCTGGCACGAGCAAAGCATCAGGTGGCTGCCTCCGGAGGAGACCTGCTTATCCGTAGGCTCTCGGTCCCTCCAGATCCTGGGTCACATTGCGCAGAAGTGGAGTTGGGAACTAGGACGCCCCTCTATGGACAGCTCGGTTTTGCAGCCCTACCCCACGCCCCAGGAGAACCGAGAGGAGGCGAAAGTGGCAGCTCCCAGATTCGCTCTAGGCAGCCCCCCAGCTCTGCGCATAGAGGCCGACCCCGCCCTGCCCCGGCTTCCCCGGCTCGGCGCACTGCCCACCCACTGCCTCAGTGCCCCCTTCCGTAGAATGGGCGGCCAGCAGGCTGGGCGCCCCTGGGTGCGCCGGGGCGGGGCGCTGCGGCTCGGAGGGCGGCCGGAAGGGGTGTGAGTGCGGGGGCGGGCCCGCGCCGCCCCGCCGGGGGAGGGAGCCCAGGGCGCAGCATCCTGGCGCGGGCCTCGGGCGCCGCCGCCACTGCCGTCGGTGGAGGTCCCAGCGCGGACATGGCCTCGCGCGGCGCCCGCCCGGGACCAAGCCTCCGGCGCCCCGCGCTGTAGCCCCGCGCAGAGGCGGCCTGACGGCGCGAACAGTCAGGCGAGCAGCATGGAGGAGGCGTACCTGCTCCCGGTCGCCGACGTGTTGCGCCGCTTCTCGGTGACAGCCGAGGGCGGCCTCAGTCCGGAGCAGGTGACCAGCGCGCGGGAGCGCTACGGCCCCAACGGTGAGCGCGGGCCCGGCCGAGCAGCGGGGCCGCAGGGTCGGTCCCCTGCCCCGGCCTGCCAGCGGTCCTCTCCTCCCAGCCCTCGCCCCCTTGGGCGGGCAGGAAGCGAGGGCTCCGGAAGCCTCCGCAGATGCTCTCGGGGCACCCGGCAGAGCTGCACCGCCACCTTTCCGGGGTTGGGGCGGGCTCTGCCTTGGGAGAGACCGGACGTCTCACCCACCCACCCCCGCCCTCGGTCCCGGGGCCCGTTGCTTGGACCTCTCCGGCTTCCCCCTCCACGCGGGTCCCCATCCACTCCTGCGAGCCTCAGCCCACGCCTTGTGCGTCTGCACTTGACCCCCGTGCCGCGCTGCAACCCGCACGCATCGTGCAGGTGCAGATGCTGGGGGCTGCTGGACAGTGACCGGCCGGGGACTCGGGGACTCGGAGGCTCAGCCTCACAGCTGGACCCGGGGAGACACAGTCCTCCCTCCAGGGCGCAATAAAACGCCCGTGAAGGTGCAGCAAGTCAGCTGGCGGCCTGGGTGCCCCCACCCCGCCCCCACCTCAGGTCTTCCTCTTTCTTCAACCCAAGCGGATGTCGCTGGCAGTTGGTGGGGGCTTTGAACTGCTGAGGCCTGACACCCACCTTCCTGAGGTAGCAGATGGGTGGCCTCAGGAGTTGTTCCCTGACCGGATGACCTGAAATGGCCCCTGCCCATCTGTGGGCACGGAGGGAAACTTTCAGCTCTTGTAGTTTGCGTGGGAGGGGTATCATTTCTTCCTCATCTCCTTCAAAGAAGTGTGGGATTCCTCTTTCTACCAAAGCGCCCGTTAGATGTGGCCCCAGCACACTTGGAAGGTCCTGAGAGTGAAAGGTGTAGAGGACCTTTGCCCATGTCCTTTCCAGGCAGGATCTGCTACCCCTCCCCTTCCTCACCCCCTAGCACCTGTCAAAGTGTGAGAGGTTCAGAGAGAAATGTCCTCTCTGTCCCCAGAGTTCAGTCTGGGCCAGTGTCCTTTTGGGACTAGGAGGCCTTCCCCTCTGGGGGTTCCCAGCCAGGCAGAGGGGAAGGGGCTGTGGCCTGGGTGTCCCTCTGCTCAGGACTGGCTTGGAAATTATGAGTTTCTGTCAGAAAGGGCACTTTAGGTTTTGTATTGGTTTATGAAAACCACCTCTTATATAAATATTATCTTTCTGGAGCAGAAATCCTTCAAAAAAATTAGTTACTATATTTAGTTGAGTTGTGGGAGGAACTGGGGAGATAAATATTATTTAATATCGCCCATTAATGACTTGGCAGGGAGGGTGTCCTTTACTGGAGGAGACCAGGGCCTGGCCCCGGGGGGTGGGGTTGGGTGGGGGTCAGGTGGCAGGCCTGGGGTCCCACAGCCTCTTTGGTGCTGCAGGGGCCTCCAGCGGGAAGCTGGAAACCCAGTCCGTGGTGCTGCCCCTAGAATCACAGATTCTACCCCTGCGTGAGCCTGGCCAAAGCCCCTGTCCTTTCTGGCTCTCCGGTCTTCATCTGTCCAGCAGAGGAGGAGCTGACAAGGAGAGGGGAAGCCCCCGGTCTTCTCTCCTCATGAAGTTTTATCTGGGTGAGGGGGTTTTGGGATGACTTGCCCTGAACATCAGTGGGGGGTGATGGGAAAGATGTTGGCTTGGTGTGGTGTGTAGGTCCACCAGCAGGAAGATGTGTGTGGATATGGTAGGAGAAGCAGGAGGGGGGCATTGCTGGGACCCCCTGGTTCCTCTCTGCTTTGATAATATTAACAATGGGAACTTGTGTTCATTGAGCACCTAATATCTGTCAGGCACTGTTCTTAGTGTTTTTCAACTATTATCTCATGTTTTTTCCCAAACAACTCTATAAGGTGTGGACTATTGTTATCCCCACTTTATAGGGGAAAAACTGAGGCACCAAAAGTTAAATAGCTTAGCAAGGTCACCCAGTAAGTGGTGGAGTCTGTACCAGCTGCCTACCTCTCCCTGGCCCTTAGTTTCCCCATCATGTCCACCTGTGTTGAGGCCTTTGCTAGATGTTAGGGCCAGTTGGACAGCAGCTATTCCAGCTTTGTCCTCAGTCCCCACAGGGCCCCAGAGGACTCTTTCCTCACATCACTGTTCGGCTTCTTTCTCAGGAAGTGTCCTGTCCTGGGGCTCTGGAAGTTGTCAGGTGAGCAGAGAGAAGCCAACTGCTCTTTCCGGTCACCTCCCTCCCTTCTGCCTTGCACTCCTGGCCAGTGGAGGAGGCCCCAGTGTCGTATCCTCTGGTCTCTACCAGCCCAGCCTCTGGGGTGGGGCTCACTGGGTTCTGTACCCTGGCCCTGGCCCTTCGTAGCTGTCCAATCCCGGACAAACCTTGGTTTCCTCCTTGTAAGTGAGGCTACAATAGAACCCATCACTTAGGGTTGTTTGTGCATGTTTAGCGTGATCACTTACATCAAGTCTAGGTCCTGGTAGCAGAGGAGGCGGGGCTGGCCAGGCTCAGGGCCAGAAGCTGGGTGGTAGAGTGGGCAGGGTCTGTGGGTGGAGGGAACACCCCAGGGACTAGTGTTCCCCCACCCTGCTCTCTGCACCTGCAAGGTCGTTAGTGCTAAAACCACAAGGAAGTCATTTGCTTAAGTCCTAAATTTGCAAATTCTGCCTGAGGTGAGGAGGAATGGACGGGGTGGGCCAGGATCTCACCTAGATCCTGCCTGTCTTCCTCCTCCCTCCCAGAGACAGAAGCCTCTAAAGTGAGGGTGGGAGCCTCAGCAGGGCAGCCAGTGGGGATGCCAGCCAGGAGTCCCCTGTGTGCACACATCACCATCGGGCCACACCTGGCATGCCAGGCAAGTGCTCTGTAACTGAGCTACAGCCCAAGCCTTAGGCTCCTTTCTTGCATGAAAGGCAGTGTTTTGCCCCCCTGTCAACCAGACCTCCGTTCCTGGAGCCAGGTCCGTGAGGAACAGCCTTGGGCAGAAATTCCTAATGGCTACAGGGTTTCACTGTGGGCCCGGTCCAATGTTTCTTCCCACTTCAGATGGCCGTGTGGGTTGTTCACAACCTCTGCTGTTAGCACACAGCATTCCAGGGTTATCCTTGTCCCCACATCTTGTCACACACCTGGGAGTAGCACCAAAGGATACATCTCTAGCAGTGCCGCTGCTGAGTCCAAGGGGAGTGTGTCTGCAGTCTGAACAGTGCTTGCTAAATTCTGGTGGCATGAACCAACTGGACTGTTTCGTGCTGCCTGGCCAACAGTGGGAAGGTTGCATTCTGATCGGTGTCACTCTAATAGAAAAGTATCCTCTGGTAGATTTACTTTGCATCTTTCTGTTTTCAGGTCAGGTTAGGCATCTTTTCATATGTTTAGGAGCCAGCTGATTTCCAATGTGTCCGTGAACGAGCCACTCATTTCCTTTGCTGGACAAGGTACAATTGGCTTCAGGGCACTCCAGGGTGGGACAGGTAGCCTGGATTTGTACTTCCATGGCTTGGCTATGGCCTTCTTTCCTGCCTTCAGCACAGCCCCCGTTAGCACTGAGCATGGGAAACCCGTGTGTGTGACACCCAGAAACCAGGCCAAGAGGAGGGAGGTGAATGGAAGGAAAGGCAACTGGAGTGGCATCACTCGCTGGGTGGCCTCAGGCTAACTTGCCCCTCCTTGGCCTCAGTGTCCTCAGTGAATCAGAAATGGGCCCTGAGATCCCCTATCGGCCTCGAGGGATCTGAAACGGACTGGTATGGACTCAGCTTGACGCCCTCACCCCCAGGCAGGGCCGGGTCTCCCCTGTGGTGTAGGAAGAAGACACACAGTTGCTGAGCAAACCCCTCATCTGATGTACCAGCAAAGCCGGGTAGGCTGGTGGGTCATTCTGCAGAGGGGGAGCCACGTCCCAAGGCCCCTCAGTGGTCCTCAGTGGAGCAGGGCCAGCTTGTCCACCTAGACAAGGGCAGGGCCAGGTAGGCTGGGCAGGCTCTGCCCAGCCAGGGCCTCTCCCTGGCTCCGCAAATGATGATTTAATTGCTCTGTAAATTTACCTTGGAGGAAGACCTTGGTGAGTGCTGCCTCTCTGGCTGGGACTGACATTTAGAAGCCGAAATTCCAGTTTCCAGTGTTGTGAGAAGGAAGGAGTCCAGGGGGATTAGGAGCAGGTGGTATAGGAGCCTGGGGGCACCCTGGTGTGGTCCAGCCTGCACCTCTTTGGCTACAGGCTGAGGGCCCAGGGCTGCGTAAACAATGGCTGGGAGGGCACACTGTGGGTCCAGGGATGACCTAGCCCCTCCCTGCCTGGAGACGCTCCTGTCCAGGATCTGGGAGGCCCCAGTACTGGTGGCTGACTGCTCAGAGGAGAGCAAGGTGACCAGGAACTCTTCCTGAAAGGGTGGGGCATAGATGAGGAGATAGGGAAAGGTTCTCTGCACAGAAGGAATGACACAAGCAAAATATTGTCAGGGAAAAAGCTTTAGCTGCACAGGGAGGTGATGGCAGTCCTGAGGGATCTTTCGTGGCAGGCAGGGGGACCTGTGTCTAAGATGTGGATGTGATTCTGAGGGGCTTGTTGGGGCAGATCTAGGAAGGCCTTGATGGCCGCCATGCTAAGGTGGTTGTTATTCTGTAGGCTGAGGACAGCCACTGAAGTCATTCATGTGCCCGAAATTTTACTAAGCGCCTACTGTGTGCTAGGCACCATGCCAGCTGCTGGAGACATCCACTGAGCATAGCTGCACTGCCATGGAGCTTATGGTCGCATACCTGTTACTATGCTAACGTATGACGTTACTTCTAAGAGCTTGTGCGTGGCACTCAGCAGTCACAGCTCCCTCGTGGGAGGTAATTATTACCCTCTTAGTGCAGATGGGGAAACACACCCAGGGGCTGGCGTAGCTGGCTTGTGGTCATGATACAAGAGACTGAGAGAACAAGATTTGACTGAAGCCCTCAAGACCAGATTCCTTGCCCCAACGTTTCTCTGACCACCACCAATTGGCCCCTCAGGGTCTGCGGGTTAACTCCCAGGCTCCTCCTGGCCAGTCCCACACTGGCCCACTCACCTAGCAGGGTTGGACCAGGAGAGAGCACCATGTGAGAGGCCCAGGCAAAAATAGCAGGGGTAGCTGGGCCACCCAGTTGGGGACCTGGGAGGAACAGTGCCCCGATACTGCCTTTGTTCCCTGCGGCCCAGCTGAGAGGGACAGCACTGAGGTGGGCACAACTCGGCATCCCCCCCATGTAGCAAGTGGGGCCTCTGGCACTGCTGCAGTTCCAGAGCCACCATTTCAAGGGGACTGCTCAGCCCTAGACATGCAACTGGGGACAGCAAAGGGGGAACTGCCATCTACCGTGGACGCTTGAGGTGGAGAACACGACAGGTGCTTTCCCAGCCCGGGGAGGGGGCGGGGGTCCTGTGGCTCTGGGATGTATTCATGTGCAAGGCAAATTGGGTCCCTTGGGGTCTTGGTAGAATCAACATTTGAAGCAGTCTGGGCCTGACCAGGCAGGGCCTTGTACCCCACTCCTTAGCACCTGTGAGGGCAGTAGATCCATTTGGACAGGGTGATTTTGGCTGCTGGCTCTGGGGCCACTACAGAGGAGTGGACCATTTGATGGGATGAAGGCATCAGCCCTACAGTTGGGGCATGGGACACAAAGTTTTTTCAGGGGAACTTGGTTGGGAAGTAAAGGGACCAGGGATAGAAAGCAGAGAGTTAGCACAGGGAGCCCGGAGCAGGGATCAGAGAGCCAGACTGCCTGGGCTCAGAGCCCTTCTTCACATCCTGGCTGTCTGACTGAATAGTCGCTCGGCCTCTTTGTGCTTTAGTTGTCTACTCTAAAGTGGGAATAAAACAGCATCCTTCGTCTAAGGTTGCTTGAGAATCTTGAGAGTAATGGGCCCAAGGAGTTAGCAGGGTTCTGGCACACAGTCAGAGCTGGTTGCCACAGTGTCATACCTGCTGCTTCCAGTTTATGCTTTGGTCATAAAGTACCTAAGGCCCCTGGTACACACGTGGTTCCTAGGTGCTCAGTGAATGTGGCTCCTGATAATGATGGTCACAGCAGCACATCAAGGTGGGTGCAGTTTCCCACCTTTCCCAGGAGCCTTGGGATACCACAGGGAGTCAGCGGCTCCAGCAGGACTAGGACCACGCCTGTTCTGTGTGCAGGGACGGGCAGGGCCTCTGCCATGACTACGTGGCTGGCTGAGCCTCTGCAGGTAGGCTGGAAGGAGAGCCTAGTAGTAAAAGCCAGGTCTGGGAGGAAATAGGTCATTGTAGTAACAACCCCAAAGGCTCGATGGTTAGCTAGGTGTCAGGGTCTGCGGGTTAACTGCCAGGCTCCTCCTGGCCAGTCCCACACTGGCCCACTCACCTAGCAGGGGTGGACCAGGAGAGAGCACCATGTGAGAGGCCCAGGGAAAAATAGCAGGGGTAGGTGGCACATGCTGGTCTTCCAGAACTGCTTTGGAAAGTAGCAAGAACGATGGGGTAAGTGTGTTTGAAGTGAGGGGCAATTGTTTGAGGAGGATTAATAGCAATGTGTCTTTTACAGTAATCAATTTTTAAAAATTTAAATATTTACCATATTTTAAAATCATACCTCTTAGTGAGAGTGTGTCTCAAAAATAAAAAAATCCAAACAGCAAAACCCCTCAGTGGCTTAAGAGAAGAGATTCATTTGTCTCTTGCTGGGTAGCAATGGCAGGTTGGTTATCTGGGGCTCTGTGCCTTCCTTCCCCTGTGACTCAAGATGGCAGGACAGACCCCACCTCACAGGTCACTGTTGCTGCAGCAGAGGGTCAGGGAGCCCAGACCTGTGCTGACCGCTGTGGCCAGCAACAGCTTCTTGTGGCAATTTAAATGAGCAAAGTGCTCAATAGCTGAGCATGGCCAGTGGCAAAGGAAGTCGGCTGCACAGACAGAAAACCCTTCCGTCAGCACGGAATGTTCTGCTAGACAGTGACCTAGAGAGTCTCACACCAAACATTCAGTGCTCCAGCTGGGAACTAACACATATTCTCGTTTTGGAAACTCACAGGGGACCCAGAAGTACAGATTTTCTATGTGGCCACAGATGGGGAGAGCCAGAAACCTTTGGGGAACCACATGAAGATCTCCGAAGAGTGGGTTCTGGGTCCACAAGGGTCAGGGAGCAGGAGGGAAGAGCAGGTGAAGGAGAGGACTTGAGAGGCCACCTGAGGCAGGAGGAAGGCGTCTTGGGGGTGAGAGGTGAGAGTTCTGTGCCTGTGATGTGCGTCCTAAGCCCTTGCCCTGGCCAGAATAAACGCGCTAAGGAACATAGCAGCCCAGGGGCTTCACGCCCCAGAGAGGGGGATTGGAAACAGGGGAAGAGATTCTGGTGGGACTGATGGATAAACTCTACCCTTGGTCAGGAGCCCTAAGTGAGGGTTTGGGGAGTCTTCTGGGGAGAACATGGCAGAAGCTAACCAGTGTGTGCCACGAGGTTGGCACTTTCTGTCGAGGCAGGGGGATGGCCAAGGTGACCTCTAAAGGACCCTGCTCCATTGGAGAACTGGCCTAGAAAGCAGGCTGCCCGCCCCCTCTGCCTTTCCTGTTCACTTCAGTTAAATAGATCAGAAGGGAAAAGTCTGTTTGATTTTAATCTCAGTGCAGGACACTGGAGATTACATTTTCCACGGAAAATGTCAGCCGTTGCCTAAAATAGTACTTTAGAGAAAATGCTAGAAAATTATTTTTAGGTTACATGTTTTCCTCCTGGATACCCGTGGTCCAGTGGGCTGCTTGATGTCCATGGTTCAGGTGCCAGGTGCAGACCCCAGCCCTTCCAAACACGTGGTCTGGGAACAAATGGTGCGCATCAAGAACAGGTGTAGAGGTGAGGGCCTGTTCCATGTGTCAGGAAGCAGACAGAGGAAGTGGCTCCCATTGGGGGGGGGGGGTCAGAATGTGGAGCTAACGAGCTCCTGAGTGCTGCAGATGCTGCCAGCCTTTGAGTAGCAAAGAGCAAAAGGAGGTAGAAGGAAGTTAAAACTGCAGGTGGCCAGGTAGGGGCCCCAGCCTGGGAGGGGGAACCTATCAGAGCCTATCCTCTGGGCCTACCTTTTGGCCCCTGTGCAGCCCCACTCAGACACACTTGCTGTGTGACCTCGCTCCAGCTGCTTGTCCCCTCTCATCCTCAGTTCTCACCTGTATGAAATCAGTTTTGAATCTTGCCCTGCCTCCCCATTAGGCTACTGGGAAGATTTACGGATTTCAGGTAACTGAGGCAGCTAGCTCTGTCTGGTACAAAAGGTGCTTTGGAAAATGTTAAGAGATTTTTTTAAAAAATGAGCTGGATGTGATGGTGCACATCTATAATCACAGTTCCTGGGAGGCTGAGGCAGGAGGATTGCTGTGAGTTCAAGGCCAGCCTGAATTACATAGTGAGAGACCTTGACTCAAAAACCCAACCCCCCCCCCCAAATTGGCAGGTAAGGTGAGGCAGGTGCTGCTAGTGTTTAGAAACAGTATTCTACAAAATGTGTGGGACTGAGCATGCAGAGAGGGGATGAGGGCCTTCCCTCAGTGTGCGTGGAGTAGAGGGCCTCTGAAAGGCCTGGGCTGTGGAAGGGTCCTCACTGTCTGGAATGCTGGCTGTTGGGGGCTCTGGGAGAGTGGGACTTATGGCTCAGCTGGCCTTGTCTAGGTGGTCCCAGAGGGGCAGGTAGGTGGTCAGAGGCCCAACGGGCAAAGGGGACCTTTGCAAGATTTATTATGGTAAGAAGGCACCTCCCTTGCTGTGGGTGCCTCTTCCATCTGAGGAAGAGCAGAGTGTGGGGGCCATGAGAGCTGCCAACTCTGCATGACCTTCAGGGGTCCCTTCTCTCTCCAGGCCTCAGTTTCCCATCCCTGAAATGGCTGTAAAGGGAACTGAAAGGTCTCCCTCCGGCTCTGGTTTCATCCTAAGGTGAACCGAGCCATCCTAGACCTCACTTAACTAGAATGGAGTGGGGTGAAGTCATCTTTTCTGTGGCCCCAGCCCTGGATATGGATACGTCTAGAGCATCATGGTGGGCTGGGCGGGCACTTTGGGAAGAGGCTGCCAGACTCCTGCAAGGCCCCGCTGACATAACCCATGCTCTCTTGTCTCCCCATGCTCCTGTGGCGTCCGGATCTTATAGAGCTCCCGACTGAGGAAGGTGAGGCCAGTGGGGGCAGGCTGCTGGGCTGGGAACGACAGCTGTGGGCCATTCACGGTCAGATTGTGGCCCCCCTCCCCTTGCTGAGGCTCTAGGAGTGCCCTGAACTGCAAGGAGAGGAATCAGGAGGTCCCTGGAGCCCCCAACTCTGAATGCATTCCCCTGTGCCTAGGGAAGTCCCTGTGGGAGCTGGTGCTGGAGCAGTTTGATGACCTCCTGGTGCGCATCCTGCTGCTGGCCGCCCTGGTCTCCTTTGTAAGTAGGGCCTGCCTGCTGGGCAGCCTGGGAGGGAGAGCTGGGGTCTGGGCAGTCTGTAGAGACCAGGCTGGGGGCTCCAGGGCTGCTTTGTCCTTATCTACTCCCTGTCCCCCATTCCCCTTGTCCTGCTCAGACTTCAGCTCCCTTGCCTGATCCCTCTCCCATCAATCCGTACCTTGGCTGTCAGAGCTTTCAGATTCCCAGGTGTGACTCTGCCCCCTGTCTTAGCCTGAGTTCTCGGGCTCTGCACTCTGACATTCGGTGAGAGTGGGGTGGGACGCTGTCCTATGCATTGTAGGAAGTTTTGCAGCATGTCCAGTCTCTGCCCAACAGATGCCCATAGGACCTCCCAGTCATAACAATCAAATATTTCTTCAGCCATTGCCAGGTATTGGAGGGGGCCAAAATTGCCCCCAGCTGAGGACACTGCCTTGCCCTCTTCCAGTACTTCTCAGACTTTGGGGCTTTGACCTCCTGCACCCACCCCTTGGCTGCTCTTCCCTCTGCTCTTCCCCAGTCCTACTGTCAAGATCCCTCCTGGGCCTGTGGGGCCATGGCCCACAGTGCAGAGAGGTGAGGGAGATGGGTTGTCTTTGATGGCTGAGCATCGGGGATCCAAGGGTAACAGAGCTGGAGAGGCCCCTGAGGGTGCGTGTGGCTCCCATTCCTGGCCCCACCTCCAGCAGTGCCTGGGGAGGAGACCTCATCTTCATGCCTGGTGTGTAGAGCAGCAGGCTGGGACCAGCTCTTCCTCTACAGTTGTGCCTCGCCCTCCTGGCCACTGTCCTTGAGGAAACCAGGTCTTTAAAAAAAAAAATCTGTCTATTCAGATGTCTAAAATGGTAGAGCTGGAAGGGTGTTTGTGCCCCTGTACAGCACAGATGGACACACTGATGCTCACGGAAGGGGAGTGACAAATACCCACCCGGGCCAAGAAGTGAACATGGGCCTTGACCTAGGCCTCCAGCTCCTGGGCCTGTGCTCTGGCTGGAATGACGCTGGTCTGGACAGTGGCCCTTGCCCATGGGTGTGCATCCGAACCCCCTGGGCTTATCAAACAAATACCTGGGCCCACTCCAGGGTTTCTGACTCTGGCGGTCTGGGATGGGCCCCAGGCTTTGTGTTTCTAATAAGTTCCCAGGTTCTACTGTGGCTGCTGGTCTGAGGACTACACTTTGAGAGTCACTGCTCTAGGCAGGCAGTGAGGTCTCTGGCTGGTCTCACGCCCTTGAGGGTTGGCCTGGGTGGGGTGGGGCCTGTGGTGGTGACATTTGTGGGTTGGGTACCCTCTGCCAAGGCCTTCTCGGAGGACTGACCCTCTCCGAGCCCAGGCTCCCCAGTGGTGTCCCCTCCAAGCAGGGTGGCAGGCTGAAGATCCAGCGTACAGAGGAAAAGGAGCATAGCCTGGCTGACCAGCTGTGACCCTGCAGGTCCTGGCCTGGTTCGAGGAGGGTGAGGAGATCACGACAGCCTTCGTGGAGCCCCTGGTCATCATGCTGATCCTCGTGGCCAATGCCATCGTGGGCGTGTGGCAGGTGAGAGGCCGTGGGATTGGGGCTGGGCCCTGGGGTCTTCCAGAACTAGTCATGACCTCTGCCTGCAGATTCTTCTGCTGGAAGCTCCATCCCACTTGCCAGGGAAGTTACTCTGAGTGGTGGCCTGCTGGGGACAGCAGGGACAGACCGCCTGCCTGCCTCTGTCCTGCAGGAACGCAATGCTGAGAGTGCCATTGAGGCCTTGAAGGAGTATGAGCCTGAGATGGGCAAGGTGATCCGCTCAGACCGGAAGGGCGTGCAGAGGATCCGTGCCCGGGACATCGTCCCTGGGGACATTGTAGAAGTGGCAGGTGCGCAAGGCGGCTCCGCCTTTCCTTACCTGATGCCAGGGAGTCCCATCCCCGCTGTGCCCCCATCATTCCAGCTCTCTGTGCAGAGAGGGTGGCTGTCCATCTCTCCAGTGCTGTTTGCCTGCAGTCCTGTTGGACAGATGTAGAGACTGGCCAGAAGGGCAGAGTCCCACCTGAGGGATCAGAGCTGAGGACCCTGCCTCCCAGCCTTGGTTCCTGGGAGCCCTGCTGGCTTTCCTGGGGGCAGTGCCCAGTGGCTCAGCCAAGGTATTCTTCCTGAGCAGTGGGAGACAAAGTGCCTGCCGACCTCCGCCTCATCGAGATCAAGTCCACCACGTTACGAGTGGACCAGTCCATCCTGACGGGTGAGGCCCAGAGGCTGGGGTCCGGTGGGGACAGGGCAAGGAGTGGGGCCTGGCTTCAATGGTACTTCTATCTGATTCCCTGGCCAGGTGAGTCTGTGTCTGTGACCAAGCACAGGGATGTGATCCCGGACCCCAGAGCTGTGAACCAGGACAAGAAGAACATGCTGTTTTCTGTAAGTTCTTGGGATGCTTGAAGCCTTTCCCTGGATGGTGATAATAAAAATAACAATGTTCATATAAAAAAAAAACTCCCACAGGAAAGAACCTAATCAGTTATCATCAATACATGCAAATTTGTAATAATAATAGCTTGTGTTTACTGAGGCCTAGTATGCCTGGCACCGTTTCAAGCCTTTCACACATAGGAGTTTATCGCAACAAACCTTTGAAATAAAGTTATCAGTATCTTGTAATCTGTATTTTCCAGCAAGGAAACAGGCTCAGAGAGGTTAAGTAAATTGCCCAAGGTCACATAGCCAACAAGTGGCAGAGCTGGGATGTGAACTCAGATGTCCAGGTTCCAGAGCTTTTCCTTTCTTGCTGGGATGCCCTGCCTTAACCTGGAGAGGGGCAGAGCTTGCTCTCAGTCACCCAACTGAAAATCCTCTAGAGGGCACAGGGTTGCAGAAGTGGAGGGGAGGGGGTGGCACTCAACGGTAGAGCACTTGCCTAGGGATGAGGGGCAGGGGTAAGAGAGTGCATGGAGGTGGGGAGGGGGACCATGGAAGTGGTTCGTTTCCAAGGTGGGAAAACTGTCAAGGTCAAGTCCCCCGGCTCTTCTCAGGGAGAGCAGTGGGATGCAGCTGAGGGAGGGACCTGCCCATGTGGGCTCAGAGGAGCTTAGCAGGTTTTACAGATGCCCAGCAGCAGCCAGAAGCCAACATGGAGCATTTGATGCCATAAGGAAGGGTCAGGCCAGTTGGACCATGGCCTGGGGCACCCGGATGTCAGGGAACTAGAAGGCCTCCCAGAGGTGAAGAGAAGTGGAGAATGAGATGTTCACGCAGAGCTCATCCAGGGCATGGACACCTAGGACAGGCTGCCTGGGCATGGGGAAGGAGCTGCAAAGAGGCTTGTCCTGTGTCACAGCTGTCACCAGGAAGCCAGGGGTGGTGTGGCTGTTGCCATCATTGCCTTAGCTGAGGGGCCTGCACACAGGGCCAGAGTTATATCGCTCAGGGTAGAGGAGGGGTGGGAGCTGCCACAGCACCTGCCTTCTTATCACCTCCTCTGTGCACCCATCTGAATGGATGCTAGGCCCTGGAGTATGGTGATGAGCTGACACTACCACCGGATGATGGCACTGACCCAGTAAGTACAGAGCTATGTGACTCTGGAAGTGCTGGGGACATGAAGGAAAAGAAAGCCACGTAGGAGGATAAGAGCCCGTCTCAGTCCTCATGGAATTGGGGTTTTGGCCCTGAGCAGCCCTTTCTTTGTCCTCCCTTTGGCCAGGGCACCAATATTGCATCAGGCAAAGCAGTGGGCGTGGCAGTGGCCACCGGTCTGCACACGGAGCTTGGCAAGATCCGGAGCCAGATGGCAGCCGTGGAGCCTGAGCGGACACCACTGCAGCGCAAGCTGGATGAGTTTGGGCGTCAGCTGTCCCATGCCATCTCCGTGATCTGTGTGGCCGTGTGGGTCATCAACATTGGCCACTTCTCTGACCCAGCCCATGGGGGCTCCTGGCTCCGAGGTGCCGTCTACTACTTTAAGATTGCAGTGGCCCTGGCAGTGGCAGCCATTCCCGAGGGCCTCCCAGCAGTCATCACTACATGCCTGGCACTGGGTACGAGGCGCATGGCACGGAAGAATGCCATTGTGCGGAGCCTGCCCTCTGTGGAGACCCTGGGCTGCACCTCAGTCATCTGCTCTGACAAGACAGGCACGCTCACCACCAACCAGATGTCTGTCTGCAGGGTGAGTGGCCACAGCAGCTTGGGGTCCTGCTTTGGCACCTGGGCCCCTCCCTGTCTCCTTTCTGGTGGAGATGGAGGTAACCTTGAGTATCTCCCCGCTGGGAAGCAGGTCCAGGTCTCCATGTGGCAGAGCAGACTGGCAGGCTGTAGCAGACAATGCCTGGCTAGACACATGTCACTGTGGGGTCCTGGGCAGCTGGCTGCCAGTCTGTGGACCTCATTCTTGTCTGTATCCTGGGTATGGGGCTCTGCCAGCGAACCTGAAAAGGACATAGGAGAAGGTCGTGGACAGCCCTGGTGTCTGAGCCAAACAGGACCAGGACCCAGGGTCCATCTTTCTCCCTCCCGACTCTGCAATCCGTGCTTGTCACCAGATAGAGCAGGAATTATTCATTCCCTGGCCCTCCATCCCACGTCCCAGGCCCACCATCCACATGTTCTAGGGATTCTGGGACAGAGGGCTCCTCCTGACCTTCCTCAGGGCTGGGTCAGGAGATGGCAAAGGCTGTGGGTTTCCCATCATTTTTCTGCTACCCCTGCCCACTGGGCCTTGGGAATCCAGGCTTGGTATTCCGAGGCCTTAAGGTCCCATAGAAGCCCATCTAAATCTGTTTAGGGAAAGGGACACTGGCAAGCTTTACTGACCTGCTGAGTCCCTGGTAGGATTTGATCTAAACAGTGTTCCATGACTGAAATAAAGATTTGAGATGGGCTTGGCGGCACAGGCCAGCTTAGGTAACTTTGTGAGAAACCTGTCTTAAAATTTAAAATAAATAAGTAGAGTTGGGATTGTAGCTTGGTGACCTTGGATTCAATTTCCAGGAGCGGGGGAAGAATTTTGAAAAGCACAGTGTCGGGGAGTTGTACCGGTGAACATGCTGGGTAATGCACTATGCTTGCTGGAAGACTGTCCCTGGGGTAGAGAAGAACAGGAAGGAAGTGAGATTATTGAGTGAGCAGCTACTGGGTGCTGGGCTGGCCCCTGGCTTGAGAATGTGCAGCAAGGTAGTTTCCAAAGGGCAAAGCCTATCAGAGCTGGCTGACGGGGAAATGGGCGGCACTAGGAGGGGAGAGGCCCTGTCTCTGAAGTCCACAGATAGGGGCTGGGTGACCCACTTGGCTGTTTGAGCTAGGGGCCCACTCTGGAGTCATTCCTGGGTTGGAAGGGTCTGGGCCTCAGGGCAGAGTATGGGTTTTCTCCCTTAAGGCCAGGAAAGGAGGGTCAGCTGGACTCTGAGCCCACTTTCTGCTCCTGTTATCAGTGGAGAAACTGAGGCTCGGGCACTTGACCAGAGGTCACACAGGGAGGTCGGCAAGGACCCAGGCTTCCTACTCAGGGCTCCCTCAGGACAGCAGCTGCTCCAGACACTGAGAATGGGCCATAAACTCCCCAGGAGTCTGAGCAAATGGTCAAGCCAGAGCTGGACAGAGCACAGTTCCTGCTCAGTACTGGACCAGGTTTTATTCAAACTGGCAGCCTGAGGAGAAGGGAGGGCCCAGCCCACCTGAGCAGGCCCCTATGCTCCCCAGATGTTCGTGGTAGCTGAAGCAAAAGCGGCCTCCTGCCGACTGCACGAATTCACCATCTCGGGTACCACATACACTCCAGAGGGTGAAGTGTAAGTGCTGGGTGATGGTGGGCGCGGCTTGCGGGTGCATGTGGTTGCAAGGCTGGGCATCTCCCGGGGTGGGGCCAAGCACGAGTACTGAAGCTCCGGCTGGCTCTGCAGGCAGCAGGGGGAGCAGCCCGTGCGCTGCGGGCAGTTCGATGGGCTGGTGGAGCTGGCGACGATCTGTGCCCTGTGCAACGACTCCGCTCTGGACTACAATGAGGTGGGACCCAAATCCCGTTCATGACCTGCCCAGTTTCCAGGCGCTTAGGATAGAGCCTTTTCCCAGTCTCCAAGCTTCCAGGATTGGTTATCCTTGCTGCTTGGGACCCGAGGAGCACTGTCAACTCTGTATATTCCTGCTCTTTCCCTCCCTCATGCCCATACTGGCTTCAGACTCTACCTTGGGGCTCTTGGATTGTGGGGAGTTGCAGCATAAGGGCCTTCAGGGCCAGGGATGCCTGGGGAAGAGATTTGGAAGTATAGGAGGGTGTGAAGGCCGGAGAGGGCTTTAAAGCAGAAGGCGAAGCCCAGTCTGTAGAAGCCAGATGTGATTTAGGCATTGTGTACCATCTGTCTTAAGTACTTTTTCATTGCTAAGACAAAATACCTGACACAAATTAAAAGAGGAAAGATTTATTTTGGCTCACAGTTTGTAGAGGTTTCAGTCCACAGTCGACTGGCTCCAAGGAAGGGTGGCATGGCAGAGGGGCACAGCAGAGGAGAAACAGCCCATAGCAGGGTAGTCAGGAAGCAGCTGCCTTCCTTCTGTTTTTCCTTTTCGTTCTATCTGGACTACAAGCCTATAGGTTGGGCCACCCAGGGTGGGTTTTCTGTCTTCAGTAAATCCATTCAGCCACATCCAAAACTATGCTAAACCAATGAGTGGACTAATCCAGTATCACACACCCACGATCCAGTCACTCCCAAAATCTCCACCTGTGAGGGTATGAGGCTTGGGAGGGGGGCTATCCAGATACAGTGGACCCTTGAGTTACAACCAGCCTGATATGCGAACAGCTTAGTGATAGGTCTCCCACTACTTCAGTGGCTATTATGTATAGTAGATGCCAGCTTCCTATTGTGCCTTGCCCCCTCCCCTGTGTGATGTCACTCCAAGATGGTTGCTCACCCCAAAGAACAAACCTTTCTTCCCAGCATGCCCCTGTTCCCGCCTAGAGAGTAACCTAAAACTTGCTCACCTCCTACCAACTAGTGATGTCACCGGCTCCTCCATTCCCTAGTCACTACCTCACTCAACCCCACCTCAGCTCCTACAAACCCCACTCCAGTCTCTATAAAGACTCTCCTTGCCCCAGCCATATTGCTTTTGTCTCTCCTTTGTTCAGAGACCGCCTGGCAGATCTGTTCCTGTAATAAAGGCTTGTTGTGGCCTTTTATACCTGACACTTAGGTTATGACCAGAATTTTAGTTTTAACTTATGAACAAAGTCTTGAGTTACAACCCGAATCCCGGTCGCTTTTGCTTCCAGATGGTCTTGGATACAGATTTCACCCTTAAAGAGTCCTGGAAGGAACATTACAACATCCTTCCCTGTGTGGGGTTAATTGAGAGATCCTGGGCCAAAGTCTCTCTAAGGACACTGAGATCTGCCTGTATACAGGAGAGAAACTTTGAAGGCTGTGTAGAGGAGCCTGAGCCTTCAGTTGACCAACCTGAGTTACAACCAGCCCTCGGGAAATAATTGAGTTTGTAAGTCAAGAGTCCACTGTATAAACCATAATACCATTGGTGTGGCTGAAACAGGAACAGAGCATGTAGGAGGATGCTCCTGCCTGGGGCGTCCTTGGCCAGACCAAATCAGTGGCCATGTCAAGCTGGGTACAGTAGGGAGTCACTGAAGGGTTTTGAGTAAGGGAGGAATGTGGTCACATTTGTGTTTACAAAAGGCACTGCCCCCCACCTCCCAAGAATTCTGGGTGGGAAACAGCACAGAAATGACAAGACAAGAGCTTGGGAGCCCTGTATGGCCATTCAGGCCAGAAAGATGCTGCTGAGTCCTGACTGGGACCTCAGGGAGAGGGGAGAAGGCAGAGATCAGAGAGATTTAGGAGCTAGGACTTGGTTATTGGTTAGGTCAAAGAGGAGAGAAGTCAGGGCAGCCCCTGTTGCTGTCCTGGCTGGGCTGGGCTGTCCTCAGAATTGCAAACACAGGGCAAGGAGGAGGTGGCTTGAGGGACCGGCAGGGAACAAGAGCCACAGGCAGCAATTGGCCATGTGGGCTTGGAGCTCGGGAGAGAGGTACCAGTTGGGCAGGGCACTGGCAGTCCTGAGCATGTGAATGGGGTTGGGGATGGAGGCTTCTGGCCCCCAGGGAGACGAAAGTAGAAGGAGCAGGGCCCAGGCAACATGTTAGAGCCCCACCGAGGGGAACCTGGTGATGGAGGCTGAGGAATGGACAGAGAGGGAGGGGGAGGGCAGGAAGGGCATGAAGCCATTGATGCTGGGATTTGGGAGAATGACAGTCAGTGTCAGACACCACCCTGCCTCAGGATAGCCAGGCTGAGAAGGGCTCACAGGCCTGTGTAAAGGAGACTACACAAAATCTTGTAAAGAGGTCACCAAGGGCAGAGGGAGTGGGAAGTGAGACTGGAGAGCCCAGCCGAGTGCAGCCTGCCCCTCACCACTGTGTCCCGTGGGTCCTGCCAGGCCAAGGCTGTATATGAGAAGGTGGGAGAGGCCACGGAAACGGCGCTGACTTGCCTGGTGGAGAAGATGAATGTGTTCGACATGGACCTAAAGACCCTGTCCCGGGTGGAGCGAGCTGGTGCCTGCAATGCGGTGAGCTGGATGGGCTGGGCCTTGGGCTAAGTGGCTGGGGTTCCTGGGGCATCTGGAGAAGGGAGAGAGGAAGCAGAGTTTGGGGAGGAAGAATGACCTTAAACTCCTGGTAAGATCTGGCTGTGGAGTAAAGAGAGGAAAGGGTGAGTGTGGGGAACTGGACTTAGGAAGTGCACACCTGGTCAGGAACTGGCAGCTTCTTGGCGGGCTGGGGGGGTGGGGGGCTTGAATGCCAGGGTCAGAGGAGTGCAGATGCCAGGCCACAGACAGCAAGAGGTTCTTCTGGAGGCCAAGTGGCTGGTGAGAAGCAAGTGAGAGTTGCTGGCTCTGTCCCTCTGCAGGTAATCAAGCAGCTTATGAAGAAAGAGTTCACCCTCGAGTTTTCCCGGGACCGGAAGTCCATGTCGGTGTACTGCACGCCCACCTGCCCTGACCCCAAGACCCAGGGCAGCAAGATGTTTGTGAAGGTGGAGACTGTTTATGTGGGCCGGGACGCTCAGGGTCTTAGGGGAATCTGGTCTCCAGTCCTCTGAAACACAACACCAGAGCCTGCAGCTGTGGGGGACTAAGGGACATGAGCAGCCCATTGCTGAAGTGCCGAGTGCCAAGTGGGATGGTCAGCAAGCTATGGGTGGATGGATGCATGGTGGGGATGAACGAGGGCCAAGGGACCAGAGTCTGCCCCTGACTGTGGTGCTAGCTCTGGGCCCAGGGTCACTGCCTTGGTGAATGACCTTGGGGTCACCTGCCTTGGTGGGCCTTGGTTTCCCACTATTCGGGATTGAACAGCAAGTTCTCAAAAGCCCTTTTTGCCTCTGACTCATGGTGTTGAAATAGTTGATGCCCACCCTCCAGGCTTCATCTTTTGGGAAACTGAGTCCTGGGGAGAGAAGGGAACAAGCCCCCATCCAGTCCTCCATCTCTCCACAGCACCTCCCACTGCTTTCAACCTTGAAGTAGGATTCACCCCTGGTGAAGTGAAAAGTCTTCCATGCGGGGAACTCAGTCACTTTGAAAAGTTAGCATCTGGGGTGACTTTTGAGGAGAGAGAAGCCATTGGTGAAGGATTTAAAATACCTAGGCCTGGGGCAAGGTCCAAGCTGAGACCCTGAGGCTGCTGAGGAGCCTGCCCCCTCCCCCCCATGACCTTCCCAGGGCCACACTCACTGCACCCTTTGCCTGGCTCTATTTGTGGTCCCACGGCAGGGTTCAGCCTGCCTCCCTACTGTTGAGGCCCCTACAGAATTCGAGTCCCAGTGGCACCAGGCAGGCAGGGGCACAGGGGCTGCTGTTCCCAGCCCACCTCTAAGTGCTGCAGCAGGTGGGCTGGTGGAGGTAGGGACCACCCAGTGGGTGGCTGTGACCTCACCTTGCTGTTCCTTTTAGGTTTCCTCAGCTGGTTCCCACTCTGAGCTTTCCAAGAATGGGTTCTGGTCTGTGCCTGGTGCCTTTCCCCTTATCTAGGTCTGTTTCCTCAGCTGGGTAGGAGGGACGTGTGGCATCCTGGCTGACACCCTACTCCCCCTGCAGGGGGCTCCTGAGAGTGTGCTGGAGCGCTGCAGCTCAGTCCGTGTCGGGAGCCGCACAGCACCCCTGAACACTGCCTCCAGGGAGCAGATCCTGGCAAAGATCCGAGACTGGGGCTCGGGCTCAGACACGCTGCGCTGCCTAGCACTGGCCACCCAGGATGCGCCGCCCAGGAAGGAGGACATGCAGCTGGATGACTCCAGCAAGTTTGCACAGTACGAGGTGGGTGCTGGGAGCTGTGGGACTCTGGAGTGGCTGGGTGCATGGCAGGTCAAGACTCGACTCAGGCCCTGTTTGTGTCTGCCCCTCCTTATAGACAAACCTGACCTTCGTGGGCTGTGTGGGAATGCTGGACCCACCCCGGCCTGAGGTGGCTGCCTGCATCACACGCTGCCACCGGGCAGGCATTCGTGTGGTCATGATCACAGGGGACAACAAAGGCACAGCTGTGGCCATCTGCCGCCGGCTGGGCATCTTCGAGGACTCCGAGGATGTGGTGGGCAAGGCCTACACGGGCCGAGAATTCGATGACCTTAGCCCTGAACAGCAGCGCCATGCCTGCTGCACTGCCCGCTGCTTCGCCCGTGTGGAGCCCGCACACAAGTCCCGAATCGTGGAGTACCTGCAGTCCTTCAGCGAGATCACCGCCATGGTGAGGCTGCAAGACTAGAGCCTAGGGAGGTGGTTGACTTGATTAAAGCTGTCACCTGAGTTAGACCTTGTCTTTGATCTCTGCTGACTTTGCCCCTGACCTTGACCTTGTTACATCTTAGCCCGCTGACCTCCATCTTAATTTAATTCCTTACTTTGAGTTCAATCCTGAAATGGCTTCCAGTCTTAACCTGGACCCAGAGCTGATCTCTGACATTGACCTTGGCCCCTGCTGTGCAATACTTTATGTTGATCTCAACTTTGATCCAATCTTGACTTTGACTTCAACTCCACCTTGACTATGATATCGCTTCTGCTGTGAACAGTAGCCTTGACTTGGCCTCTTACTGTGGCATGACCTCTACATTAGTCTACTTTTTAAGTCTTGAACCTGAGTCTAGTCTGACCCTGCTCTTCACTTTGACCCTTACACCTACCTGGCCCTTGACATGGGCTGTAGCTTTGACCTCAGCTTTCTCCCTGACCTCAGTTTCATCTTCTATTCCATATCCAACTTGGATTTCATCCCTCCTTCATCACTGACCCACCTTCATTTGTTTCTCCACCTCATCATCTTCTCTGACCTTAGACTTTATCTCCTCCCTGACTTTGTCTTAGTCTGCACCCATTAGCCTCAGCCTTAGCCCATCTCCCAAGGTCTTTCTTGACCCCGTCATTTGTTCTGTCCATCTGTCTGCTTCCTTTGGGGACATTCCCCGACACTGGGATGGGCTGAGTGGAGGGGCGCTGGGAGAGGGAAGTTTCTCAAGGTGTGACCCTACCTACCTGACCTGGCCCACAGACTGGTGATGGGGTGAACGATGCACCAGCTCTGAAGAAAGCAGAGATTGGCATTGCCATGGGCTCTGGCACAGCTGTGGCCAAGTCAGCAGCAGAGATGGTACTGTCAGATGACAACTTTGCCTCCATCGTTGCTGCGGTGGAAGAGGGCCGGGCCATCTACAGCAACATGAAGCAGTTCATCCGTTACCTCATCTCCTCGAATGTCGGCGAGGTGGTCTGGTGAGGCCCTGCACTCCCTCCCCTCAGCCCTTTGCACCATCTCTGTGTCCCTGAGACTGGGTGCAGGGACTGAGGGACACATGCCTGCTCCAGCTAAGGCCTTCCAGGTCCACCTCAGGGTAGGCAGGAGCAGGGACACCACAATATTGTCCAGAGGCACTGATAACCCATGGATCCTAGGTCATAGTGTACCCTCATCCCTAAGGAGGTGCCTCCCTCCAGCCATAACTGTGTGCCCTCTCTCAGACTCCAGATGCGGACAGTCAGCCCCACCTTTGGGCAGTGGTGTGTTTGTGTGTGTGTGTGTGGGTGCGGGAATATGCGGGTATGTGACATGGTACTCATGCTTGATTGAGAGGTGTGTTTATGTATGCTCACAGGCATCTCTGGGCACAGACAGAAACAGGTTGCGTGCCACAGTGCAGTTGTGTACACACCGCTGCTCCCCGAGAGCAATGCGGTGGGGAGCGGTGACCATGCGTGTGCTAGACATATGTGGACCCTGCGCCTCTACACACTGGGAGAGCCAGGACGTGTTTGCTTATGTTTGTGCGACTGTGTGCCAGGCGTTGGGTTTTTGCCTGTGTTTGATACTTGGCTGTTCATTGTTTGTGTGTCCACTTCGAGGCCTAAAGGGCAGCTATGTCACAGTCCAGAGCTGGGGCTGGGGGACGCAGAGCTGTGTTCGAACACCCCATTCTCCTGTGCACATCATACCCAGCAGAGAGGTGGGTGGCCCCATCCTGGGTTATCAGCAGGAGCTGGACCCTCGGTTTGGTGGGGCGTGGGCCTGCTGGGAGCTAGAGCCCATGACTCTGGTTTTAGCATCTTCCTCACGGCAATTCTGGGCCTGCCTGAAGCCCTGATCCCCGTGCAGCTGCTCTGGGTGAACCTGGTGACAGATGGCTTGCCTGCCACAGCCCTTGGCTTCAATCCTCCAGACCTGGACATCATGGAGAAGCTGCCCCGGAACCCTCATGAAGCCCTCATCAGTGGCTGGCTCTTTTTCCGATATCTGGCTATTGGAGGTGAGTAGGGCCCCAGCCCTTGATGGGGGGGCTGCGCTATGGGCTCCCTAAGCTTCCTGAGAGCCTTTACCAGTTAGGCTTGCAAACAGCACACAGTGCAGATAGCTTATGCCAAAAGAAACTCTGAGGGTTTATGTAACTGGAAAGACTAGAAAACATGTCTCAGGTATGGATCTAAACCTCAGACAGTATCACGGTCATAGTTTTTGGTTTTGCCTCAACTCTATTCTCAAGTAGGTGTCCCTCAGGGTGGCAAAATGGCTGCTGCACCTCCAGCCCTCATGCTTACTCCATTACAACCCCCAATTCAACAGCAGAGATCCTTTTTTGGTAAAAATCTCAAGCTTGTTATCATTGGCCCAAATTGGGTCACTTATCTCCTAGCCAATCACAACAATGGCCAAGGGTGTGGCAGATGCTGATTGCCAGTCAGGGCCCACATTGACACTTGAGAGTAAGTATTTTTAAAGTACTTAGCTTAGAGAGGGAGAGGGTGGTTCCCTGATAGAAATCAGGGAACTATTAGGAAGGGAAAGTGATGCCAGAAAACCGTGACTGTCCCCCTCAGCCAGTCTCCTCTCCCCACCCTGCAGTGTACGTGGGCCTGGGCACAGTGGCTGCTGCCACCTGGTGGTTCCTGTATGATGCCGAAGGACCACAAGTCACCTTCTACCAGTTGGTAAGCAGGTGGTGGCCAGGGAAGCTGCTGGGCAGACCTGAGGCAGGACTCACAGCTCAGGGTGTTGGGGAGTTGTAGCGGAGAGAGAACCAGACTTCACAGTGGGCTGGCAGAATCTGCCCCCAGACATCTGTCTCCAAGGAGCCCAGAGCCACCAGCACAGCCCAGGGCATGGGAGTTGCTATGCCCTGTCTCGGTCACAGAGTCAGGGAGACCAAGGGGCATGACCACTCAGAAATGCCGTCTTCATGAAGGAGCCCCAAAATCTTGCAGTGCTCAGAGGAATGGGCCCCAAATGGTTTGGGAGGCCATTGGGAGCAGTGGCATGGGCTGCCTGGGTCAAGATGGGCAGTGTTTATGCGAGAGCAGTGGAGCTGTCGCGGTGCCGGGGTGTGCTCCTGTTGGTATCAGCATGTGCCTGTGGCCGAGGAGGGTGGCATGTGTCTGTGCTGTGTATACAAGTCTGCTTGAGACATTGAGGTCTGGGAGGGTGGCACCTCACCAGGGGGGCACCCCTGCAGGAAGACTGGTCCTCCGGTCACCAGCTGGATGGAGCCATTTTCCAGGTTAGGACCTTATCTCTACTCTGTGATCAGAACCAAGCAAAACAGGTTGTTTGTTTGTTTTTTGGAGTGTGTTTGGAGAAAAAGTCCACTGTTGATTTAGAAAAGAAGCTGGGTATGGTGGCACACACCTGTAATCCCAGCACTCAGGAGGCTGAGGCAGGAGGATCACTCTGAGTTTGAGGCCAGCCTGAACTACATAATGAAACCCTGTCTCAAAAAAACAATAAATAAATCAATCAAGGGCCAGAGATTTAGCTCAGTGGTACAGCCACCTACCTCACAAGGGCAAGGTCCTGAGTTCGATCCCTGTTACCAAAAAAATAAAATCAATCAAACAACCAATGAGTGAAAGAGCGAAGATTCTCCATTGCTTTGTTAAAATAATAGCTCTAGCCCGGGCATAGTCTTTCATAATTTTCCTTCCTGCATGAGAGAATGAGGAAGGACCACAGAGCTGTCTTATTGCAGCCCCAACACCCAGTGGGGAACAATGGTACATTTATTGCACTGCAAGTCCCACAGCTGATCATTTGACAGGTTTATCTTGGAGGAGTATTTTCATAACACAGGGCCCCCCTTTCTTAGCCCAAAACGCTTAGTTTAAAAGATCTCTGTGTACAGACTCATCTCCTGCGAGTGGGTTTGTTATTGGAAAACTGAGCTGGTTAAGAGTTCTGAACATTTGCACCCACGCCCATGATGCAGAAGAGAACAGGGCAGAAGTTCTCCCAGAGGTCCTCAGCTCAGCGTCTTATCAGATACTGTGAGCAAGACATGGGAGCAGAAAGAAAACTCGGGGGCCAAGGGGCGAGGCCACTTCCTTTATGGAGTCCTGAAGGTTTCTAGTTAGTTACAGAGAAGCCTCTTGTTCAGGTCATCCTCCAGCAGTTCATTAGTCCACGTCAGAAGCAAAAAGCTGGTCTGATAGAGCTTGACTTCAGTGACAGAAAGGGAAACTTGTTTAGTGACAGCGAGGGGCCAGGCGAGGTGGCCCATGCCTGTAGTCCCAGCCACTTGCAAGGCGGAGGTCGGAGGGTTACTTGAGCCCCTGGAAGAGAGAGACAGAGAGAGAGAGAGAATGAGAGAATGAGAATTTCCTTATTTATTCACTGATCTCAGTCAGTTACCATCCCTACTCCTGCACCTTGAAACTCACTTGAGACTCAGGGCCCCCTATGTACCCACAGATCTGGACGCCCCTCCCAGCCCCAGGACCCCTGCTGATGTCAGCTGTCCTCCTTCTGAGCCACTGGCTCCTTGTTCTGATCCAGGGACCCTAGGACAGTTACCCGATAGTTGTCCTCACGTGTGGTGCGGGTAAGGGATTCTCCCTCCTCCCTGCCACCTCCTCCCTGACAGCTGCTCTCCCCCACCCCTCCTGGCCCTCAGAGGAACTTCCTGAAGTGCTCTGAAGACAACCCGCTCTTTGCTGGAGTCAACTGTGAGGTCTTCGAGTCCCACTTCCCCACAACCATGGCCTTGTCTGTGCTTGTGACCATTGAAATGTGCAACGCCCTCAACAGGTGAGCTGGCAGAAAGGCCCAAACTGGGGCTCAGGGTCAGAAGTATTGGTGTCAGAGTGGCCCAGGATTGGGATCTGAGGGTAGAGGGGTTCAGGATTGGTGCTCCAGGGCCAGAGCAGTCCAGAATTAGGGTCTGAAGGCCAAGAGGTCTTAGATTGGTTTAGGTTTGGAGTCTGAGGGTCACAGAGGTCCAGAAAGTTTTCTCAGAGTCAGTGGGGCCAGAATTGGGATCTAGGGGTCAATGGGAGCCAAGACTGGCCCTGAAGAAATGGAGGGACCAGGATTGAATGTGAGGGAGAGAGAAAGGGAGTCCAGGTCCCCCAAGGAGACCCCAGAGGACAGAGCGTGCCATCATGACACCCACTCAGCCCTGCAGCCCGGTGAGAGAGCTGCCGAGCCTGAGGTGGGCACCTGTGCCCTGGCAGTGTCTCGGAGAACCAGTCCCTGCTGCGGATGCCACCCTGGCTGAATCCCTGGCTGCTGGCCGCTGTGGCCATGTCCATGGCCCTGCACTTCCTCATCCTCCTCGTGCCGCCCCTGCCTGTGAGTTCACCCGCACCACCCTCCCCTCTTCAGGACCTGGGGTGACAAGGAGCAAACAGTCCTTGGTTATTGGAGGCTTTGGACTGGGTGCCTGGGCCATGGAGGATGGGGAGGTGCGAGGTCTGACTGCCCCTCGTCCTCCAGACGCAGCCCCACTTCCAGGAGCCCCCTGACTTGGGGGACAGAAGAGAGGGAGAGCCCTTGCTAAGGGGACCGTCACTGGGCCGCCAGTGGGTGGGAGGCAGGACCAGGCCTTTGCCGGTGCAGAATCCTTCCACTTCCCAACAGCAGAGATGGCTTTCTGTCCTGTGGGGTGAGGTGGTGGAGGACACTTCTAGCAGAGGAATCCCAGTGGGCAAAGATCTGGAGGTGGGACATCAAGGAGCATCTTAAAAGTGCTCGTGGAGGGCCGGGGATTGAGCTCAGTGGTTCCACTGCCTGCCTTGCAAGTGCAAGGTCCCAAGTTCAATCCCTGGTACCACCAAAAAAAAAAAGTGCTCGTGGAGAGTCCATCAGTGTCCCGGTGGTCCATGCTCCAACCACACCTCCCTTCCCGCTCTACCAGCTCATTTTCCAGGTGACCCCGCTGAGTGGGCACCAGTGGGTGGTGGTGCTCCAGATATCCCTGCCCGTCATCCTGCTTGATGAGGCCCTCAAGTACCTGTCTCGGAATCACATGGACGGTGAGTGCAGGCCCAGTGCCTCCCGCCCTGCCCCCCGCCAGCCCATCCCCCTGCCTGCCCGTGCTCTCTGCAGGGGCACCACGCTGCTCACAGCCTCCTGTCTGCACAGTGGGAGAGGTGTCCTGGGATCACAAAGTGGAAGTCATGAAGGGGCTCAGCTGACTGTCACCTGAGGTGTCTGGGGTGTTGTGCCGCAGGGCTCAGGGAATTAACTGGCTGCCAGTGGGAACACCACTCATGGCCATGCTGCCACACTGTCCTCACTTGCCACCGTGCCCCAATCAGCCAGGCAGCTGTGCCCTGCTCTGGCCCTCCTCTGACCCCTCTGCTGGCCTGCCTTTATCCAGGCATTCTACAGACAGTCCTGCGGGCCTGGAGGAGGCAGCTGCTGACCACCTCCCGGACCCCAGACCACACCGGGTTGGCCTCTTTGGTGTCATCTTGTGGGCGGGCGCAAGGGCGGGAGCTGCCTCAGCCCAGGAGTGGAGGACAGAGTGGCAGGGGTCACAGAAGAATGGGCTGGACCGCTGCAGAGAGGCCTAGGTTGGGCTGGGCAATGGCTGAGGACTTCTCTGGGCAGTTGGGTCTTTGGGGGCCACTTCTGGCAGGAATGTGTCCCTGCTCCAGGGAAGTGGGGAAGGCTATAAATAAATCACATGCCTGTCATTCCTCAGGGACCAAGGCAGTCAATTGGTTCCCATCCCCCTTGCCGGCCAGTCCTGCCGGGCCCTGCAAAAATCTTATCTTTTAAAAAGGGCCAAAATGAGTTGGCTTCCTCTTTCTGGAGAGCTGGTCTCCCATAGGTCTGTCATAAGCTCATCTTTGGTGCTCAACCAAAGTGAGGCCTGTTGGAGCCTGGGGTGGGCGTGGGGCAGCTGGACCAGGCCATTCTGCCACCCTCAAGGCACTGATTCTTTCTGACTCCTCTTCTGTGGACACCCTGGGTAGAGGCAGAAGAGGAAGTGCATATGAAACTTCGGGTGACAGCCACTGGGGCCCCAAGCATGCCAGCTCTGGCCAGGGCACATCGACCATCTACCAGCAACACACTAACTCACCTGCAAAGCCAGGCCTCCTGGGAACATGGGCAACTCAAACTCAGACGGCTTCTTTGTCTTCCTCAAGAGACTTCCCTCATGGCCAAAAAGTGCAGCAAATTTTCTTGAGAATATAGTATTTAAAAATGAGAAAATTCAGCTCATGGCTCAGATGTCTCAGCCAGTGGGGAAAAGTCTGTCTCAGATGCTGTTTGGCACTGACACCTGGACTGGAGGATTCCTGAGCCTGCCCAGAGGAGGTGGGGCACCCAGCAGGGTGGGCAAGTCAGAAGGGCTTCCCGGCTGGGGCTGTGGTGCCAAAGCAGAGGTTTGAAAGGACAGATCTAGACATGGTAGGACAGAGGCTGGGGGCATCTGCTGGGGCTGAGCCTGGGGTGCAGGGCAGCTGAGACCCAGAGGGTAGCCAGGTTCCTGAATGCCATTATCTTCTGGGCAGTGGGGAGCCATAAAAGGTATGCAAGTATGGGAGGGCCTGTGGCAACCGTGGGAGACAGACTGGAGGAGGTAACACCAAAGGCAGGGAGGCTGGTGAGCGGTGCTGAGCTGCTCTGCAGAGGAGACTAAGGCCTGGTCCAGGGTGTGCCGGTCCCAGCCAACACTTCTGCCTCCACTGTTGACCAGAGATGTGGACTGTCATCCCCCTGAACTCTGACCTGACTGTCAGGAATGGCTGGGCCCCTGTGGCTGAGTCTGAGAAGTGGGGTAGAGGTACTGGCTTGCTGGAAGCCCAGACAGCTCTGCCCGGGGCAGTGGGCAGCTCCTATCCCCTGGGCCTCCTAAAGCCAGGCAGGGCGGGGGTGAAGGAGGGGACCCTTTACGTTCCCAAGACAGCTGAGTGGCCTTTTAGGGAAGTCTAGCTGAGGCTCAATGCTGTGGTTTCCCTATGATTTATGAGAGATATGTCCTGGGGAGAATTGTGGGAGCAGGGTCAGCCCTGGGTGGGGCTGGGTGAGGGGTCCTCTGGTCCCACCCCCGGCTCTTCCCAGGTGTGGGTGAGCAGCTGTCAAGGGCAGGGCTGGAGAGGCTGAGGGGGTGGATATGGAAGGGTCTGGGGTACAGACAGGCCTAGATTTTATTCTGAAGGCAGTGGGTAGCCATGGGAGAGGATGATGGGGCTGGACTAGAGCTTCAGCACGATTCTGGCAACATCATGTGGTGAGGCCACATGGGCTGGGGGCCTGGGGCAGGACCTTGAGAGTTTGAGGCCTCTGGGGGGAGGGGGCAGCAGAGAAAGAAATCGGCCCAGGCAAATTAGTTGCCATCAAGCCGAGGTACGAGGGATAGGTGGTAGGGGGTGGTTCTCCAGAGTAAAAGCCAAGAGGAGAATTTCTCATGGGGCGGGTTGGGGCTGTGGAGGTCATGGGGCATGCGGGAGGCCTAGTGGCCTGCAGGGAATTGCATCCAGGCAGCAGCCGTATTCTCCAGGCTATAGCCCAGGAGAGCCAGTGAGGCTGGGGTAGACCAGGATTCCGAGGAGGTGAGACTGTGGGAGGCTGGGCTGTTCCCAGAGAAACAAGGTGCAAGGGCTGAGGAAGGAGCCAGCCTGAATGTGTGCTCCCAGGCATCTTAAGATGCTCTCTGATTTGTCTTCCAGAAAAAAAGGACCAGAAGTGAATGCTGGGAACCGAGCGGAGTCTCCAGCAACAACCTCAGACTGATGGTGCCCAAGCTTTGGCCCCACTTCCCTCTCCTGACACTGCACCTGCCCACCTGCCCACCTGCCCACCGGGCCCTGTCTGAGGCCAGGACAGCCACACCCAGGCCCAGACTCGGGGTCCCTGTCCCCACTTCCATCTGAGCAGGGCGCTCGCTGTCTGTGTCTCTTGGACTCTCCTGAGAAGTTCTGCCTGGGGCTGCCAAGAAGCCAGGGCTGGCACAAATGGGAGATTCAGGGCCCCTTCCCCATGCACCCCTAGCACGTCCTGGAGATGCTTCCCTTGCTAGAGGCTGGGCTTTTACTTGGTGACCAGGACCTCCACAATGAGGAGGACTCCTGGGGCCCTTTGGGCTGAGTCTGACCTCTTGCCTAGTGCCTTGTCTGGATCGTGCTTGGCCTCAGAGAGGGAAGCCCAAGGGGCCATCTGGGCCTAGCTGTACACGGAAAGGCTGACAGGCCCCTCCACTTAGCCCTCCAGTCCTGCGAGCCAGAGCCTGTTTCTGTTTCTGTGTGTAGGCCCTGGGCGGGTTGAAGGGTCAGGGAGGACACAGGGCACCCGGAGGAGGAGCTGGCAAGGACCCCCTTTCCCAGGAGACACTGGGCTACCTGCCTCAGCTTGGCTTCCTTCCCCAGCTCAGGTTTCCCTCTTCTAAGCAAGTAGCTTAGCGTTGCCTCATCTGCCAAGAGGAGGGATCTGCTGTCCATGTCCCTGGTGCCCAGGCACTGTGCCCTCCTGAGTGTGACTGGCCCTGCATGGCTGGGTGATTGAGTTTCCTGGACTCGGCCTCCCTCTTTGTTCATCCCTCCCACTCACACACCCATGAGCCAGAAAGATGTCACTAAGGATAATTACCCAGGCACTTGCTGTCCCTCCCTCAGGGCTGGGGGATCTCAGAGCACTTCTGTGCGAATGTGTCAGATGGTAGAAGATAACATTTAATGGACAGGGTTTTTTGAGTAACTCCGCTTTTGCTCCTTTGGGAAAAACTAGCTAGGTGTAGCAGACAACAGTGTCTATGTGTCTTCACCCCTCCCTGAGAGTGTACAAAGTGATTATTTTATATGTGAATCAAGACTCACATCCTTGTGTTGGTTCCCAGAATCCAAAGCCCCTTCAGCCAGCCTTGCAGACAAATAGGCTCCCCCTTCCAGAGCCCTTCCCCCCAAGGCCTCCTCCCTCCCCTCTCTCAGGTTCTGGAGTTGGGAGTGTGGTTTCGGCAGGGCCCTGCACCCACCTGCTGACACGAATTGGAGAGAAATAAAGGCTGCATGTCCGGGACAGTGTTGTGCCACCTTCGTGTGTCTCCTGCAGTATGGCGCCCCATCTGCTGTCTGGGTGTCTGCCGGGGGCCTGCCCACCTCTTTCCACTCCACCCCAGTAGGGTGAAGATCTGGGCTTCCTGCATTGCCCAGATCTGTCTCTCCCTCCCAGACAAGGCTTTGACTGACTTTTTGAAGACCACATCCCAGTGGCAGAGGCAGGATGGGGCTGACTGTCATCAGGGTCACAAGGACAGCACTGATTGAATGCTGTGTTCAGAAGCCATTTAAGTATCTTATGACTTGCACATCACCTCTAAGGAAACCAGGGCGGGGTGCGGGGCAGGAATGGAGGGGCGAAGGTCTGTGACTTAGCCGGAGGCAGGGCTGGCTGGGCCTGGAGCTTGAATCGAAGGAGAACCTGCACTGCAAAGAGGGACCCCCACCCCTGCCCCTGGCAGTTCTATAGGCTCTGGGACTTTCCTGAGGTTTCTCTCTTGCTCTTTCCTCCCCTAACCCCCAGGATCCTGCCTACCTTGGACCCTCCTAAGCCCAGCTCAGATGCACCCCACCCAAGGCTTCCCTTAGACCACAGTGGCCCAGTGGCCTGCCTGGGTGGCCCTGTCATCCTGGAAGCTGGCTCTGGAAAGAGACCAGCCATGTCCCTTGTTTCTCTACACTGGCAGGAAGACACATGAGGGTTTGTCTCTAGCTCTCTCCCCAGCTGTCCTGAGAGGAGGACTCAGGCCTTGCCCACATGGCCAGACACAGGACCAAATCGGTTGCATAATTTCTAGGACCCGTTGCAAAGTGAAAATATGGGCCCATCTATTCAGAAATTAAGAATTACTAGCCTGAGGTGTAGCTCACTGGTAGAGTATTTGCCCTGGGTTTGATCCCCAACACCACACACAAGTCATTAAGGATGACAGTTAGGTGAGATGGAACACTTCTATAATCTCAGCACTCTGGGAAGCTGAGGCAGGAGAGCTACAAACTGGAGCCCAGCCTGGGCAACTTTGTACCTTAGTGAGACCCTGTTTCAAAATTTAAAAAAAAAAAAAAAAGTGGTCTGAGGATGTAGCTGAGCATGAAGGCTCTGGGTTCAATCCCCAGTACTGGGGGGCCGAGGGGGAGGGGTGACAGCAGAGCATTAAGTCAAGTGCAGGGGCTTTTAAAGGACTGGCCTAGTGTCACTGCCTGGGTGGCAAGCCCATTCAGCCAGCTGTAGCAGAGGAGACAGACCCTACCCTTAGGGGCTCCCAGGTTGCACAGGGAGGGGGGCAGCTGGAGCCAGGGTGGGCAGAGGGTGCTCCTGCCACTTGGGCCCATGTGTAATGGTCCATTTTCATGCTCCTCGTCTCCCAGGGTCTTAGCCAGCCCTGTGATGGGCCAGGCAGCAGGTAGGAATCCAAGTGATAGGTGAGGCACCCAAGGCCCTCCGAGGATCTGGCCGTCTGATTTGTGTCATAGTAGCGGGACGGCAGGGTGGGGAGCTAGGATGGGCCACAGAGATGTGTTCCAGAGGTGTGCTGGCTCCAGCCTTGCCCGCAGCCTCGTGGGCTCCCTGGTCAGGCCTGCTTCTCCACCCCCTCCCAGGCCTGCCCACATCCAGCTCTGTCCAGCCCACAGCATGGAGTCCACAGGCCAACGCAGGGCGGCCAAGGTAAACAGAGAGGTTTCCTCACCTCACAGTGCTCAGCCAGGAGGGAATTCCAGGGCAAGTCCCGGCACACTCCTGTCTGGCTTGGGTGGCAGCTGCCAAAATGCCCCTGGGCCCCCCTGCCCTACCAGAAACAAGCAATCTGAGCTCCCTGGCATGCCAGGAGGAGGAGGAGCAAAACCAGAGGCAGGAGGAGAGAGGGGGACATGCACACACCGGCTCGAGTATTTGTAACGGCTCCAAATGGCCATCGGCAGGTGAAGGCTGAACCAACTGGGCACACACACATACTCCTCTGCAATCAGAGGAGCAAACTGCTGGCATGCACGGCAACACGGAAGAAGCTGGAAACCACTGGGCTGATTTTCTAGGAGAGGCTAGACACAAAAACAGGACTCATACTGTGTGATTCAACTTTTATGAAGTTCTAGAAAGGCAGGACAGTTCTTTTTAACTTTTTTTTTAACATAGGCTCCTACTGTGTAGCTCAGGCTGGCCTTGAATTTGCAGTCCTCCTGCCTTAGGTTCCCTAGTGCTGAGATTGTAGGTGTGCACCCTCCACACCTGGGCAAAGCAGGGCAATTCTGTAGTGAGAAGGGAGATCAGTGATTGCCTAGGCCTATGAGCTGGGAAAGATGGGCAGCAAATGGGCAGGAGGGAACCTTCCAGGATGGCAGGATGGGCAGAGATGGCTACATGCATTTGTCAGAATTCACCAAACACTGGGTACTTTTTTCCTTTCCCTTTCAAAAATTTTGTTTTTGTTTTTGTTTTGAGACAGGGTCTTGCTACTGTAGACAGCAAAGTTAAGTAGAGGTTAACAGGCAGTCAGAGGGACAGGGCCCTCAAAGGGGTCGGTGCAGAAGATGAGATGCACCAAAATTGTGGTGGGGATGAATTGGAATTGAGCCAGGCCTGCAGGCCTCCCTAGAGATAGAGTGAAGCTTGAAATTGTAATCAGCACCACCTGGTCCAGTGGGCCTAGATAAGGCAGCAGATGAGCACCCTGACCCATACCCCTATCCCTTTCCCAAAACACCTTTGATCTTTCTATGTTCGAAGTTATAGACAAGCTAAAGTTAATGATGCCCGCTGTATACTCTCGCTGCAGGCCTGTCTTCCCTATTGGATCAATGTTAGCTAAGCTACTATACCTGTAATCCTGTAGGTGGACTGTAGCTTGACCCATAGTTACCCATGTTGTGATTGTGTGTATAAATTACCCCTGGACAGACAGCCTCGGCAGCAACCCACTTTCAGAACTCCTCTTGTCCCTCAGGGGCTTTCTCTCAAGAAACTTTTCCTATTCTTAACCTCTCTGTCCTTGGGTCCATTCTTCGGTTATTGAGAGACACGAACTCAACTAACAGATTGGGAGTCACTTCCCTGTGACATTGCTATATAGTCAGGCTGGCCTTGTGCTCCCTATGTAGCACATGTTGGCCTTAAGCCTGCATTCCTCCTGCCTCAGTCTCTCAAGTACTGGGATTGTACACCTAGCCTCTAGTTTGTACGCGTGTGTGTGATTGATACTGAGGATCAGACTCAGAGGTTCTCTACCACTGAGCTCTATCCCCAGCCCTTTTTAAGACAGGGTCTTGCTTAATTGCTCAGGTTGGCCCAATATGGGGCGCCAATTACTGAGGACCCCTGAAACATTACTGGAAACCTCTGCAGTAGGCTCCAGTCTCCTGCCCAGTGTATGACACAGGCCTGGGGCAAAAAACTAAAAGACAGAACTAAGAGAGAGAGAAAGTGGGGTGCCAGGACAACCAATGCTGGTGCAACCAACAAAGGTGCTGGTCAGTCCAAGCCACTAGTTTTTATTGGTAATCACCTGGGAGTAAAGGCGAGCTACATGCAAGGCCAGAACTATGTGCAAGGATGCCCAGTCACGTGGCTTCTATGGAAATTAATGTAAGCAAGGTTCGTGGGGGGCAAGACAAAGCATTCTCGAATTAGGAACAGAGTAGACAAAATATATGGTTGTAATTAGAACATTGTCCTAATAAGAAGGTTTTAGTTGTGGGAACGGAATTTGGGTGCAAATTGTGGGGTTAACTCTTCACAGCCTGCTTGGGCATAATCACTATTACAGTCTTCTGTAGGCCTCTAGCTTGCTATCCTTTGTCTCAGCCTCTAGAGTAGCTGGGATTCCAGGAATGAAAATGGGGACAATAAAAATCATATGTGCGGGCCTGGGATTTAGCTCAGCGGTTTCGCTGCCTGCTGCGCAAGCAGAAGGACCCGAGTTCGATCCCCAGTACCGAAAAACAAAACAAAACAAAACAAAAAAATCATATGTGAATTACACTGCCACTCAGTTTGATTTAAAAGAAAAAAAATGGCTGAGTGTAATGGTACCCGACTGTAATCTCAGCACTCGGGAGGCTGAGGCAGGAGGATAACAGTGAGTTTGAGGCCAGCCTGGGCTACATAGTGAGTTCAAAGCCAGCCTAAATTGCATAGAGAGACCCAGACTTAAAAGAAAAAAAACAAATAAAGAAGGCTGAGGAGGTAGGTGGGTGTGTGGTTACCATGTGGGGAGGATGGTGTATATACCTCAGGAACTGCTAAGGAGATGGAACGTCCTGAGTGAGTGCTCCATGCTGGAGTAGCAAGGGCTCGGGCCAGCTCTAAGAGGCCCCTTATTTCAGGGGCAGGAAGAATGTGGGGCCTGAGGGAAAACAGCCAAAAGGAGAGAGGAGGACAGCAGGAGTCAGCCCTCGGATATTAGGGCATCCTGGCCATGGAGGGGAAGGGAAAGATGTCTGAGAAGCTGGGCAGCAAGGTTCAGACAATGGGAGACGCCTGCCCTGCGGCCATGGTTGTACCCTCTGCCCCTTCTCACAGAGCTCGCTTTACATCCGTCAGGCTGGCCCAGGGCCTCGTTCAGGTGGCGTCTGAGGGGCTTGGCACTGAGTGAGTCCCTGGGACACCAAGGCAGGCCCAATGGAGTGGGGGCTGAGATGTGGTCCCTGAACTTTGGAACCCTGAGTGGTTAAGGAGACCGGCTGGAGCCTGTGTCCATACCCTGGAGGGCTTGGCCTGACAGTGGCCCCAGGATGGGCACCGGCCCCCTCCACACACCACAAAGCCACTAAATTTAGCCAGGCAGGGGAGGCCATCCTGGGGCTGAGCACTTGGCAGCAGGGCCTTGTATCCCTACAAGGCCTGGCCCAGAACCCGAGCTGGCCACCCAGCCTTTGGGCTTATAAGGCAGGTCTGGTGGATCTCAAGTGCTGGAGTCTTTGAGTGGGCCCTGGGCCAAGCCCTCAGACTTTGAGGAGTTTCCTTTCCAGCCATCAGGAGATATGAGAACTACTTTTTCTGTGATCTTGGACCAGGTGCTCAACTTCCAGAGCCTTAGTTTCTGCATCTGTATAATGGGGATTCCAGTACCTACCTCACAGTACCTACGTTTTAGGATCTACCTTACAAAGAAAATCCTGCCAAATTCCAGCACGTGAAACTTGGACTTCTGCCCTCTACACCTGTGCCCCAGCGAGGCCTAGAACACAGTGTCCCTGAGGATGCTGGAGCTGGGGACCAGGATGAGAAAGATGCATTTCAGAACCAGTGAGACACTGACCACAGGCTGGCTTACTCTAGCCGGATTATTAGCAAGAAAAGAAAAGTGTCTTTGGTCACTCTTGGGTCTGCTGATGTCTCCAAATGAGAAGCTTCTCTGTGTCAGTGCCTGGGCTGCTCCAGAGGCAATGTGTGTCCTCTAGTCTAGTCTGTTCATCATCTGTCTGTCTTTCTTGGGATGGAGGAAGGAGAAGGAAGAGGGAAGAAGAGGAGGAAAAGATAAAGAGGAGGAAAAGGAGGAGACGCAAGGAGCGTGAGCAGTACAGACCAGAAGGACATTGACCACCTGGCTTCCTTCCTGCTCTCCTTCCCTCCCTCCCTCCTCCGTCCCTCCCGTCTTCCTTCCTTTCTCTCCTTCCTCATTCAGTGCCAGCATATGGTGTGGGTGTCAGGGAGAAGCAGGCGTGCAGAGCTGTGCAGCGATGGTTCAGGCAGTCTCGCACGCACTGGCTCTCAGCAGCAGCAGCTAGCGTCCCGAGCCTCTTATTTCCCATGGGGCCCGCTGGGAGAGGGACAGGCCCTTTTGTTAGGGTCAAGATCAGGCCAAGGGAACGTGCTGCTTGCCATCTCTGGACTTTTCCTTAGAAAAATGCAGGATGGGCAGGGCGAGCTGGAGCATGCCTATAACCGAACACTTGGGATACTGAGCCTGGAAGATTGAAAGTTCAAGACCAGCCTGGGCAACTTAATGAGACTGTTATGTAAAAAAAGGAAAAAAAAAAATCAAAAAAGCTGTAGCACTTGGTTCTCTCTCAGCGCTCCTTCAAGGCAGAGTCAGACAGTTGAGCTGGAGAGATCCCTGCTGCTCTGGCCAACAAGTCTATGGGACGCAGCTGATTCAGTCTAAGGGGAGGGGTGGACCCGAGCTTGGGGTTGGAAGTGGCTGGGCACCTGCTCTCTTCAGGTGGCTCCTGTGCTGTCCAGAAAGCAGCTCTGCTCACAGACAGCTGGGTGTGGCTGGGATTCCCAGCCCTGGCCTTGGCTCCCTGCCCAGAGCGATTTCCCAGCTAATGGCCTGCCAGGAAGAAGATTCCTTATCAGCCCACAGGGTGGGGCAGCTTGGACTGGGGTGTGGGGAGGTGGGGGCTGGCAGGGAGGCCCTGTTTCAAGTTTGAGCCTTCAATGGCACCCAAAGGAGGCTTGGGTTCTTCATTTCTCCCCTCTGAACTTCATCTGCAAAATGAGGACTGAGGTGCGGAGGCCCCCAGCTCTAGGGCTTGGGGCCCTGGGTTCAGGGTCTAGTTTATTGTTGAGGTGGGCAGAGGCTGCAGAGGGAGGCAGGGGCTGGAGAGGGGCTGGGTGCCAAACTCAGCAGTGGCCTCAAGTCTTCTGTCCTTGGTCTTGTCCCCCAGGACCTCAACCTGTGAGGCAAGTCCCATTAAGTTCCCCCCTCCATGAGGACGCAGGCTCAGAGAGGTAAGGCAATGCCCGCTCCAAGCCCCAGACAAGTGGGAGAGCTGGGGATGGCTAATGTCAGGCTCTTTTGGCTGAGTCTTAGGCACTACTCCATGGCACTGTGTGACCCTGTGGCCCCTGGCCTTATCTGGAAATCTGCCTTCCTTTCCCACTCTGGGAGTAGAGGTGGGGTGGGGTCAGGAGGTGTGGCCAGACCGGGACAGATGGAAGGAGAGGATGGGGATGGAGATGTCAGCCTAACACTGCAATGGATGGCGGAGGCCAGGCCTGACTCTGAGGCGTGGTGGTCAAGGGCAGGGAGCTCTATAAGGATGGGGTGGGCAAGCTCAGGAAGCGGCAGACCACAGGACCCTGTCTTCCCTATTCTCTGCAGCCCCCAGGGGCTGAGCTGCTCATCCCGGAAGCAGAGAGGCTGGTGTGTGGAGATGGGGAGGGTGCCTGGTTTTGGGGGAGCTCTAGCCTGAGGCCACCCCAGCTCCCCCCAGGCTCTGGCCAGATCCCCCAGCTCTGTCCTGTCAGGTTCATGGGGAATGGGGACTGACTGATAGCTTTATCTCTGCCCTTGTGACTGGTGGTTGGTGGTTTCCGGCCAACAGCCCCATTTCCGGAGGCCCAGCAGGGCCCAGGCGGAGCCAGGAGGGACAGTGGGGCTGGGCTTGAGTGGGCCCATCGGCCCCGCCTCTGTCTATCTTTGGGATTTATTTGTCACGGGCACAGCTGGCCCACAGTTTATTGCCTGCCAAGGGCCCAGAGCTGCTCAGACCACCCCAAGATTCTCCTTCCCAACCCAAGCAACTCCAGTTGACCTCTGCCTCCTGAACTCTGGCCCCGTTTGCTCTGTCTGGCTTTCCTTAAGGGGCTGAGAAGCCCCCAGAATCTTCACTGCTGTAGATGTGGGTATTGATGCCCTGCTCCCCCTGACAGCAAAGGCCGTGAAGGAGGCTCTGTTCTGACCCCAAATCTGGCCCACCATGGCACGGCGACTGCAGGATGAGCTGGCTGCCTTCTTCTTCGAGTATGACACCCCTCGCATGGTGCTCGTTCGAAACAAGAAGGTGGGCATCATCTTCCGGCTAATCCAGCTCGTGGTTCTGGTCTATGTCATCGGGTGAGTCTGGGCCCCCTCCCCGTCTCCTTGTGCCCCCCATCACCACCACCAGGGCCTATCCTCCAAGCTCTGGGTGCCTGAAGATACCTCACAATCCCTCTTTCTTTCTATCCATTGGGAGGCCTTCCTGACCAGTCACTGTGCTGAAGGAATGTAGAACCTTGCTGACTGTTATGATGGGTATACTGAGGCAGGGTGGAACCCCTAAGGGGTCCAGGGCATGTGGTGAACAAGAGGCAATATCACTGTTGGGTTCTGAGGACCTGACTCAGGGTCAATGGTTGCTTCAAGCGGTGAATGGTTTTGCCACCAGGGTCCCTTTGACCTCTGACCTCCAACCAAATCAGCCACTACTGAGATGGAGGTCACCACTCACTTTACAGGCCAGAGATGGATGGTTTCTGCTACCCCCTTCCCTATGGCAAGGATCTCCTGGGAGCAGAGAAACCCTCAGCTTTGGTTTCTGAACACCTGGCACTTGAATGGTGGTGTAGAGAAGGAAGTCAGCTCTGCTGCCGGGGAAGACAGCTCCTTTCTGGGCATCTTTGCTTTTTGTTTTGGTTTTGGTTTGGGGTTTGGAGGTTTGTTTTGAGACAGGGTCCTGGTATGTAGTTCAGTCTGGTCTTGAACTCACTATATAGCCCAGGCTGGCCTTGAACTCATGGTGATCCACCTGCCTCAGCCTTCTGGATGCTGGGATTACAGGTATGCACCACCATGCCTGGTTTTTTGGGACCTGTCCCACTATGCCAGGAGTGCAGATTCAGAGCATCTGGCTGGACCTGGATCATGCAAAGGCCATTTTTGTGAAATCAGTCTGCCTGTCCAGAAGCCAAAGCAGGCCTGCAAGGGCTTGCTCACGTGTGAGTGCTTGGGTGGGCACAAGTGTACATGTCATGTGGGTGCATGGGTGTCCTGCCCAGAGCTCTGTATCCATGCACACATCCTGGGGTCTGGGCATGTGCCCAGTGGGTGTGGCTATGGCCGTGTCCCTGGGGATGGCTCCCCACTCATGTGTGCCCTTGTGTATGCATAAGGCTATGTTGCTGTCTGTCTTGTGGGTGAAGCACTCCCTGTGGGCTTGGTGTGGGTCCCCTGAGTGGTACATCAAGTCTATTCACAGTGGCTCTGCTGAGGGCCCCTAGAGACTCCAGGAAGAAGATTCAATCCCACCAGGGGCCTGGGGACACCTGGTAGCCCTGGCCTGGTTTTGCTCTTTGATTCTGAAGATCTTGCCCCTCTGGCCTCCAAGTCCCCATTTTTGATGTGTTCTAAACTAGGACTGCTGGATGGAGCCCAAACTGGGCTGACCAGGGGCCTAAACAGTGGCCATAGCATCCTGGTCCCCCAGGACTTTGCCATCCAGAACAGCCCTTCCTCTGCCCAGCCCATCTCCCTAAGTCTCAGAGTTGGTCAGGTGTAGCCCAGGCAGGGCCCTTTCTCCTGCCTTTTGGCCTCTGCTTCCCTTCTGTTCACAAATGAGTGTGACGTCTGTGATTGTAGTTGAGGGAAACTGAGGGCCAGAGAAGACCAGTGGGGTTTCTGGTCACGTGGAAATTAGCAGCAAAGCCAGGCTTAGAACCAAGGCCTCCTGGCCCCGGATTCCTGTTCTACCTGCTCCTTTTCACCATCACAAGGGCTCTGGAGAACTTTCTGCTAGGCACAGGATGGACCTAAGTGTCCATCATTAGCTTCACTCCTGACCCTCCAGGAAAGAGAGGTCATCCCCTCGGCCCCAGCCCGCTCCTCAACTGAAGAGGCTGGGAGAACTCTGAACCCCAAGACTACTCTGTCTTCAGGGCAGTGACTGTCAGAGTGGAAGACAGTCCACTCACTCTACCCCCTGCAGCAGGGTGTGCCCCAAGCTGCCTTCCCGCCCTGAATACACATCTCCCTCCTTCCCTTGTTCCTCACAAGCCAGTCTGCTGATTTTCCAGATGGATGTGGCCCTTCTCAGAATCAGTGTGGCTCTTAGCAAGATCTCACAGTTGGTAAGAAGCTAGTCAGGATCGAACTAGCTGCATGGCTCCAAAGTTGGCTTTGTTATCCTGGGAAGGAAGCATCTTCAGAGAGGGCCACTGATCTGCCCAAGTCACATCGTGGATCCCAAAGGTAGGATCTTTTGCCTCCAACTCTCACTCCACCCCAAACCACCTCCAAGCACAGGCCCCACTGGCTGTGGCTCTTGCTGTCTCTGTCGCCCTCTTCTGGCCACTTTCAAGAGCTGCACTGATCCCCACAGCTAGGGGCCCCCAACTGGGCTGTAGTCCTTACCTAGCCTGGATTTTGTCTTAGCAGCTCAGGCCTGAGTTTCCCAACTGTTCCTTCCACAAGGCAGGGGTTAGAGGGGACAATTTGCTCTTTACTGTAGAGGGATGCGTTTTGCTTTAAGGACTCTCCTCTTTCTTAGATATCTGTCTGCTCTCTGGTCCTGTAGGCATTGCAGGGACTGTGGAAGTCGGGGGGGCACTGGAGAAGAGCCGGGGACAATAAAGCCTGAGCAGGGGATAGGCAGACACAGAGACACAGCTGAACAGAGGAGCAAACATGGAGCAAGACTTGGATGAAAGAGGCCCTGAGACTTAGGGATAGGAAAAGAGAGAGAGTGTTTCTGATCCAGAGGCTGAGATGCCAAAAACTGGAACAAGGAGGGAAATTGAGGCGGTGATCTCTATTTGTCATGCTCTTCCAGGAAGTCCAAGGCAAGTGTAGGCACCAAGTGGTCCTGAGGCTGTAGAAGGCTGAGCCTCTTTTAGCTCAAAATGAGGTGGTTTCAGCTGTTTCCTGGGAGGTGAAGAGCTTTCTGTCACTGGACGTGGGCAGGCAGTGGGCTGTATCTGTGACCTAGCAGGTCCATACTAGGAACATGATGGGACATGTTCCTGCCTGGGGAGCTCTGGGTAGGGGAGGAGAAGGGTGATCTGGCTGAAGCACACAGGAGGGTCTCCGAGGGGATGTGTGACTGCCAGCAGGGATGGGCCTAGGGAGGCTTCCTGGAGGAAGTGACACAGTGGTGAAACCAGCCATGGGTCAAGGTCTGGGGGCCACAAGCTGGGCAGGTCCACTTTCAGGTTTTTCTCTGGCCTATCTGGACTTCTTCTCCCCCCCCAGTCCTCATTTGTCCCCTGTGCCCCCACAAAGAGGCACCTGTTCTGAGATCTTCTAGTCACCTGTCCTGAAACCACCAGGAAGATCCCAGAGTGAACCAGTCAGTGATGAGCACACATACACATTATTGCTGGGAGAAACCATCTAGGTTTCTGCAGCATCTTCTACATGCTGTGCCAGGGGATGGAGGTGGGACACAGGGTGGGAACAGGGAGGGGAGGAGCTGAAGAGGAAAACTCCTTTAATTCCACAACAGAAGCCCAATCAAACTGGATTTAAAAGGAAGGGTGGGGGTACTGACTGGTTTATATAACTGAAAAGTACGGTGGGCCTCAAGCCTATCTAGATCCTCCATGACTAGGGCTCACATAGTATTATGGTTTAATTGGAACTCTCCCCAAAGACTCATGTATTAAGAAGTGACTGGATCATGAGGTCACTAACCACATTAATGGATTAACCCATTGATGAGTTCATAGCTGAATGGGCTATAGGAAGTAGGATCCACTTGGAGGAAATAGAGCTCTAGAGCATGCTTTTGAGAGTATATCCTGTCCCCAGTCCTTTCCTCTCCTCTGGATCTTTACCTCTCCTTCTCCTTCCTGGTGGGCATAAGGTGAGCAGCTTTCTTCTGCCATGCCCTTCTGCTATGATGTTTCTGCCTTGGAGCCAGATGACCATGGACTTAAGCCTCTGAAACCGTGAGCCAACATTTAATCATTCCTCCTCAAAGTTGTGTGTGTTGGGTGCTTTGTCCCAACATTGGACAAGTGATTAACACAATCAGGAAGGGAAAGGTCTATAGGGAGATGAGCAGTCCAGGATGGTCCAATGCAGCTATCCAGCATCCATCTCCTTTTTATGACTCTGCTTCCCTCTGGGCAGACATCTATCCTCAGGCAGCCTGTCTGTTTTCATAGTGGCAAAGAGGTCACTTAGCTACTCTCCTCACCCCTATGGCACAAGAGCATCTCCTTCCTTCAGAATTCCACCAAAAGCCCACGTCCGACCCTTACTGGCTGAGTTTGGGTCATGTGCCAGAGCCAACCACTGCAGCCAAATGAATGGAATGCCTCGGTTGGAGGAGACTGTGTGCCCAACTGGTCCAGGCGCTCCTGTGGGGAAGCAGAATGGATAGGAGGAGCAAGTTTTGTGGGGAGCTGTGGTCAGGCTGGACCATTTGCATTGGTGTTTGTCCAGCGGTTAGCACTTTGCGTTGTGATTAATTTCATACACCATAATATTCACCTTTTTATTTTATTTTCCTTTACTACTATTATTTCTTGTGATGCTGATGATGGAGTACAAGATTTTATGCATACTGCTGAGCTACCCAGCCTTCACTTTTTTAAAAATGTGGTTTTTAGTATTCAAGAAATTGTGCAACCATCACTACTATCTCATTTCTGAACATTTTCACCACTCCATAAAAAAAACTCTGTACTTGGGCCGGGGATTTAGCTCAGTGGTTCTGGCGCCTGCCTCACAAGTGCAAGGTCCTGAGTTCAATCCCCAGTACCAAAAAAAACAAAACAAAACTCTGTATTCCTTCTTTTCCCCTTCTCACAGCCCATTTTGCCTATTTTGGGGCATTTCATACAAGTAGAATACTGCAAAATACATCTTTTTGTGGGTGGCTTCTTTCACTTTCCGTAATGCTGTCAAGGTTTGTCCAGGTTGGTTGTACCTTGCGTCAGTACTTCCTTCCTTTTTATGGCTACACCATACTTTGCTTATCTATTCCTCTGGGGGTGGACATTTGGGCTTTTCCACTTCTTGGCTGTTATGAACAATGCTGCCCTAAATATGTGTGAATAGATGTTTGTATAGACATATGTTTTTATTTCTCTTGAGTATATACCTAGTAGCAGGAATATGGGGTCAAGTGGAATTCCATGGTAAACTTTTTGAGGAAACGTGGGGCTGTTTCCCAAAGGGTCAGGTGTGTGTAAGGTACCTATGAAATGTCTGGAGAAGAGGAGGGGAGATGTGAGTCACCAAGCAGCTGGAGATGTAGACATTTACATAGACTCTCCAAGCCAGGATTTGTGTTTGTTTTGTTCACTTCTGTATTTTTACCATGTAGAAGAGTTCTTGGCGCACAATAGGGACTTGATACATAAATGTTTGTTGAATGACTAGACGAATATGTGGAACTGAATCTCAGGAGAAGAGTGCAAATCTGGAGATAGAAATCTGGGGGATTCAGGCCAGGGATTTAGCTCAGTGGTTCCGCGACCTGCCTTGCAACCACAAGGACTTGAGTTCGATCCCTGGTACCAAAAAAAAAAAAGAAGAAAAAGAAATCTGGGGCATTCAGCATGTCCCTGACAGCTTATACAAGGCTCTGCTTGGGCACAGAATGGAAGCCAGGGGTGTAGGGGTGGATGGACATGAGTGGGGAATCAGTGAGGGAGCACCAGAAACCATGGAAATAAGGTTTTTAGTTTGCATGTGCCTACTGTATCAGAAAATGTGCTAAGATTTCCTTAAAGAGAACTTATAAAAGCTGGGTGCAGTGGTGCACACTTGTAATCCCAGATACTCAGGAGGCTGAGGCAGGAGGGTCACAAGGTCAAGGTCAGCCTGGGCAATTTATCAAGATACTGTTTCAGAATAAGAAGGGATGAGGGTGTGACTCAGTGAGTGATAGAGCTCTTGCCTAGCATGTCTGAGGCCCTACTAAGTTTGATGCTCAGCACGACCACCAGAGAGAGAGAGAGAGATAGAGAGAGAGGAAGAACTCATAGAAACTTTCCTCAATTACCTAGATATTTTTGTGTGGGGCCCAACACTGAGCCAAGTACATGGACTTGCTAGGTATTTGTAGAATAATTAACACCTTTGAAGTAGGTGCCATGACTTCTGTTTTACTGAGAAAATCAGGGTTCAGAGAAGGTTAGTCTGCAGGCTGAAGCCACGCAGCTGCAGGGACAGCTGGACCTGGACCAGGGTCATTCGGACATGCGCCCTCTTCCACAAGTGGCTGTTGGAGAACAGAGCCCAGGAGAAGTGGAAAGACTGGGAAAGAGTATTTCTGGAAGGGTAGGGCCTTTGGAAGATGCCACTGCCTTTGACCTCAGACTCCCTGGGTGGCCTCCCCATGATGGTAACCACAAGGCCAGGCCAAGGCATGGCTCTGGATGGGCAAGCCTGGCACCACGGTCGTTCTATTATTACCAGAACTCAGGTAATTTTCCCTTTGACCCCAGCAGCCCAGGGGCAAACACAGCCTGGAAATACTGCTCTGGTCCCAGCGTGCAACCTTGGGGCTGGGGACTCCTGGCTCCTGGGAGATCTATTGGCACCACTGCTGCTTGGTAGAGGCAGGCAGAGTCCTGGGAGGGGTCTGCTCCCTGGTTGACCTCTGACTTTTGGGAGGGGCACCCTATCAAGCCTCAGTTTCCCTGTCTATGATATGAGGAGTTGGTGTTGGGAGTAAAGGGAAACAGCTGGGATGTGGGGATGGCAGTGCCATGCAGAGGGCAGTGGCTTCTCTTGCAGGGGGCACAGAATATGGAGTAGCTCTCCTCCCTCCTTTAAGCTTGGGTGTGGAGCAAGAGGCCTTCCTGGGGGGAAGGAACCTAAAGAGATTGGGGGTAGGAAATGTCCTTCTCCCTCGTAGGCTGAGGACACTGAGAACAGGGTCCTTTGTCATCTCTACTCATTGTCTACCCAACTGAGACCTGCAGGGGGCAGCAGTGACCATGCTTAGGCTGGTGTGCGTGGTGGGCCTGGTTCCAAGACCAGCTGAGGGAAAGTTGGAGAACCGGGTAGACTATGGGGGGAGAAAAGAAGCATTGGTGGTCTGCCCTCCTGGGGAGGGGGACAGCCTCAGAGAGATGGCAGGGACTGGGATTAAGCCACCTGGAGAATTCTATCACCAGGCCTGGGGAGGAAGGGGGAGTAAATAAATAGCTTTGAATTCTGCTTGGACAAGTGAGCTTGGGGTAGAGTAAGCGATGGGAGAGGGTATGGTGCACCTACTTAAAGGTGGACTCAGATTTTCCCTGGACGCCTGCAGCTACACACTCCCATGGGCAACACACACACACACACACACACACACACACACACACTCATCCTGAATCACTGTGAAGGGTCTTTTCTGAAGGAAAGAGATCCACTCCTAGAGAGAAGTGGTATCCAGGACTCTTTCCATTATGAACAACCCAAAATGGTTTACATAAAGGAAGGGAATGTATTGGCCATGTAACTGAAAAACTCAGAGGTAGATTTTTCAAGTGTGCTTCAGACCTGGCTGGATCCAGGTGTTCAGACAAGACTCTTACAGTAGGAGTCCGCCCCTCTCATCTTGCTTAGCCTTCATCAAGGCTGGCTTCATTCTCTGGCTCCCCGTCTCTTTGATGAGGACTAACTGCAGTTTGGACCTTGCAGCCACCCTTCCTAGCCACTCAGTAGATGGAATGTTTCTTTTCCAGCAATTCCCAGAAAAATCTAGCCTTCATTGCAATACTCCCCTGGTCAAGTCCCATCCTTGGACCCATCACTGCTGCCAGGGGATAGAACGTTGATGGGCAACCCTTGGTCATGTGCCCACCCCTGGGAAGGAGGGAAATCAGCTTTGCCGAATCCCCTAGACTAAAAGTTGGGGAGGGCTGGGGATTTAGCTCAGTGGCGCTGCACCTGCTTCACAAGCGCAGGGTCCTGAGTTTGATCCCCCTCGTACCAAAAAAAAGTTGGGGATCCAAAGGGACAAGAGTTCTTAGTGCTGGGAATGGGAGGCTGGAACTTTCCTCCAAAGATGGGGGCCTCCAGCCTGAGCTGGACAAGATGCTACAAGCCCTTCAGAGGGTCACTTCCTCTCTTTTCCCACCCTGTTCCTCCCCAGCATGGCTGAGATAGTAGTTCTGGGTCTCTACAGCCCGGACTTGCAGGCCAGTCTCCACCCTAACGCTTTTCACACCTTGGTTGACTTAAACAACAAGCACTGTCATTATTCGCAGTTTATAGATGAGGCAAGTGAGGACAGAGGGATGGAATGGCTTATCCCAAATCACACAGCAGCTCAGGTGCTTCCCCCCGGGGAGGAGCTCAGATGACAAGGAACACTTTGGGAAGGAGAATTGGGGTCCTGGAGGCTGTCAGCCTAGAAGCTCTCCTGCAGCCCGGCAAACCCTGCCCTTGGAAGAGGTGCTCAGCAGGTCTTCGCTCTGGAGATTCATATTCACATTGTGAAAAGATGGTAGAACTTCAGGCAGAGGTCAGCAGGGGAGGCAGGGAGGCTGCCCAGCTTCCAGTGCAAGATTTAGGAGATTTGGGAGCAGAGAGTGGCTCAGAGACACAGCTAGGGAGGGCAAGGGGAAAGCCGTGGTACCTCCAGTGGCACCGGAAAGGGCAGAGGTCCACATAGCCACCTGTCATCCTGGCCCAGCTCTGGCCCAGAACCATAATGCCTCTGTGTCCCCCACTTCTGCAGGTGGGTGTTCCTCTATGAGAAGGGCTACCAGACCTCGAGTGGCCTCATCAGCAGTGTGTCAGTGAAGCTCAAGGGCCTGGCCGTGACCCAGCTCCAGGGCTTTGGCCCCCAGGTCTGGGATGTGGCCGACTACGTCTTCCCAGCGCAGGTCAGCTGACTTGGGTGTACTTCCACCCACTTCCCTGGGGGCCTGTCCAGCTTCTTGTTCTCTCTGCACCTCAGTTTCCCTGTGAGTTTGGGACTAACACATCACTGTGGCATGATGGGGTGTGGAGGCCACTGAGTGTCAGACGGGCTTCAGGGGCCCCTGAGAGGTCTCAGGGCTGTTTTTCCAATGCTTCCGTATTCTCCCCTTCCCCTCGCTTCCAGGGGGACAGCTCCTTTGTGGTCATGACCAATTTCATCATGACCCCCCAGCAGGCTCAAGACCACTGTGCAGAGGTGAGTATCTGCCCTACCCTAGACCCACAAGGGAGAATAACCTGGGAGAGGTGTCACCTTGGGCCCTGGAAGTGATGCCAAGCAGGGCTCCCTGCAGGTTTTCCCATGGTGGAATGCCAAGCATAGATTCGCACGGAGTGACTGTCCACCGGTGACAGTGCCAGCCTTCCTCCCAGCTGTGTTCTGAGCTGAATGCTCAGTCTTAGGGCCTCCCCTCTCCCACACCCTCCTCACCTTTGCCTAGCAGCAAGGGTGATGGACAACTGGGTGTGAACCCAGAGGGCTGGAGACTAGGGGAAGGAGGTTGTGAGCAGGGGTCACCCAGAGCCTGAGATTCCACCCCACGCCTTCCCTAGGGCCCTGGGGGCAGGAGGGGCTCTTTTTAGGATGGCACCCAAGGGACCTGGGGCCAGCGCGTCTCCCCTCCCTCAGCACCCTGAGGGAGGTATGTGCAAGGACAACACCAGCTGTATCCCAGGGAAGGCAGAAAGGAAGGCCCAAGGTAAGGCCAACTTCCTGCTCCTCTCGGCTCCAGGCCCTGCTCCCCTCAAGCCCTTCTGTGCATGTACCTGCCTGCTCCACATCTGTCCCACCAGCCTCCACTGGGCAGTCTGTCCAGCTCTCTCCCTCCTGCCACCCTAGCTTGGATGCCCTGTCCCAGGCCCTCCCATATTCCTAACCGCAGGCTCCTTCTCCTCAGTGCTCCTTCACTAGGGGTCCCTGGGGAAGGGCCTAGAGGCCTCCTGTGCACCCCCAGCCTGAGGTGAGTGTCCAGGGCTTCCTCCCTTGCTCCAGGCATTCGCACGGGCAAGTGTGTGGCCTTCAATGACACTGTGAAGACCTGTGAGATCTTTGGCTGGTGCCCTGTGGAGGTAGATGACAACATCCCGAGGTAACTAATGCCCTGTCCTTCCAGCGAGTTGGGGGCAGGGTCCCCAGCCTAGACACAAGGGTGGCTGGGTCTGGAAAGAATCCATTCTGCTTGCTCTGACTCCACCCTAACCCCATCTGGGTGGCCCAGGCCACCCAGTAGCCCTTAGTAGGAAGGGCTCTTGGTCAAAGGGCTTCTGAGTCCACCATTGTGGTGCCACACCCCAAAATGTAAGGGTGCAGGAGGGCCCTGTGCCCTTCCTCTCGTGCCAAGTTCTGAGGGACAAACAAGGGGACCTCTAGTGGGCCAGTGAGTGAGTGTGGTCTTCCCCAGCCCTGCCCTTCTCCAAGAGGCCGAGAACTTCACTCTCTTCATCAAGAACAGCATCAGCTTTCCACGCTTCAAGGTCAACAGGTTCGTGGGAAATGCGGGCAGAGACACAGGTGGCTCTAGAGGCTGCTCTAGCTGCTCCCAGCACTCTCTGTCTCCCTCCATTCCAGCTGCTGCTTTCATACTGGAGACAGAAGCCTGGGCTGGGCCCCTGGGGTGGGCTGCTGAAGGGGCATTCTGGAGGCCATGAGGGTCTAGATATGGGACAGGGCTGGTACCAACACCTTCTGCCCCCATAGGCGCAACCTGGTGGAGGAGGTGAATGCCTCCTACATGAAGACCTGCCTGTATGACAAGGCCTTACACCCTCTGTGCCCTGTCTTCAACCTTGGCTATGTGGTACAGCAATCAGGCCAGGACTTCCGCAGGCTGGCTGAGAAGGTACAGCATGGTGCCAGGCAATGGGGACTTCATGAAGTCCTTTCAGGCCCAGTTAGCCTCTCCAGTGCAGATCCACCATGTGTATGGGCCTGTCTCCTTGTACTGGGGGCCTCTGGAAATGGCACTAGGATGGCAGGCAGACCAAGGAAGAAAGCAGGTTTATTATGCCTAGTGGGAAGTCACCTTTTAGAGTCTTAGCCCCGTTTCTTTGTTTGTTCTCATATTTATCTGTTCTTTAGCCAGGGCAGGGAAGCAAGCAGAATTTTATGGAAGTAGAACTTAGCAAAGGGTAGAGAGGTGGAGGTAAATGTTGTTTTTACAGTTTATCTCTAAAACATAGGGAGGTAGGTAGCCGTGTTTCAGCAGTTCATCTTCCCAGCACAATGACCTTCGTGGATTTAGCAGGAAGGGCAAGCCTTAGACTGTCAGCCTTGAGATCATCAGTCTCTGCCAAGCTTTGAAACTGTCAGTCTCTGCTCTGTCTTTTGTTTTTTCCATTTCACCCTGAGGATCAGGCCTGTGTCCCCAGCAGGAGCCGGCCTGGACCTAGCACGGAGGAGGTTTCCAGAATGAATGAATGTGAGCAGACATTGTCAAATGGATGCTTGATGATGTCCTTCTACTTTTTATTTTATGCAACCCAGGGCTTCTTGCATGCTAGGCAAGCACTCTACCACTAAACTACAAGGCCAGCTCTTTTTATTTTGAATTAGGATCTTGCTAAGTTGCCAAGGCGGGGGTCAAATTTGCAATCTTTCTGCCTCAGCCTCCTGAGTAGCTGGGATTACAGGTGTATGCCACCATACTGGCCCAGACCTACTCTTTAATTCAAATTATTTGTGTGCCTTCTGTCCATAACTTGTATTAAGAGGAGTCAGTGATAAATACCCAGAGAGATCCATCCTCCTGGACTTTACAGTCTTTTTTTTTTTTTAAGTTTATTTATTGGTACATTTTAGGTATACAATATAGTTACATTAATCATTGGGATCTTTACCTTTACATGATGTATCTTGGTTCTTATTTTTTCCCCATTACCCGGCCTTCCCTTCACCCCCTCCACCCTTCCCTATTTACAAATAATTTGTTTCCATTTTTTTCCTTTTCTCATATTTTTTCTTTTCCCTTCTTTCCTTTCCCCATCCCTCCCATTTCCCCTATTCCTTTAGACCTTTTCTTTCTATTTCACTATATCAATTATACATTTTGATCCTTATTTACACTTTAGTTTTTCACACCAGAGAAACTATTTCATATTTACACATGTGTGTCCTATTTATTTCACTTAAGAGTATGGCCTCAATGTGCATCCATTTAGCTATAAATGTTTCTAGTTTCTCATTCTTTATGGCTGAGTAGTACTCCATTTTATTAAAAAACCACATCTTCTTTATCCAGTCTCCAGTTGATGGGCATTTGGGCTGTTTCCAAGTTTTAGCTATTACAAACTGTGCCGCTATAAACATGAGTGAGCGGGCCGGGGATTTAGCTCAGTGGTTCTGGCGCCTGCCTCGCAAGTGCAAGGACCCAAGTTCGATCCCCAGTACCAAAAAAACCAAAAAAACAACATGGGTGAGCATATATCGCTGTGGTATGATTCTTTTAATTCTTTGGGGAAGATCCCCAGCAGAGGAATTGCTGGATCAAATGGGACTTCCAATCCTAGTTGTTTGAGGTATCGCCATATTGATTTCCACAGTGGTTGCACCAGTCTGCACTCCCACCAGCAGTGGACCAGGGTTCCTTTCTCCCCACAACCCACCAGCAGTTGTTATTGGTTGATTTCTTTTTTTCTTTTGGTATTGGGGGATCAAACTCAGGTCGTTGTGCTTGAGCAGCAGGCAGCGAAACCACTGAGCTAAATCCATGGCCCTATTGGTTGATTTCTTGATAGCAGCCATTCTTTCTGGGGTGAGGTAGAATCTCAGTGTTGTTTTCATCTGCATCTCTAGAATCACCAGTGATACTGAACATTTTTTCATACATTTATTTGCTGCTTTTACTTCTTTGTCTGAGAAATGTCTGCTCATTTCAGATGCCCATTTTTGAAGTGGGTCTTTATATTTGGGGGATCTGACTTTTTTTGAGTTCTTTATATATTGTAGAAAGTAGACCTTTGTCTGGAGAACAGCTGGTAAAAAATTTTTTCTCACGTTGTAGGTTGTCTTTTAGCTCTGTTGGTGGTTTCTCTTGCAGTGCAGAAGCTTTTTAATGAGATCCCAGTTGTTGATTCTTTGTGCTAGTTCCCATGCTACTGAGGATTTGTTCATAAAGTCTTTTCCTATACCAATGTCTTCGAGAGTTTTAACTAACTTATCTTCCAGCAAGTTTAGTGTTTCTGTTTTAATATTTAGATCTTTAATCCACTTCAATCTTAGTTTGGTGCATGATGACAGATAGGGGTCTAGTTTTAATCTTTGGCAAGTTGAAATCCAGTTTTTCCAACACCATTTATTAAATAGTCTATCTTTCCTCCAGTGAGGGTGGTTGGCTTCTTTGTCAAAGATGAGATAGCTGAGTATGTCTGAAGTTGTTTCTGTATCTTCTAATCTATTCCATTGATCCTCACATCTGTTTCTTTGCCAGTACCATACTGTTTTATCACAGTGGCTTTGTAGTATAGTTTCAAGTTGGGGATTGTGATACCCCCTGCCATGTCTCTGTTGCCTAGAATTGCTTTTGCTATTCTAGGTCTCTTCTGGTTCCAGGTGAATTTTTGGATTGTTTTCTCTAGTTCTGTAAAATATACTGTTGGAATTTCAATTGGGATTGCATTGAATCTGTATAGCAGCTTTGGAAGTATGGCCATTTTCACTATATTGGTTCTTACTACCCAGGAACAAGGGTTGTCTTTCCATTTTCTTATATCCTCTTCAATCTCTTTTTTCAGAGTGTTGTAGTTCTCGATGTAGAGGTCTTTTGCTTCCTTCGTTTGATTGATTCCTAGATATTTCATTTTTTTGGATGCTATTGTGAAAAGGATCATTTTCCTAATTTCTCTCTCAGTGTGGACTTTACAGTCTTGAAGATAGATTGATAAATAATCATCCCAAATAAGCAACTAATTACAAAGTAACAAATGTTCCAAAAGCATACACAGAGTACAACATGAGAGAATAACAAAGGACATATTTTAGTTTAAAGTGGTAGTCAGGGAAGCTCTTCCAGGGGAAATGATCAAAGGACGAGAAGGAGCCAGTCTTAGGGAAAACTGGAGGAGTAGCATTTGCAAAGGCCCTGAGGTAGGGAGAACTTAGTATATTCTGGAAATGGTCAGAAATCTGGAATGTGATGGGTAGGAGTTGAAGCCAGAGAGGATGACAGGACTTCTACCCCCAAACCAACATCTCCGTCTTTTCTCAAAGTAAAAAAATGTTCTTTCTTTGACAGAGTACAGGCATTAGTTCTAAGATAGGCATTTCTTGGTCCCAAAATCCCAGCTCTTAAACATTTGTGTCCCCGGCAGGGTGGGGTGGTCGGCATCACCATTGACTGGAATTGTGACCTGGACTGGCATGTGCGACACTGCAAACCCATCTATGAATTCCATGGGCTATATGGGGAGAAAAACCTGTCTCGAGGCTTCAACTTCAGGTACCTACCAGAGACCGACTGCATCCTTCCTTGGAGTCCTGCTGGGGCTGAGTGTGTCCCCAGAGAGGAGCAGAGGACCCTGGGAATCTCCCATCTGTGAGGATGGCCCAGAAGGAAGCAAGACCTCAGGGGTCTGAGTCCTCTGCCCTCTGTCTCAGGGCCCTCAAGGTCCAACTGGTCAGGATGACAGAGGAAATGGCTGACAGCATGTGTCAGGGAAAGGGTTGAGTGTGACATTTCTCAGACTGAGGCTTCCAGGTCTCCTCTGGGCAGCGTTGGGGGTGACATGGACTTCTAAACTGTACTGTGTGCCTGATGCTCTGATACCCGAGACAGCTCCCTAACACCCTCTTCTGTTACCTCACCCCTTCCCCAAGGTTTGCCAGGCACTTCGTGGAAAACGGGACCAACCACCGTCACCTCTTTAAGGTGTTCGGGATTCGCTTTGACATCCTGGTGGATGGCAAGGTGAGTTTTCAGTGTGTGTGGCAGGGTGTGGCAACTGAGACATAGTCTCATGTCTGGATGTCTATAGTTATGATGACAGAAGTTGGGTAGGGTGGGGTCCATTCAGCAAGTCTACTTCTAATGACAGATGGGCCATGGGCGATGTCCAGGGTGGAGCTTTGCAGCCAGTGACTATGATTTCTATCTAAAATTCCTTGGGCCCAGGGAGGGAAAATCAAGGTGAAAACCTAGGTCTACTAACCAGGAGCTGGTTCCCCATGGAGAGTCAGAGCCCTGGGCAGCAGGCAGTGGGTGAAGCTCACAGTCCAGGAGAAAAGGGAGTGAAGCTCCCTTGTCCCAGGCCTGGCCTTTTCCAGCCAGACCCCTTTGGACTGTTAACCCTTCTCTCCCCTGGACCCTGCTACCAGGCTGGGAAATTTGACATCATCCCCACAATGACTACCATTGGCTCTGGGATTGGCATCTTCGGTGTGGTAAGTGCTGGGGACACCAGGTCACTGTGCTGGGGTGGGCCCTCCTCTTCCACATCTTAGTGGTAGCAAGCCTCTCATTCCAAAACTTGACTGTAATTGTCCATCATTCTTGAGCTGGAAGTTGCCTACCCTACTATCCTATACTCCAGTGTATCTGAGGAAACTGAGGCTGAGAGCTGGGGCGAGATAGAGATGGGATGGGACTTCCTTGGTCCCCTGAGAGTCTTACAGTGCCTCACCACCCCGCTTCAGAGTCTGAGATCTGGAGTCACAGGGTTCAGGCAGGGCCACACAGTAGAGTCTGCAGTGGGATGTGGAAGGTTCTATACCCTTCCAAATTGCCACGCTCCATCCATGTCCCTCCTTGCTCCAGGCCACCGTTCTGTGTGATCTGTTGCTGCTCTACATCCTGCCAAAGAGGCACTACTACAAGCAGAAGAAGTTCAAGTATGCAGAGGACATGGGGCCAGGGCCCGTAAGAGAACTCCTTGAGGCCCAGCCCTTCAAAGTGCTGAGGCTCATGTGTCTATGCTGGGTGGGGTGGGGATCATGGCTTCCCCAGGGCTCACTTGTATCCCCTCCACGCACACACAGGAGGAGCGTGATCCTGCCACCACCAGCTCCACTCTGGGCCTGCAAGAGAACATGAGGACCTCCTGATCTCAGCCCCTGACTTCTGACTGAATACAACTCAAGGCTTCAGACTGGGGCCCTAGTGGGTCCCAGCCAGGGGGGAGGAGTCTCTCCAGGGAGTCTCCTGCCCCCTCATCCAGGCAGATTCCAGTTTGCCCACAGCTCAGGGTGGGCACTAGGAGGGACTGGTGCAATTCTGGGCTCTGGCTCCAACTCTGCATCCCCCAAGACAACTCTCAGCCACTCCTGGTCCCAAAGGCCCAGGCAGGGCAAACTCTCACACCTGTACCTAGCTTTATGCTTATTACCTGGGATCTTCGGTGTCCATCCCACTGCCTCAGTTTCTCTAGATCTGTGCTCTCCAACACGACAGCCACTAGACACAGGGGGCTATTTAAATATATTAAAATGGAATAAAATAAAAAACTCCTCAGTTGAACTAGCCACATTTCAATTGCTCAGTAGACACACATGGCCAGTGGCTGCTGTGTTGGACACCACAGGGTGTTTTCATCATCACAGAAGGTTCCTTTGGGCAGGTCTGCGTGCATCTTGTTTCTGCCCAGCCTCAGATATTCAGGCCCCCTGAACCTGAAGCTGTCAGGCTAGCCACACGACCCACATGGATAGCAAATGCCAAGGCCACTTTGGGACCTTAGTTTAAGAACTGCTGTACTAGAAGCTGTGGACTTAGAGCTCTTGATAGAGTGTCTGACTTAGCCCTGGGCTAGCACCACCTGACAGGTGTGGGCATCGAGCAAGGGTTTAATACCCTTGGCTAGTGTGTAGTGTGTTCATGTGCCACAAAGTGATTCATACACACTCCCATGTGCACCCCCACCTACACGCACACTACCACCCCCACACACACAGCCCTCCAGCCATGCTGTGTTTGAACAGCTTGGGCCTGCAAACACAGCCATCTGAGCACACCTACACCCCAAGCAGAGACACATGGTCCATGCTGTGTCTCCCCCATGGGGAAATGCTTCTTCCCTAGCGTGTCAGGCCAGGACAGCCTTTCTAGTCATGAATCCTTTCTCAGCTACCTCTGGCTGGGACGCAAGCCTGAGCCAAGTCCTCGGCTCTGTGCCTGTGGTCCAGCCCCAGCTTCCAGGCCTACCTGGCTCTGTCAGAACAGAAGGGCTGGGGAAAGTGAAGGTGGAGTACAATAAACAGGATTAGGATGGGCTCCTGGCTTCCTCGATTTCTTTCTAGACCTCTCAGAAGTTCAGTGCGCCCATCTGTGAAATGCAGGGTGGAGCTAAGCAATTGCCGAGGTCCCCTTCCATCTGTGGTGGGTAGTGTCGAGCTGACTTGTGTGCTCTAGACCCAGCAGGGTCTTGCATGGGCCACTGCCCTGGCCCAGCCCCGAATGGTAGTACTTGTCCCTCTCCTCCACAAGCCCCTCCTCTGGCCCTGGAAGGTCTGACATCGGACCTGTAGAGAACCCCAGAAGTGTCCTCATGAAATGGGTGAGGGAGAGGCTGGCTGTCCTGAGAGTGAGATCCGAGGGATCCCGAAGAAGAAAGGAAGGAAGGAGGTTAGTCAGCTTTTTATCATTGTGACAAAATATCTGAGAAAAACAACTTAAAGGAGGAGGTGCTTCATTTGGTTCACAGGTTTAGAGGTTTCAGTTCATGGCTTCAAGTCAGAAACATCGGGGTGGCAGGACATGGCAAAGGAAGCTTCTCAACTTATGGCAACTGGGAAATGGGGAAGGGAGGGAGTCAGAGAGGAAGGGCTGGGGAATAGTATAGTTCTTGAGGTCAATCTCTGTGACCACTCCTCTCAACTGGGCCCTACCTCCCGACAGGCCATTCAGCTGAGGACTCATCAGTGGATTAATCCATTTATGAAGTTAGCATCCTTCTGATCCAACCACCTCTCTAGGCCCTACCTCTGAACACTGCTACACTAGGGATCAGCCCTCAGTAGATGAGTCTTTGACGGACCCTTCCTCTTCGAACCCTAACAGAGGGGTTGACTGGAGACTGTGGAAGGGTTCCCCAGGGGTCCTACAGTGGCCATGATCCCCAGATCTGGATTGATAGCCACGTAGGTTTTCCACCATGATCTTTCTAGACCAACAAAACTTCCCACAGCAATGGAAGCGCTCTCTGTCTGTGTTGCTTGGTGAGGTGGCCACTAGCCTCGGGTGGCCACAGAGCCACCACTGAAAGGCGGCCAGTGCAACTGTGGAGCCATTTTCACTTTATTTACTTTTAATTCATTTAAGTAACCATATATGGATAGTGACTATTGGATTGGACAGCACAGGCTGGTGTCTCCCTTTCCCTTGGACCCTTGGCCCTCTGCCCTCTTCCCTGGCCAAGCAGGATAGCTCAGATTTTATAAGACATGAGCTCCCTCTTCCTCCTGTACACCCACCTGCTGTGTACCTCCTGTCCCCTTCCCTCCTGAATGGCAGAAAAGGGCTTCTCCTCCCTGTCCAACCCTTCTGCCCAGGGGTCTCCTCTCTCCCAGCCCTATTTGATCCTCTCCTCTGCCTCTGGCTGTGCAACTCCCACCCCTGCATCTGCCCACTCTGTCTTCATGACCACTCTTCCAGAAAGACCAGTTCACACTTTCCTCCCAATTGGCTTCCATCCCCACAGCTTCTAGATGTCCCTGCCAAGGTCACAAGCAGTGTTCTTGTTGCCAAATCTGCGCGGGCACTTCTGCCTGTGTCCTGCTTGGCCTGTCAGCATCTGACACCTTGGCCCAAGCTCTCCTTGTTCAGATTCTTTCCACCAGCTCCAAGGCCCTGCCCTCTCCTGGTTTCCTAGCCAGCCTGCTGTGCAGGGAAAAGAGGCCTCACTGTAGCTCGGCCACTGTGCCCCATGTGGCCTTGGGCAAGTTGCTTCACTCTGCAAGTCTCAGTGAGACAGCTTCTGCCAGGGTTGGGGTAAGATATCTGTAAAGTGCACAGAGCCTGGCACACAGGGAGTAGCACCTGGACCCTCAATCTACCCACCCATTCAATGGTGGAGCCAGCCAGTGTCCCAGACATACATTCTCCCTCTGGTGATAGAACCCTTGCTTCTTGGTTGGGCAAGTGGCTGTCTAGAATGGAAGTTGCATTTCCTGTTCTGCCTCTTGCAACTGGGTCTGGTCATGTGTCTAAGTTCAAACTAATGTGATGTCCAGGGAAAGCGTCATGTGATACCTACTAGGAACTTCCCTTAAAAGAGAGTTGGTGCAGATCTTTTGCCTTTTTCTTTATCCTTTTTGAGATACCACTCCCTGGAATGTATATGTGATGGCTGGAACTCTAGTCTCTATTGTGAACCATGAGCACAAGAGCCACACCTAGTAGTTGCTAAAGCAAAGCAGAAGGAACTGTATCTTTTCGGAGACCTCTGTGGAGCCAAGTCCTCATATCAGCTGAGGACCATCTTCTCTGAGGCTTATCTGTGGAACTTCTGTTATTGAGGTCAAAATTCTGATTCTGCCTGGTACCAAATTCTTTCCCCTTTTAAGTGTTTTGTCGTTGGCCCTGGTATTTGCTCTGAGTGATCCTTTTCCATGCCTGTATTTACAATTATGGGTCCTTTCTGAGAACATTCAAAACTGTCTCTTTGGGACTGGGGAAGTAGGTCACTGGTAGAGCTCTTACCTAGCATGTGTGAGGCCCCGGGTTTGATTCCCAACACTGCAAAAAACCAAAACCAAAACCAAAAAGTGTCTCTTTGCCCAGCCCTTTTTCTAGCACCTATGAAATATGTCAGGTGCAACCTCTGTCCTCTAGGAGCTTGTAGTCTAGATGGGGGACAGGCAGGTAAAGAGGTGCTGGGTACAAGGAAGGCCCTAGGGAAGGTGGCTAACTTTTCAGAGCAGTGAGGAGGTCCTGGGGAAGGTTTCCTGACAGAAGGGCACTGAACTGGCTCTAGAAAGACAGGAGTTAGGCAGGCAGATGGTAAGGGGTAACGCTCTGGGGCCTTGCCTGGATGCATTCCTGGGGTAGTAGTGAGCCACGGAAGATTCCCAAGCAGAGAATGACTGTGCCCTCGAGTTTTGGAAAGGCTGGTGGGAAGGGAGACTTCAAGGGGTGAGAAGCAGCACCCACTGCTGATGCAATGGGGCCCCGTGGGGTGGCCTGAGCTAAGGGCGGGGGTGGATCGTGGGTGGAGAGGAGTGGACAGATTCCAGGGACTAAGAGGCAGTGTGGCAGGGGCTGGTGCTAGACTGGTTGGGGCAGGAAAAGGTGGGCTGCAGGTGACTCCCAGGTTTCTGGCTCCAGTTTGAGGCAGGAACATGGGAGGCTAGGTTTGGGACAGTGCTGTGTAGATTCCCCACAGACAAAGTTAGCGGAACTAATCAAGAGCTGGTGAGCCCACCAGGGGAGAGGCAAGGGTATGGTCCCCAGGCACAGCTGCTGCAAAGGGCATCCTGTTGGGTTCCTTCCATTTCCCGTGCCCGAGCCACGTGTTTTCTGCCACCTGCTCAGAGCCCTCCCCCAAACATGAATAGGACCCTGACTCTAGCACTCTTTGCTAAATTATCCTCCTGGCCTTCCTGTCACTCACCGAGCCTGCCATTCACGCCCCGCGCCCCCAACCTTCCCCGGCCCTGACCGCTGCCTGGTCTCTGCTGATCAATCACGCCTCGTTCCTCCCTAGCAAGCAAGCCCCAAGCCTCTCCCCGGGAGAGAGGGGGCGCTCTTGTCTCTGCAGGTCGGGAAGGATGGACTAAAGGTTTTAGGGGAAGCACGCATACCCTTCAGCCTCAGCTAAGGGTCCACGACGCCGCCTAAGAGATTTCGGAGGACTCCGGTGCCCAGTCTCCGGGCGCTGGGGGGGCGTGGCGAGGTCCAGCCCCGGCGCTGAGCTCCTCCCTAGGCACCACCCGCTGCGGACCCTCCCCTCCAGAAATGGGCGGGAGCCCGGGCTCTGATTGGATCGCTCTGGGGGGGGCACGCGGCCGGACCAATGAGCGCGAGTTGGGCGCGGCCGGCGGGAGGGGGAGCGAGCGTTGCCTGGGGCCGCGGCGCTCCCGGTCTGAGCTCTTCTAACCCGGCCGGGTCGAGGCGGGTGGGGTCAAGCGCGCGCCGCAGGAGCGAGCCTGGCCGCCCGCCGGGCCGCGGAGACAGTCGCCCCGCGCCCAGGTAGGGACCGGCCGGCAAGGGACCTCGGCGGGGAGTGCATATGCCTGAACGACCGTCTGCTCTACGCCTAGTGGGGAGAGGGGTGGTCTGCGAGGCCATGTCTAGGAGGGCAGCCGGAACGTTCTCCTGCCAGGGATCCTCCCCCTCCGTCTGCGGGACCGCGTCTACGCTGTGTCTTTTGGAGCCTGCTCTGGCCTTGCCGACGCCCCGCCATCTGAGTCCCTTCCCCAGCTCTGGCCTGCGGAGCTGACTCCACACCCGGCGCATCATCCGCCCCGCCCCGCCCGCCCCGGCCCTTGGTGGAGGCCGTGTCTATGCGGAGTGGGCCCTGCGGGTGTACCCACGTGTGGCTCTCTGCGGAGCGCCCTCGCGTGAGTCTGGTTTGCAGAGCTGGGGGCGGGGTGCTGAATGGGACGGATGCGGCGTGCGGCTTTAGCTGCGCAGTCTTCCCCGGGCTGGGGCGGGGAGGGGGCGGCGCGGGCGGGCGCAGCGGCTTCAGGGGCCTGGCCGGCTGGGGACTGGTGGCTCGGAGCGTGCACGTGTGCGCGGGAGCTATGTGTGGTGTTGGGAGGCGGCTGTGCGTGTGTCACGTGGACACAGGAGTGTGCCTGTGTATGTATGCGAGGGGGGTGCATTTCAGAATGGAGTGGTGTGTGGAGACCAGTCACGCGGACATGGGCGTGCGCCTGCCTGGGGAGGAGTGTGTTGGAGTGCCCTGGAAGATTGTGTCACAGGCTACAGGTTCCAGGACTGTGCCCTGATGGGCTGCAAGGCTGTGCATCCCGCAGGAGGATTCGGGAGTGTGGGAGAAGCACAGGGCTTGTGTCCTTGAGGATCCCAGGGAAGAGGCCCTGGCCTCCCCGACAGCCCTGCGCTTACAGATTGAGCATCTACTGTGTGTCAGACTCTGGGAGACCTACACATTTTGGGGACACTCTGCCTGCTCCTTGGTCTCCCACCCTGGTCTCCACGGAAGCCAGAGTCATTTTAGACCTCATCCAAATGAGTCACTACCCTTCTCAAAATCTTCTGGTTTAGGATGCCTTCTGGTCTCTGTCCACGGAGTCCCACTCCACCCCAAACCAAGCCCAAGGTCTCGGACAGGGCTGCCTCATGCTCAGTGTGAACTCCCAGCCTCTTCTCTCCTGAAATCCTATGCAGCAGGCAAACAAAAGAGCTTCAGTGTCACCTCCTCCAGGAAGCCTTCCCAAGGTGGGCTTGGTGGCACACACCTGTAATCCCAGCACTCAGGAGGATAACAAGTTTGAGACCAGCCTGGGCAGCTTCGTGAGATCTCATCTCAAAAAAATAAAAAAAATAAAAAAATAAATAAATAAATAAAATAAAAAGGGCTAGGGCTGTAGCTCAGTGCAAAGAGCCTGAATTCAATTTTTTCAGTATTAAACAAAACAAAACAAAACAAAAAAACCCAAGCTGCCCCAGAGGCCAACGCACTGTCTGAACCTTCTCTTGAGATTTAACCCCTCTTGCCATCTGGTGCCTCTCTCCACTCCAGTTACATCAGCCTCTTTGCTGTTCCTCAAACAGAGCAAACCCAGTCCCACTCATGATGCTTGCACTGGCTGGCCCCTCTGCCTGAAATGCCCTTCCCTAACTGTCCATACTGCTTGCTTTCTTCTTTCCTTCTATTATCTGCTCAAATCCTGCACCTAAAAGGCCCTCCTGAACCACACTGAATCAGTCTCATCCCCCAGCCCATTATTCTTTTTTTTTTGTACCAGGGATCAAACTCAGGACCTTGCACTTGCAAGGCAGGCGAGGTGCCACTGAGCTAAATCCCTGGCCCTCCAGCCCATTATTCTTAATCTCTGTTACAGCTGTAGCTTTCTTCATAGTGCATATCAATTACCAGGTGTATGCTAGTTATTGGCTTTATTTGTTGCTTGCTGCTCGTATTAGAAAATAAGCTGTGTGAGAGCAGGCACTTTGTCTTTTCAGTTAACTCCTTTGTTTCCTGGCACCTTGCACTGTGCCTGGCATCTAGCAGATGGTCAATGAATAGTTGTTTCGTGAATGAATGATTTGATTTGCGTTCCAGGAGTCTGTGTCCCTGATTGTTCTCCAGCCTGTGAGTCCTCAGTCTGAGGCTAGGGTCTCCTCCTCCTCTAGATTTCAAGTCCTGGAAAGCCAGGCCTGGGAGAACTATGACCATATTTGCATGTTAGAAATTCTCTCCACTGGTGTAGAGGATGTGGTGGGGTGTGAGTGTGAGCAGGGAGACCCAAATGCTGGAAGCAATGAAAGGACACTAAAAGTCCGAATCTACACTTCTTAAGGGGTTTGAGTTGGTGAGCTCACCCAGCACCCCATGGGGAGATCAAAGAGGGCTTTTGGAGGAGGTGATATCTAAGCTGTCCTCCAGGCAGCGAAGGAGAGGGAGGTGTGTTCCTGGCAGAAGGCACAGCTTGTACAAAGGCCTGGCAGCAGAACAGTCTACAGTTTGGGAAGCTTCAAGTGGTGCAGTGGAGTGGAGAGTAGGTGTGGAGTGGAGGAGCAAGGATGGGTGAGGGGGAGAGGATCCCTCTGGATTTCTGGCTTGCATCCAGTAAGAATAGGGAGGACGCTAGTCCCACCTCTGCAATGGAGACAGAGGAGGAAGAGCAGGCTTGGGGAAAGATGCTGAGTTGAACTGGACCCCTGTTGGAGTGGAGCTGCCCAGGAATACGGAGGAGGAGGAGGAGGCTGCTAGCTAGAAAGAGTTGGACTGGAGGTGCAGACCTGGGGTGGAGGCAAGGAGGGGCAGAGGTGTAGGATGGGGCCCGGAGACTGCCAGCTTCCATGGGTGGCACAAGGGATGCACTGACAGTAGCCGGGTCAAGGCAGGCACAGCACCCACCTCAGTGCTTGGGGGCTCCCCAGGAGAGGGCGTGCTCATAGCAAGCATCCTCGAGCATGACTTGGCACCAGACTCCTGGGCCTCCCTTGAGGGGACTGAGTCATCCCAGCGTTGGTGGGAGCTTTGGGAGGCACCGCTGCCAGGGCCACCCAGATGCTTGTTGGGAGTATAAACAGGGGTGCAGAGAGACAGGCGTCCCATGGATGTCAGGACCCATTTTCTGTGCTTTGCTCGGGTGGCCAACTCCTCTCCTCACCTTGAAGCTTTCCCTTCTGGCTGGTCCTCTGCCTGGACAGTAGCGGGTCCCCTGCCTCAGCCTGGCACTGGAATTCATCCTTCCAGAACTTAGAATGAGGCCTGATTGATGCTTGAAATCATCTGAGGCAGAGCTGCTCAAACCAACTGGATCTTCCTGCTGTCTTGCTTTAAATCTCTGCTTTGGAGGGACCCAGTTAGATGGGGCATGTCCTGAGGAGGAGGCCAGACCAAGCAGGCAGCTGAAGGCAGGAGCTTGCACACTTGGGAATGGGGACACTTGGAGGGGGGTGTGCAGGGCCTGGGAGGAGAAGCCCGTTGGGGGATGGGTGCATTCCTGGCCATTCCCCAGCAGATGTGTGGTTGTACTTTGCATATCTGGGCTCTCTCAGTGGCTTTTAGATGTAAATACATCCATCCCATCCCCACATCACTCGGGCATAAACTGCTTCTGTGTCCACAACCTCATCTACTTCCTTCCATGGCCCATAGTATAGGCAAGCTGGTGGCCATCTGTCTGATTCACATCTGAGGAAACTGAGGCCCCAGGAAGCTCAGTGCCTTGTGCCAGGCAGCATAGCCTAGTCTGGGAGGGCAGGGCTTGAGCTTTGCTCAGGGAGGCAGGGCCTGAGTCTGTCCATTCCTGGTCTTAGCACCTAGGAGGCTCCCCATGCCTCAGGCCTGGGTTCTAGCCTGTCATCCATCTGTGACCCCTAGTTACCTGCTGAGTCAGTTCCTATGAAGCCATCTACTGAGGCTGCAGCTAGGGAAGGGTAGGGGTCCCCTGGGTGAGCCCCTGGGAGGACACGGCTCTGCCTAGGACACAGGCCAGCCTAGCAGGCAGCCCCAGGCTGTGGGACAGGTGAGGGTGGGAAGTCAGTAGCTCCCCATCCCCGTCCTGGGGCCCACACCTCCTCAGGGGCACGCTTGTACTTGGCCACACAGAGCTGTTGATCTCCATGCTGGTATGCTCCTGGTGTGGACCCATGACACATGCAGACAGCGTACCAGTCCTCAGCCCTGCTTCAACACTTGCTGTCACACTCAGACATGGGGCCTCACACGCAAGACCTCCAGCGCCAGGCCCTGTCGCCTGGACACGCGGCAGGAACTCAGGCCTCCTGGCCACCTCCCTCTCTGCGTGCTTAGTCACCTGAATTTGATCCAGGAGGGAGGGAGGGATGGATGGAGGGCCTGACGTCAGCCTTCACAGCCGCCTCCCGCCTCCTGCCTCCCGCTGCCGCCTCCACATCCATCTGGGCCCCAGTTTGTCCCAGGCAATCACAACAACTCACGTCTACGGAGCTTCCTTCCTGGCAAGCCCTGTTCTGAGTCCCTCCTTTGCCCCCCCCCCCCCCCCGCTCAGGGAGACCCACTATTAGTCCCATTTTCCAGACGAGAAAACCCAAGGTGCAGTTGCCTGCCCACTGGCTTACAGCCAGGGAAGGGGGCAGCCTGGCAGCCTGGCTTCAGAGCCTGGGTACAAACCAGGTAATGGGCCCCAGGCTTGAACTGAAATGCTTCTGCACCCACTTGCTGTGTGGTACCCGGCCCATCCCTGTCCTTTGCTGAGCCTCCCTCTCCCCATCCGAGAAAAGGGGAAAAGGGAGCTAAAGGAGGGGTGGCTTGTTGTGGGGGTAGCAATGGCAGGGAAATCATATGCAAATTTTATGGGCCAGGGTAGCCCATGGCTTCTGCCTGTGGTGGCTCTCAGTCCCTTGGTCCCTTCCTGGGACCACAGGGCGGGAGCTCCTGACTCTGTGCTCCATCCCTCAGGCTTGTTGGGGTTCCCGTGCTGAGGCTGCTTTCCTGTCTGTGTAATGGGAATGGGCCTGTAATGATCACTATGGCAACCACTCATTTATTCAACAAATATTTATCGAGCACTGATTACATGCCTGGCACTGATAAAGACAGCCAGGATCTTATGGAGACAAGACAGACGGAGCCCTGATCTCGTGGAGTTTATGTCCTGGTGGAGAGGCCAGGCCTGAGGAGTGCAGGGGGGCAGTACAGTGATCACCCACTGGGAGGAGCCTGGCCTTGAAGCTCTTCTCAGCCTTGGCCTCCTCTTTCCTACAAGCAGTGTGGTTTCCACAGGCTCCCTCCAGCTCCAGCTCCACGCACTGCTCCCCTCCCCTCCTCCAGGGAGGCCTCCTTGATACTCCAGCCTTACCCAGCCTCCCCTCCCTCCAGGTTGCTCCAGCCTTGTTACCCCTATCAATCCTCTAGGTGCGGCCTCCGTGACTTTTCTGGTTGCCAGTCTGTATCTTCTTCCCTCTTCCTTTCTGCACGTCAACATCGGTTTTACTACTTGCAAGTTGCCATGTCCTCACCCAAACCTGCCTGCAAGCCCTGGTGTGGGCACAGCATCCACAGTACAGATGGGGAGACTGGGGATCAGAGTGGGGAAGGGGCCGGCTGTGGGCCCTGCAGTAGGTTGGCAGGCAGGACTGGAACCCAGCCCCAGATCCTCCTTATCAGTGGGCCCCAGCCAGCCCCACCTCCTGGACATCTGTCACAGCAAGGGAATGGGGTGGGGTGGGGGGGATCTAGGATGAAACAGGCACGACACCCGTGAGACCTGTGGTCTCCAAGTCCCTGTGTGGGGACACAGGAAATTACCAACAGTCCAGAAGGGTAGAAGGTCAGGAGTCTACTTCCATTTCCTGAGAAGATGTGGGGTCCAGCCCAGGAAGCAGGGGACATTGGGCTGGGGTGGGGTCAGCTTGCATCCTGGGGCAGAGACAGGTCCCGGTGAGAGTCAGCTCAGAGTGGATCAGGGTGTGACCCTGGGTCACAGCCAGAAGTGAGGGGTGGGGCTCAAGCTGGGGCTCTGCTTGGCCTGAGACTTGGTTTGGGGTCACATGTGGGGTTTTGTCCCTTGTAGGAAGCATCCAGGGGGGAGATTCTCAACTCCCTGGGGCTATTGACGGATGGTCCAGGGTGAGTGGGAGGTCAGATCAGAGGAACACTGCAGCCTATGAGTAGATGTGACATATTTTGGCCTCTTGAGCACACTGAAATGAAAACCCAGGAGAAATAAGGAATGACCTTTTAGTGACGGCCACCAAACAGATAGCCTCCTCCCCTAATGGTTGCTGTCCTGGGCTGGAGGCTCTGCTGGGACAGCGAAAGGGGAACCAGCCTTGCTCGGTGGTCCTGGAGACGGTGAGAGGAGGTGAGAGAGGCTGGAGCCCCAGGGACATCTTCCCGGACGTAAGAGAGGAATGGGGGTGGACGAGGTGGCCAGGCCTGCAGCCCCAGTGGCCTCTGGGTTACCAACAGCCAGTCCAGCTTCCAAAAGGCAGCACGGGATGCTCTGCCATCAGAGCTGGGACTGGGAGTCACTGGGCCTGTGTCCCACGGGCAAGGCTGAGCCGAGCCTGGACTTCTCCATCTGTCTCCATGCTGCTGGGCCTGTAGTCTTCTGCAATGCCTGTCTGTCCTGATTTCAGAACATCAGAGTCACTGTTTCCCTGTGAAGTCAGTGTGGCAGAGTGACTTTACCTGTTTTGCAGGTGGGGATGCTGAGGGCTGGAGGGCTGGCATGCAGCAGAGCCAGATGAGGTGCTGGAAGTCGCTCAATGGGGGCAGACCTGAGTTTGGGTGCTGGCAAGCTAGGAAGAAGGAATAGCGGGCACAGGAATGGAGGTGGGGCTTATGGGACTGTGGCCAGCCACGGTGGGAGAAGGGCCTCGGTCCCACCCCCTTCCTCCTGGCCAGGGTGACGTCCAGGAGTAAAGCCTTCTCTATTCTTTCTCAGGTGCCCGGCAAGGCTACGCAGAGGACCCCCCTGTCTGGGCCGATGGAGGGGGGCCCGGCCATCTGCTGCCAGGATCCACGAGCAGAGCTGGTAGAACGGGTGGCAGCCATTGACGTGGCCCATTTGGAAGAGGCAGACGCAGACCCTGAGCCTGCCAGGAATGGTGTGGACCCTCCGCCACGGGCCAGGGCTGCCTCTGTGATCCCTGGCAGTGCGTTAAGACCCCCACCAGTGCGGCCCAGCCTCTCAGCTAGGAAGTTCTCCCTGCAGGAGCGGCCAACAGGAAGCTGTCTGGGGGCCCAGGCTGGGCCTTATGCCACGGGGCCCGCCAGCCACATCTCCCCCCGGGCCTGGCGGAGGCCCACCATTGAGTCGCACCGTGTGGCCATCTCAGATGCAGAGGTTGGTGGGGCATAGTTAGGGGTTGCTCATGAGCCCTCTAATAGGCCTCCAGGAAGGCCTATGTCTGCCCCCATCTGTGCCACGTAGTTATTTATCCTTGGCTTACATACCCTCGGAGCTGGGGAGCTCACTACCTAACACTATCACCTCTTCCCAGGTAGTTCCAGGAAGTTCCCAGGTAGGCAGGAAGTTCCAGGTGAGCCAAAGGTTGCCTCCTGTGATTCCTACCATCACACCCAGCCCAGCCCAGGCCTCAGAAATAGGTCCCTCCCTTGTCCCCTAAAATGTCCTCTTAGAGATTCAAAGATAAATGATGTATACCCTACCCCCGAAGCTTCCCAGCCTGAAGCCTCCCTCGTCCCACCTCTAGTCCTGTGTCTGAGTCTGCTCTGATTCAGAAAGTGCTCGCGAGCCTTCAGCCTCTGAGCTTCTGCTGCCCTGACCTTGCCACTCAGATCTGATCTTTTGTTTTAAATCATTTCTTTGAGATTTATTCATTTTTCCCTGACTGTCCTCCATGTATGCACAAAATATATATGTTAATGAACTTCTGTTTCAGATCTGATCTTGAACTTGGGTACTGAAAGGTCTACAGGTGTCAAAGGCTGAGCTCTTTGTGCTTGAACTAGAGCCCAGTCTTCTCTTCCAAGCCTTCCTTATCTTTTTTGCTCTGGCAATCCAGCCCACCTTGTTCCTCTGCTGCTGGAAATACTTGCTCTTGGGGGCAGTACAATACATTGGGGTCTCCTAGATCCCACAATCATAGCAGGAATTAGTGTATTTTTCCTTTACCACTTAGGGAGCAAAGCATAGCCAGGACTTCACCATTCATGTTTTCACACAAGGCCTCTTGGCAGTTAAGGTAGCAGTAGCACCACCAAGCTTTCCTATCTAAACCTGAAGGAGGGACCTAGGAGTTTGGGGCCAGGCTCAGACCCTGAATAAGCTCCTGGGATCAGTGTCATCTCTGGATCAAGCTGTACCTGATGCTTCTTCTTTCCCCTAGGACTGTGTGCAGCTGAACCAATACAAGCTGCAGAGTGAGATTGGCAAGGTAGGACTGGGGCAGGACAAGAGCAGTGGGTGCTCAAGAGTTCTCCTCTTGGCATTTTTTCTCTCCGAGGGTGGGAATGGCAAGGCAGAGGCAGGAACACCTTAGCATAAATGTGAGGAAAGTTTTGTCCTCTGTAGGAAGCACCCAGGGGGAGGTTGGAAGATGACTCTTGATTCCAGACTCCCTAGGGTTCATTTTGTTTTGTTTTGAGACAGGGTCTCACTATGTAGTTCAGGCCAGCTTTGAGCGGATTATGTATCCCAGGCTAGCCTCGAACTTGCAGTGATCCTCCCGCCTCAGCCTCCTGAGTGCTGAGTGCTGAAATTACAGGTATTCGCCTCCACACCTGGCTTCCCTACAGTTCTTATTGGATGGCCAGGAGGGACAGAGGAAGGCATGGGGGCTGTGCTCATCCTGGCAGGGGCAGTTCCCAGGACATAGGAGACCCTTGCATGTCTGTAGGAAATGTGTGCCATGAGCCAGCTGGGGGTAGGGTTGGGGGTGGGATGCAAGGGCAAGGACAGAGCTGTCTCAAGCTGGTCCTGGGGGAGTGTGTCCTGTCCAGGTGGGGCTGACCAGAGCTTATCTGCAGGGTGCCTATGGTGTGGTGAGACTGGCCTACAACGAGAGTGAAGACAGACACTATGTGAGTCTGGGAGAGGAGGGAGGTCTTGGCAGGCTGGGCCCTAGACGCCTGGGGAGCAAGGCAGAAGTGCTGGGGAGCCAGAGGACAGGGTGCTTAAAGGAGTGAGCAACCTGTCTCTAGGGATATGTAAAGGGAAAGAGCTTCTTGAACCTAGGATATGCAAGCAGAGGCTAGCTTCCTCTCAGGGGAAGGCAGCCACCTCCTAGCTCAGCCTAACACGTACCTGGGCTGCACCTTCAGTGCCAATGGAAGATGGCCAGTGTGCCTTTCTGGAACTCAGTCCACATGTAACCAGCGTGTTCTAGCCCCCAGTGGCTGCACACAAGTGACATTTCTCTCCCTGTCTCCTTAGGCAATGAAAGTTCTTTCCAAAAAGAAGTTACTGAAGCAGTATGGTTTTCCACGTATGTACTTGTCTGTCCTGTTGCTGGGAGCTCATTGCCTAGGGACAGAGGTCCCTGGGTACTTTTGGTTAGCACTGGGCTAGAGGGGAGTCAGGGTGAGCCAAGGCCTGGAATGGAATGTGCTTGGTGGCTTGGATGGGATCATGGTCTTGCAGCAGTTGTGCTTGAGGCTGGCTGCAAGGCCACGAGGAGGCCAGCGGTGGAACAGGGTCTTGAATCTTCTTCCTGGCCCCAGGTCGCCCTCCCCCGAGAGGATCGAAGGCTGCCCAAGGAGGGCCAGCCAAGCAGCTGTTGCCCCTGGAGCGAGTATACCAGGAGATTGCCATCCTGAAGAAGCTGGACCATGTGAACGTGGTCAAACTGATTGAGGTAGGGATAGGGTGGTGAGCAGCTGGCACCCGCGTACTCTGCAGCTGCACAGACCCAGGGTCCTGTGGCTGCGGCCCCAGAGGGCAGGCTGGACTTGGAATAGGCATGGGGGTCAGTTCTGCTTAGACAGTGGGGAGAAGGGCCGGGTGGACCAGGACTGGGTCAGCGATTGCTGAGGTCCTATGTGTCCAGCACCTGCTCCATGTCAGGTGGCTACTGAGCATACTGGGGTCCAGGGGCTGGCAAGGACAAGGAGGCCTGGGCCCCTCACTCTGTGCCTTCTCAAGTCTCAACTCACATCTGCTCGCTCTGACCAGGTCCTAGACGACCCTGCTGAGGACAATCTGTATTTGGGTGAGTGACCCAGCTCATTCCACAGCAGCTCACATAGGGGGTCCAAGGGCTCCTTGGGGATGTGCATGAACTTCAGGCACTGACCTCTTGGGAGCAGAGAGGGAAGCCCTGGGTTTCCTTGACTGGCCCTACCGAACTAGGCCCAGAAGAATCAGTAATAGTCAACAAATATTCCTAGGCCACCCACTCCCTGCTGCCCACTGATTGGCAAGACAGTTGGGCTCTGCACTCAGGTGAATGTAGGAAACAGGCTTTGTGGGTTCTTAGACCCAGTCTGGTAGCCCTGTGCCTCAGTTTCCTCATCTGTTAAATGGGATAATAGGACCAGGGCTGTAGCTCAGTGGTAAAGCATTTTCCCAGCTTGTGCCCTGGGTTCCATTTCCTGCACCACAAGATAGATAGAGTATAAAATGGGATAACAACGGCATTTACCTCATAGGGTTGATACCAGGAGGAAATGAACTACTGTGTGCAGAACAGATAGTTTAGGATTGGGCACAGAAGAGGGGAAAGGGTCAGAAGGAGAACCAGCTTAGGGATTAGAGGTCAAGGCTTTAGTCTCCACTTTGTACCCTGCTTGCCTGTCTGTGGTGACCTTTAGGAAAACTGCCTGCATGCCTGCCCCCTCCTGTTCCCTCAGAGCAGGGAGCTAGCATCGGGTGCTTTGGCAGCCTTGTATACACCTTACCCTCTTCTTTTTTTTTTCCATTTCTTTCAGTGTTTGACCTCCTGAGAAAGGGGTGAGTTCCTCGTCCCCATCAGGCAGGTCAATTCTAATCCATCTCCCATTCCCTCCCTGTGTTCCCCAGCTCAAGGGTCAGCTACTGTAGGAGGAATCAGAGATCTAGGCCCTACCTCAGAGGCTCTAGTCTTGGGGGTGGAGATCGAGAGCCCCATCCTTCCAAGGCTGGTGGGGGTTACTGAGGCTGGAGGACTCACGGAGGCCTGGTGGGGGCGCTTTGAGGCAGGCCTTGAAAAATGGGAAGATTTGGATGGAAGAGACGAGGAAGGTAGGAATGTTCTTTGTGCAAAAGTGTAAGGCAGGACTCTATTTCTTTGGGGCGGGGGGTAGGGGAGTTGAGACAGGATTTGACTATGTAGTTCAGGCTGACCTTGAACTCACTATATAACTGGGGCTGGGCTTGAACTCATAGCGATACTCCTGGCTCAGCCTCCTTCTCGAGGTGCTGAGATTACAGGCGTGCGCCACCACTCGTAGGACTCCATTCTTACCCGTATTCAAATCATAAAGGGTTCTTAAGATACATCATGTACAGGTACATGCACCCAATGATAAATGCAAACGTATTGCATACCTAAAATGTACCAATAAAAGAATTTAAGCAAAAAAATAAAACCAACAAAAAAACCAAATCATAAAGGATTCTTTCAACTTTACAACAAGCTTGTGAACCAAGTGAGTGGGACTCTATCCGTGCCTATTTGTGAGAGGGAAAGCCAAGGATTAGAGGGTAAATGGCCTGCCCAAGGTCACACAGTAAGTCATTGATGGAGCATACAATTCTAACCACTGATGGAGCCTAGGGTTCTAACATACCTGCTCTATTGAGTTTTCAGTGTATTTGTAGAGCAGCCAACACAGAGTCATGAGCATGGGACTGGATCACAGGGACCCTCTCTGCCAAAGGCTTGAATACAGGCTGTGGCTGTCTGTTTGGGGCCCTTCCTAAAGACAAATTTGGGGAGGAAGTACTATCCCTTTAAGACTCAGGGGCTTTCAAATGTTTTTACCTCCATTCAAAACAAGAAATATCTTTATAGTGCTATCTATGTCTTTAACTGAAACCAAAGTTTTAAGGAATAGTGTTTACATGTAATACATTGTACTTCATTAGGAAAAACAAAAAGCAATTTCCATTCACTAAATTGATTTTATGACCCTTTGTTGGATCTAGACCCACAGTTTGAAAAGCGCTGCAATAAGTGGCATCTTTGTAATTATTTGATTGTAGATAATGCAGTACTTAGAAGAAATACAAGCCAACTGAAGTTAAGATAAAGCTGATTTGGAATTACGATTGAAAATGTGTATTAGTGTCTACGAGTGAGAAGCAGCTAATGCCTAGGGTTCTCGGGACCTCTGAGAGCCCATGGCTCTCTGCAAGTCCCAGGGCCTGCGTGGCCAGCCCCTCTGTGTCCCCCTTCCCCTGCAGCCCTTTACTCCTCCCGATTTTCATCTCCTTCAGGCTGAACACCCCTCCCCCTCCTTCCCATAGGCCGGTCATGGAAGTGCCCTGCGACAAGCCCTTTCCTGAGGAGCAAGCTCGCCTCTACCTGCGGGACGTCATCCTGGGCCTCGAGTACTGTGAGTGAGCTGCTACCTGTCCCGTGGGACTGAGGCTAGGGGATTAGGAACCTGCCCAGCCGGTCAGCCCCGAGCCGTTTCTGTCAATCAACACTGCTTTACCAATCAGCTTTAGTGGAGGCGGGGCATGAATCTATGGGCGTGTCCTCAGCCCAGTTCACCGGGCATGCGCCAGGTCCACCGCTGTGGCCAGGTCCTCCGCTGTGCGCTTTGAGTGTTCTATTGCTGTCTTTGCTGTTTTCTACAAGGCCTCAAGAGATGTCTAGCAGCTTGGGGAGGAGCTGGGGCCCGTGGGTGGTGGCAGGGTGTGTTCAGATGTGAGGGCCCCTAAGGTGAGAGCTCAGGAGGGAGGATGTTAGCTCAGCCTCTGTCTGGAATTCATTTACTCATTGGATCATTCATTTCATTTATCATGGTACCTACTAAGTGCTGGCTGGAGACAGAGATGTCAGAGCCCCAGGCCTGAACCCAAGAATCGCACAGACCTGGGGTAGGGGGCAGGATCTCAAGCCGGCAGATGATGTACCTTAGGGTGGTACCTGCCAAGTCTGGGAAAGCACAGGGTCCTGGAAGACCAGTGTTCTGAAGGGTGAGTAGGAGTTCATTGGCCAGGTTTTGGGGAGATGGGGAGAGGAGGGAGTGTTCCAGGCAGAGGAAGAAAGGGGAGGGGGTGTATTGTTTGAGGATGGGAAGTTCAATCTGGATGAAGCATGGTGAGGGAGGTGGAGGAGGTGGCTAGTGGATGACGATGCTGAAATTTGGGCAGGGAGTTCCTCCAGAGAGGACCTCACCCTGTTACTGTTGTGCAGCCCTGAGGGCTCTGAGTGGGCAGGGGTGGGATGAGATTTGTGTCTTAGAAAGCTCTGTCTGGCAGCTGTGTGGTGGTTAGATCCAAGGGTGAGAGATGGCCAGCTGTCCAGGGACGAAGCTGTTTCTACAGCCACAGTGACAGGTGGCAGGGCTGGGATTAGGGCAGTGGCAATGGGGAGGGATGTGGAGGAGGCGGCCACCACGGGCTGACTGTTTAGGGAGAGCAGGGGCCCCCGGACACTTAGGGCTCTGGCCTGGGTTAGGGACCAGGGGTGCTGTCCATCTCTCTAAAATTTTAAGCTGGCTTGTTAGGAATATATTCTCCGTGTGTGGGGAGGGGGGAGCTAGCTGAGTTGTGACCTGAAGTGACATGAACAGGGCTGCCTTTATCCTTCTTAAGCCTCTCCAATACTGTCAGATTAGTATTCTCTTTGACCATATGGGAAAACAGAGTCATAGAGGGGAAGGCTTTGCAGAGAATCCCTAGCAAGGTTGTAAAGGGTTAGGATGGGAAGGGGGCATTTCACTGGAAGTATTGTCAGCAGCAGGCACAATCCTAAACAAGCTTGGCTCTACCCTCTTCCTATCCTGGGGTCTTCTCCACACCACAGGGCCTGTTGTCTGCCCTCCTCTATCTCCCCCCAAGCACACTGATCTCATATTCTTGACTACAGCTTCGTCAGGACCCAGCTGACCACAGTGAAGCCTCCTGGAGGGGGACGTTAACACCAGGGGCTGGACAGGTTGATGACCAGCGGTACTGGGGCCCTGAAGACAAGTCTTGTGATTCTGGCTCCTAAGAAGGGAAAGTTGGGGCTGCCTGAGAGTGCTTTGTAGTCCGAGAGGGCCCAGTTCTCAATTCCTAAGCCCAATTCCCAAGCCCAATTCTCAGTCGACGGGGCAGGTGCAGCAATGTGGGTGATGAGACACAGTGGGGTTGAAAATCTGCTTTGAACTTGGGGCCAGCTAATGTGAGGTCTGAGTGGAGAAGGAGTTGAGGAATGGTCCCAAGGTTTGGCAACTGGTAATATGACTTTAACAATATAGAAAAGACTAGAGGAGAAACCAGCGATTTCTGTTTTGTTTGCTTTTGTTGGTTGTAGAGATTGCAGGTAGAGAAATAAAACATGTTGTGATACACTGAATATGTATATTGATTTGTCTGTCCATCCATCTTGATGTCTGTTGGCCATCCAAATGGTGAAAAAGCCCGGGGCAAGGCTGGGGTTTGAGAAAAGAATTTGAGGGGCCGGGTGTGCAGCCTAGTTGTAGAGTACTTGCCTGTCATACATGAGCCCCTAGGTTTGATCCCAAGCACTGCAAAGAATTTGAGACTACTTTCCATGGTCAAACATGCAGCTCCCTAAGCTTCTGTGCTCGATGGGACTGTGTCAGATTCCTTGTGTGCACCTGGCACATAGAAGGCAATTAGTAAAGCGTGCTGCTTTTGTGGTTATTGGTGTATGGCACTCACTTCCTCTGACCTGCCTTCCTCTCCTCTGTTCCTTTCCCCTCTCTTTCCTTTCTTTCTATTTTCCCCTGTCTGGTATCCTGGGGTCTGTGGGTCCAGGAGGAGGGATTTGCTGAGGAGGGAGTCCACAGGTGGATGGCTGTGGGGTAGGTCAGTGACTTTTCTCAACTGGGACATCTCTGGTCATCTCAGTTTGAACCACTTATCCTGTCCTGGGAGTGCTGGACCCAGGAGGCAGACCAGGCTCTCAGCCTATTAGGCCATTTCTGATTCTAGATGCATCCTACCAGAGATGGCTCCTCACCCCAGCCATGTTCACCCTGCTGACTCCCTCCCTGAAACCCCATCATCCTGGATCCCTTGGGCTGAGACAATGCATCTATAGGATACCACTGTTCCCCCATCAAATCCTTAGTCTTAGGAGCAGGCATATTTTTGACCAGGCTGGGTAGGAAATGGAACTGGGAAAAGGTTTGGATGGGCTTTGGGCTGCTGACGGCACTCATGTGGAAGGGGAAGAGATGGCCTAGGGAGAATCCTCTCCCTCAGTTTCCTCTGACTTACACTCTCAGCAGCAGGTGCCTTGTTTGTCATGGAGAGAGCACTGGACTTGGAATCCCAAGACACCCAAGATTCTATCCTGGCTCGGCTGCTAACAGCCTAGACTGAGCCTCAATGTCTTCATCATGTTGGTCACATAGTCCTGGTGTCCTCTTCCAAGGCCCTCGTGAGACAAGAGTGTGCATGGACTGGGATGTGCTGGCAGGCTTCCCTGGCCCGGTGGGGGCAGGCAAGGGGTTCTGGGCAGCGGTCCCCAGGCCGGTGCTCCAGCTGCCTCTCTCTGCAGTGCATTGCCAGAAGATCATCCACAGGGACATCAAGCCATCCAACCTGCTCCTGGGGGATGATGGGCACGTGAAGATCGCCGACTTCGGCGTCAGCAACCAGTTTGAGGGAAACGACGCTCAGCTGTCCAGCACAGCGGGGACACCAGCATTCATGGCCCCTGAGGCCATTTCTGATTCTGGCCAGAGCTTCAGTGGGAAGGTGACTCCCAGGGCTTGGGCAGGTGCGGGCAGAACATCTTGCAGCAGGGACCATTTTCAAGCTGATGTATTTTCAAGTGCATGTAGGGAGTGATGTCCAGGAGCCTGTTACGCTGCTTAACCTTGGACTCTTCTCATTTTCCAGGAAAATGCTCACAAACCTCCTCTGCAGATATTTACTGACACTTGCCTTGTGTCAGGTTCTGGGCTGGGCTATGGAACAAGCAGAGCCAAAAGAGTCCTCCTCACCCCTCTTCCTGGTGGAAAGAGGAGGAGAGCTCATGGTCAGGGGAGGTGAAGGCTCCTGCTGATCTTGGAGGTGGCAGGGTCTGAACAAAGCCTTGAAGAATGGGGAGGATTTGAGCCAGAGGTGGAACCCAGAGGATGTATAGGAGGACAGAGGGGCATGGTGCTTAGAGGGCTGGAAGTCTGGGCTTTCTTTAGTGACAGAGGCAGTAGGAAAAGCTTTCTGAGTAAGGGTTACCATGGCCATTATATCCCCTGGGCACATGCCTGCTCTCACTGTCACTGAGGGCAGTGCCAGGAGGCATTTGGATATGGGTGGGGCCCTAGCCCTCAGAGGGCAGGGAACTTTTTGAATTTTTGTTTATTTATTTATTTTTAATTTTTTAATTCTTTTGGTACTGGAGATCAAACTCAGGACCTTGCGCTTCTGAGGCAGGCACGGTGCCACTGAGCTAAATCTCTGGCCCTTAAAACTTTTTATCTGGAGTCAGGGATATAGCTCAGTGGAAGAGCATTGTCTATTGTGTGTGAAAACCCGAGTTTGATCCCTAGAACTGCAAAACAACAGAAAACCAAAAATAACTTTTTTACTTTGATGTAATTCTAAGTTTACAGAAAAGCTGTAAAAATAGTACAAAGAAATACTATATAACTTTTTATCCAGATTCACCAATTATAGATATTTGTCCCATTTGTGTGTTTAGATATGTGTATGTGTGTGTGTGTGTTCATGTCACATTCTTCTGAGCCATTGGAGAGTGAAGTTGGACATTATGCTCCTTTATCACTACATACTTTAGTGGATATTTCCTAAGAACAAGGAGATTCTCTTATGTAACCTCAGTACAATGATCCAAATTGGGAGAGCTAGCATTGGTAAGATTGTTATATAATTTATAAATATATGTTTAAATTGTTATAGTTGATATTTAAATTTTGTCCATTTTCTCAATATTGTCCTTTGTAACTTTTTCTCATCCTGGATGCAATCCAGGGCCACTGGCCACATTTACCAGTCATGTCTCTTTGGTGTCCTCTGATTTGGAAGAGTTCTCCACCTTTTCTTTGTCATTTCTGACCTTGACATTTTTGAAGAGAACAAGGCTGTTATTTGTAGAATGCGTCAGTTTGCATTTGTGTTCCCTGATTGGATTTCAGTGATGCGTCTGTGGCAGGAGTGTGTAGGCGGAGACCTGAGGGGCGCTCACATTAGAGAGGAAGTGGATACTGGAAGGAGAGGGGGGACGGCAGGGGGTACAGGAAGAGAGAGCTCAGCCGAGAATCCAGGGCAGGGGAAGCCTGATTAGCACACGGGAGGAGTTGGCATGTGGCACTCACTCCCTGCTTGTCCTGTACCAGGGTGGGAGAGTGGTGTGGCCAGGGCCTTGCTGGGGGAAGGAGATGGGTGTCAGGAAGAAGGTGGGTCGTGGCTTCTCCAGGGGATGAGTAGTAGAAGGGGCTACCCCTTGAAGGCAGAGCTGGTTTGGTGAGTGTGAGTTCAATACATGTTGTCATTTCTGGGGTGCATCTTGAGGCAAGTGTGACCCGGTGGATGAAGGAGGCTTTCCACCTGTTGAGTTGGACTGTCTGGCTTTGGCTTGTCCCGAGGAGACTTGAGACCCCTGGAGGGCAGTGGCTGTGTTGTGGTCACTGGGTCATCCCAGTGCTTAGCAAAGGACCCAGCATGGAGCAAGCACTGTGGAGCGTTTGTGGAGTGAATACATGACTGGGGAAGGAGGAGCTCTGTAGGCCCTCTCTCATCGCCCCCTTGAGCTGGGTATGCAGTGGGTGGTGTTGCTTCCTGGGGGCCTGATGGGAACATGTTACTTTCTAGGCCTTGGACGTGTGGGCCACTGGAGTCACGCTGTACTGTTTTGTCTACGGGAAGGTGAGTGCCGGGGTGAGGTGGGGGTGGTGCAGAGCTGGGGCGAGCCCAGACGGCTGGCACCATAGGCTGGGCACAGTGAGCTGGGCATGGGAGATTGATGCAGGCCCTTCGTTTGTGTCTTTAAATAACGTGACTTTTGAAAGAGGCCACCTGGTTAGAGCAGGCTGAAGGAGAAGAGGTTTTCCTCCATTTTTCTCTTATGTCCTTGGAAGGGACTGACATGAAGGAACCCAGGACAGCAGGCATTTAAGCGGAGGTGTCGATGGTACCTCCTCTCTAGTGAGACTGCTCCCTGTCCTTCTGTCCCTTGACGTCATTCATTCACCCACATGTTCACTCGGTCATTTATGAGTTCAACAAATTGTCCTTCCTTCCTGCTTTGGGTCAGACTGGGCCTTGGGGACATCTAGCACTGACATGGCTGAGATGCTGCCCACAGAGGCTTCTGCACTAGTGACCACTGAGGAGCAGGAGGCATCTCGGTGACCACATTGCCTCACGCCAGGCCCTGGGAGTGGAGGCTTTGGTACAGGTGGCTCTGATGGGTGGTACCAGCGGGGTACCAGTATCCTCATAGTTCCCTCAGCCACTCTGGGGGGCACCATGCCCCCTGCTCCTGGATCAGGACCCCGAACCTGCATCCTTTGTCCGTCTCTCCCCTACAGTGCCCGTTCATCGATGATTACATCCTGGCCCTGCACAGGAAGATCAAGAATGAGGCTGTGGTGTTTCCCGAGGAGTGAGTTGTCCACCCAGGGACCAAGGGGGCTCCTGCCCACTCCCGGGGAGGGGTGTCAGAGTTTGGCAGAGCTTCTACCCTTTGAAGACCCTACTCTAGTCTGCAGATCTGGAGGTGGGGGTGCTGTTCTGTAGGAGAGGTGCTGAGCAGGTGGAGGGAAGGATCCGTGAAGCTGAGGGTCTCCAGGACGTGAAGGTTGGATCTTGTACACATGGATGGGACCACTGAGGCAGAGATGATCCCATTGACACCACCCCTTCATTGCAGGCCAGCATGGGGTTGGCAGCACCAAGCCCATAGAGCCCCTAGGCCCAAGGGAGACTTCTGCTTTCTCCATGTTGGAAGGGGGGCTTTGAGATGCCAGTGTGCCTCCCATTTCATGGATGGCAAAGTGGAGGATCTGGAGGACAGTTGCTAGTGGGGCTGGGATTTGGAGCCACTGTCTTCTCTCTGAGGCTCCCATTGTGGCTGAAGTCTGAGCTCAGGGCGACTGGGAGGCCTCTGTGATCATCTGTGGTTTTTCCGATTGTGGTCTTGGCTGCTGTGGCTCTTCATTTTTCAGGGCCCTCCTACCATCTGCTCAAGTGGCTGGGCAAGGACAGAAACTGAAATAGGGGCTGTCCTCCATGACTCTTGCCGTTTTATTTTCTTTTTGGTGATACTGGGATTGAACCCAGAATCTTTGACTGGACTACATTTCTAGCTCTTTTTATTTTGAGGCAAGGTCTTGTTAAATTGGGCCGGGGATTTAGCTCAGTGGTTCTGCTGCCTGCCTTGCAAACACAAGGTCCTGAGTTTGATCCCTGGTACCAAAAACAAAACAAAACAAAAAACATGAAGTTGCCCAGGCTAGGCTTAAACTTGCCATCCTTCTGCATCAGCCTCCCAGAGTTCTGGGATTACAGGCAGGTGCCGCCACTCTCATGAGTCCTGCTGTTTGGCACCTGCTTCCTGTCTGATCCTTAAGCCCTGTGGAGTTCATCTTTTATCTTTCTTCACTTGATCTTAGCCAAAAGGCCGAGAAGTGATCTCTTTTACCTTATATCCATGCCTCCTGCCTCAGACAGGTCTAGGCCTCCCCAGGCTTGTCCAGCCTTCTCCTCTCTGGCCTCCCTCCTGCCCAGACAATACAATCAGGCCAGAGTGACCCTGATAAAGCGCAATAGATCTGACCCTGCTTGAAGTTTATCTTAGGCTTTCCAAAGCTTGCAGGACAGAAACTGTGGGCATGGCATTCAAGGGCCTCTGGCTTCTGCCACCTGCTCATCTGCCATTTCACTCTTGTCTCCCTGAGCACTAGCCTATGGCATTTGGTCCATTTCCTCTTTTTCCTTTAATTTTTTGGGCTCCTTGCCTTCTTCCTGCTGTCCTCTACCCCAGGATACCCTCCTCTCTTGCCCAGGAGTTTTCAAAGAGATTAAGCATCTAAGACAGCAGAAGGAACCAACTCAACATTCCCAAGAGTGGGTGGGCTCCTCCTCCCCAGCTTTGGACGGATGAGTGCCCTAAGAATGTTGGTAGCCAACAAGGCTGGAGTTTAAGCAAGGATGGTCCCAGTTGCTGTGGAGCTGAGAGTGCTGTCGCTCCCCTGAGTCTCCTATCCCTGTCCCACACTCTTCTGAGTGGCAAGGTTCCAACCGTCCAACCTTCCTGGGCCTCAGTTTCCTCCTCTGTCAAATGAGAGAGGCTCTTTCTTGGCCACCTGCCAGGTAGAAGAAAGGATAAGATAGTGAGTAGGGGCTGGGGATTTAGCTCAGTGGTTTCGCCGCCTGCTGCGCAAGCGTCAAGGACCTGAGTTCAATCCCCGGTACCAAAAAAAAAAAAAAAAAAAGGTAGTGAGTGGGAGTGAAAGCTACAAAGTGGCTCTTCTCATGTTATTGTCACTATCCTGCCACTCAGGGCATGTCCAGCCCCTATGGAACTTCTTTGTGCCCTGAGGAAGACTATTTTACTTCTACTCAGGAAGGGAGATCCACATACTTGTTGTGAAACTCTCTCCCCTGGCCTGGTCCCTTGGGGTCCTCTTGCTCTTCCCATCTGAGGAATGAGGGTTGGGTGTGTCTCTGGTCTGGGCGTGGTGGGGAGAGGTGGGCTAGAGGGGCCCTCAGCATCCGTCTCACCCTCAACTCTCTCCTTCTCGTCTTCAGGCCAGAGGTCAGTGAGGAGCTCAAGGACCTAATCCTGAAGATGCTGGACAAGGATCCCGAGACAAGAATTGGGGTGTCAGACATCAAGGTGGGGGAACAAGAGGTTTTGGGCTGGGCTGATCCAGGGCAGAGAAAACAGGCCTCAGCTTCCCTTTCTGGAGAGATCTATGCCAGGACACCTGTGTGTTGGGTTTCGGTTTCGGGTTTGTGGGCCTTTTGGATCCCTTCAGGGTCTTCCTGGTGAGATGCCTGGAGTCTTTTGCTGATTGGGCCCTGAGCCCTCCCTGCCTTTCGGTGTTCACAGTTGCACCCTTGGGTGACCAGGAATGGGGAGGAGCCCCTCCCCTCGGAGGAGGAGCACTGCAGTGTGGTGGAGGTGACTGAGGAGGAGGTGAAGAACTCGGTCAAGCTCATCCCCAGCTGGACCACGGTGGTAAGAGGGTGAGGGGCGAAAGGCTTCCTTGTCCTGGGAGGACCAGAGCAGGGCGTGTCCACTGCTTGAACCTTGCTTTGTGCTTGTCACTGTTGGCCTAGTCAGCCAGCATGGTGCAGGGCCACAGAGCCCACCAATCTTCTAAGAGCCTGTGGAGAAAGAGGTTGTGTTATTCAGCCTCATGGGAGGGAGATCATACCTCAGGGAGGAGAAGGAGTAACTTAAAGAAATATACTGAGTGGGGTGTGGTTGTGCATGCCTGTAATCCCAGCACTCTGGGAGACTGAGGCAGGGGGGTTGCAAGTTTGAGCCCAGTCTGGACAAGTTAGCAATTTAAAGAGACCATGTCTCAAAATTTAAAAAAATTTTAAGAAGTCTGGGCATGTAGCTCAGTTTGAAAGCCCTGGTTTAATCCCCAGTATCATAAAAGGAAAAGAAAATAGCTTCCTAAACCTCTGCAGCCCTCATCCCCAGCTTTGCTACCATAATAGCAGCATTCACTGTGACTGGAAGGACGTTTCTTTCCTTCCAAACATTTACGGGATTGGTGTTCCCAGGCACTGCGCCAGATGCTAAGGCCATGATAGTGAAAATCCTGGAGGCCTTGGAGTTGCAGCTACAGACCCCCCCATGTGACACACACCCCAGAAGCCACCCTCTGAGAGAGCCAGGCATTGGGGGCCTATGTTCCTCATGCTGGTGTGTGCTTCCCAGATCCTGGTCAAGTCCATGCTGAGAAAGCGTTCCTTTGGGAACCCATTTGAGCCCCAGGCACGCAGGGAAGAGCGATCCATGTCTGCTCCAGGAAACTTACTGACGTAAGTGCCAGCAGGGTGCTCCCCAGGGTTGGAGTTGGGGACTGAGGCACAACACACTCGCTTCCACTGTGGCGGGGCTATTTAGACTGAGCCAGAGGCTAGGACACATCAGCCACGTCTCATAGGATGGCCCCATTTGCACCTCTGTCCTCAAGGCTAGTTGGGCTAGAAGGCACCTTCCTGGGCCAGGCCTGCTCCAGAGTGGGCCTAGACTCCCCCCCTCCACACTGTCAGGGATGAGACGCTCACTGGGCCCCTCCATGGGACAGGATGACCCTTCCTTCTCTTGGCAGCTTGATGTTGTCACATTTTGCCAGTGGGTCCAGCTCAGCCTTCTGGCTTCAAATCTGCAGCTCCTTCAGCCTCTGGCACCCTAGAAGAGGTTTGCAGACAGGCTCAGTCTGTTCCTTGTAGAAGGCTGGCTGGTCCATGGAGGGAAAGGCACTACTGTCCCCTTTCCCTGGCCCTGTAGTGGGTGTTAGCTGCCTTCCTGAGTGGCCCATGCCACATGCAGCTGGTGCTTTATGAATACCTGTCCAGTGAGTCAGCGTGAGCAGGCTGGTAGACTGGCCCAGGGGAGAGGAACTCCCATTCGCTATGGATTCCCTACTATGAGCCATATGTGTGAGTTTGCCAGCTTATAGAAGAGGCCAGAAAAGCAGCTCCTCCACAGGCCTTGTCCTCAGGTTTGTCACCATGGTCAAAGTCAGTTTGGGAGACCAGCATGGCCTGCTGGAATTTGCACATAGACCTGGACTAGAATGTGATGCTGGGTGACGGTCACTTCCTCTGGCCTGTGAAGGGAGCTACAGAATGCAGGGGTGGTGGGAGCTGTCTCTCCCTATCTGCTTGGTGGGGAAGGCACACTCTCTCAGGAGGTAAACTTCCACCTGTGTCCTTCCAAGTCACACCTACATACTGTGGGGCGCCCACTCGGGGCAGCAGTTTTCTCTTGTCTTCAATGAGGCACTTGGGGCTGGGGAAGAGGGTTCTCTGAGCTCACTGGGTCTGAGGCCCTGATGCTGGAATTGTGCTTAGCATAGGGGATCATATAGAATTTGACATTCAGATGAGGCCACTTCTGAGAGTAAAAGGGGAAGATATTAATAATTATGCCAGGATAAGCAAAATCAGGACTGTGCCCAGCAAACCAGACATCTGGTCTGGCCTGCTCAGTGTCTGTAGCCCAGCGCCCCCTACTGGTGAAAGACACATCTAGTTTGTGCCCTGCAAATGGATGGTGCAAAGATTGGGCTGGATACTTTTCCAGGCATAAAATTCTGTAATTCTGGGGCCCAAATTTAATTTTGAAAACAGATTTGACCTCATTATCAAGTTCCAGCACTTGACCTTGGTAGGCACTGTTTTTCATACTTTGGGATAATTGTTGACACTGTAGAAGAGTTAAATAGGATGGCCTTTTCTTGGTTTAAAAAGAGAGGTCTTGGACAGGGAGATTGGATACAGAAACCCATTGAATATGTAACAGAACCCCAAGAATGATAGATGCTCTACCCTATGAACAAGGCAAAGCAGATGCAAAACAAAAGCCTCTCTACCCAGGTCTGCCTGGGGCTGATCAGGGTCAGTGTGGAAGGTCTTTGACCTGGCTGATATTCCAAGGACACAGGGAAGTCAGCCAGGTCAGACTATGAGAGGTCCCAGAAGCCATGCTGAGAAGTTGAGATTTCATCTCAGGGCAATGGGGAGCCACAGAAGGGCTGTGGGCTGAGGCTGAGGCTCCACTAGGAAGTGAGGGCTGTCATGCGGGGGTATGGGATGAAGGCCACACTTGGGCCAGTGGGGGAAGAGGTAGTTCAGAGATTTGGGGATACAGACGCCTCTGTGTGAGTGTGTGTGTGTGTGAGAGAGAGAGAGACAGACTGGATAATACACATTCTGAACTCTGAGGTCCTTCTGTCCCTGGTGTCATCTGAACAGGAAAGAAGGGTGTGGAGAAGGGGGCAAAAGCCCAGAGCTCCCTGGTGTCCAAGAAGACGAGGCTGCATCCTGATCCCCTGCATGTGTCCAGGGCCACCAGGCAGCACGTTCATCCCACGCCTCCAGAGGCCCACTGCCCTCATGCGACAGCTCCTCAGGCAGGGGGCTGGGGGCGGAAGCCCCTCTCCTGGCCTTCCTCCCCTCCTGTACTGCATGATCTCTGCGAGGGCATGTCTAGGAACAGGATGGGAACTCGTATCATCTGGGGTTGGGGCAGGGCTCCTATGGCACCTTCCTCCCAGTCCTAGTTCTGTGTGGCCTGACTCAGCCCATGGGGAAGCCAGGGTCCGTGGAACCTGGCTGGTTGGCATGGCCCAGGGAGGGGGCAAGAGACCAAGGTGGCAAGGGGAGGCCTAGCTCAGCTGCCACACAAGAAGGGGAGTATTGCCCACCTGGGTGCAGAGGTTCCAGAGCTACTGTGTCCTCAGAATGCTGGAATGGAGGCTCTGACCTCTCCATGTGTGCCTGGGCCTCGGGGAGAGACGGCAGTGTTGGGGAATTCAGACTCCCTTTTTGTTGTCTTTTGCTTTTGATTCTAACCTGAGAAATGGGAAAAACCCTACTAGGGAACATCTAATGGACCTCCCTACAGCTTTGGGGGGTTCCCAGCACATCCACCATTATTCAGCAGCCAGGTGGACTGGACTGACCTTCCTGGATTGTTTTATACTTGGCACCATCTGGAAAATGGGCTGAATTGAATCATACTTGGAGTATAGGCCTAGGCCTGGAGCAGCACACTTTCCCTGCCCACCTCCCTCCCTCGAGGCTTCATGGCTCCGAAAGCCACACCAGGGGTGAGACTGGCCAAGGGCTATGGACTCAGGGATGTGGCCTTGAGCATGCTGAAACAACTGGAATTCAATCTCTGCTCCTACACTGGCTTTGCTGTCACATCCTACGATGGAGAAACTGTCTGGCTCAGAGGCCTGGCTAGAAGAGGGACACTGCAAGGCTATGCAGACTGGCACACAGCCTTCCGGCCAACTGCCTTGCCCCCGGACTGTCACCAGCCAGTCTGCTCAGAGCTGGAGCACTGGGTCATGCATGTGGGCAGGACCTTCTGGAGCAGGCTTCTTATCTCTCTGGGGTCAGTGAGTGGCTGGCTGGCTGGCTCGATGTTTACTGATCAAATGCTCACAGAGGTGGACCCTCCAAAGGGAAGTACATGGAGCTCAGATGCTGCCCTTGAATCCATGGGCCACAGGGCTTCATATCACAGGAGGGCTTGTTGGTGGAGAGGGAGTTTAGTGGGAGGAGGGCCTGTGTCCTGCTGCATTTCTGTGCCCGTGGGTGTACGTTGCGCCTCCATGCACACACGCATGTGCGTGCCCATCTGCTGCACACAGCACACTCGCATGTCTTGCACTGACTGGTACATGCATCTGTAACATAGTTTCTATGTCTATTTAAGGCTAGGAGCAGAATGTAGCTCGTTGTCAATGGGCCCACACTTCTCCCCAGCTCCTCTGCATTAAGGCACTCTGACCCAGGGCTTAAACAACAGTTCAGTACTATCTCTTAAGAACACTTTTATAGAGTTAAAGGGACACAAGTTAAAAGCCAATCACTGATCAGCAAGTTTTCCTGAGCATTTCTGTGCAGGTGCCTGTCTGTGAAGGCCAGGGCTTGTGGGGGCTTCATGGATTGGACCCAGCCTTGGAAAAAGCTCAGAGGTGGGTAATTGAGCTTCATTGCCTGTGACAGAGACTGGATGGAGTGTCCACTTCATTACTGAGGGTTTTGATTGGCATCATTGTTTTTGAATGTAGCATAAATTATGAACAAACTCTATAAGAGAGTTTTAAAAATTAACTTCCCAGGAAGTGAGTCAAAAACAATAAAAGCCCTTCTGAGTTCGATCCCTGGTACCAAAAAAGAAAAAAAAAGAAACAATAAAAGCCCTTTCTTGAGTTAAAGAAGAAGAAGAAGAAGAAGAAGGCAGCTTTGGCTTTGTATGTACATTTTCTCTATCTGGATATGTGCTGTTTCTCATTAGCTGGACCAGCTGGTTTGGCTTGCTTTTCTAAAGGGTTTGAAGCATCATAAGTCCCTGGGCAGGGCAGCAGTGAGAGAGGTGCTTGGGGAGGTGGAAAGAGTGAGAGGGCTGGGGATTTAGCTCAGTGGCACTGTGTCTGTCTCACAACTGCAAGGTCCTGAGTTTGATCCCTGGTACCAGGAAAAAAAAAAGGGAAGGAACAAGGTGGGCTCTAGGGATTCCTAGGTGGGTCTGACAGCCCCTCGGGAAGGACTGTGCTTGGGAGCAGGTGGGCTGCACACACAGGGTACAGGAAGTCTGAGGTCTGGTCTAGGTGTGGCCTGTGTTCAATACCTGCCCTGTTCTCCTTGACACTGGTCTTTCCCCCATAGAAGGCTCCTCCAGGGCAATGATGGAAAGAGGCACCACTGAGGTCAGACAGCCTTGTACTTGAATTCAAGCTTTGCTAAGTAAGGACCTGCGGGAGACTCAGTTTCCTTACTAGTATAACTTGAATAACTATCAGCACCTCCTCCATGGGGTTCTGTGACAGTATATGAAGTCACTGTGTCAGGCATCTGGCATAGTGCTTGACACGTAGTAAGCAGCCAGCAAATGAGACTTAGAAGGAAACCAGGGAGGTCCTGGGTTCAACACACCCACCCTGCGTGGTGGTGTTTGCCTAGCTGTGAGTTTCCAGCTGAGTGAAGCTAGAGACCAACCAGAGGCCCTAGCACTGAAGACCAGGAAGGAGACAAGGCTGGAGGCTGCCCAGGTTTTCTACCTGAGAAATTGAGACCAGGTTGCCCCTGGTCTGCTTGCATCCTAGTTGTCCTGTGAAGCTCCTGTAGAGCTGCACCAAGCCCTTTCAGGAGAGGTGCTAGCCACCAGGCTGAAGTTTCCCAAAGACTAGACCGATAAAGGGGTCTTGTTCTCACTTCCTGCCCCTGCCCCCTCTCAATTTCAGCCCCACCTGTGTCTCACCTCCTCACTGGTGTCCAACCCGTACCCTCACCAGCTTCCAGAGTGACCTGTCTGAGCATGCACCTGGCCAGGCCCCAGTCACTGAGAATCCTTTCAGCCTGGTGTTCAAGGCCTGGACGGTCTCCTGACTGGGGCTGCACCTGTCCCCTCTGCCCACTCCTCCCTCACTGGACTTCAGGCCCTCCCTTGTTTCCAGGGCCCTGCCTTCCCCCCACCCCACCCCCACCCCAGGCAGCCCTAACCTTCAAGGCCTTTTGGGCAGTGAGAGCTTTGAGAAGGGCCATAGGTGCCTGATGTCATTTCTCCATGAGGACCACTCCTCTAGGAGTCACACTGAGGTAGAAAAACAGGCTCAGAGTTACATAGCGCATCAGAGATGAGCTGGGCTAGATCTCACCTCTTCTGCCCACCTACCCCCACTGAGGCCTCCCTATACCAGCTGCTGGGGAAACTGGGAGTCTCACACATGGAAGGACATCTGGGAAAATCAGAGATGGAGTCCACCCCTTTGGATGTCAGCATGCAGGAGAGCTGAGCTCGGGGACAAAAGGTCCATCTGAAGGTATGGGAGGCAGTGCCCTAGGAGGACCTGGTGTCTCAGAGGATGGCTTTGGGCTCTGGATCCCACAGGTCCTTTACTTAGGCTCTGCTCCCCCAACCCTTCAGCCTATATGGTGTCTCAGTGGAGAGTGGAAGGAAGGGTGGTCAGAGCTACTGAGGGTCCCAGCTTTTCCAGGGTCACATACAGGACCCTCAGAAATGCCCCTCAGGTTCCAAGGTCACCTTACTACAGGTGGGCAAACTTCCACAGGCTTCCCTCAGGCAAACGAGTAGACCTCTCCACCAGGCTGCCCCTCTGAGGAGCCATGTGGTGGGGAACCAGGAGAGTCTGGAGAGGGGCCTGTCCTCGGCCTTGTGCAGAACAGAGCCCTGCCTGTGAGGACTCCCTGCCCCACTCCAGCCTCCTGCTGGACTGGCCCTGAGGGCATCCGTTTCCTTTAGTTCCAGACTTCAATGACCATCGCATTACCTGCCCCGACACACATGCTTATCCAACGCTGCCTGGGGCCTCAGCTGCATCTGTCTCCCTGGCAGCTAGGATGATGGGAGGACGATGAAGCCTGGGTCCTCTCACTCTCCAGACAGCCGCCTCTCCCCACCCAAGCCATACTAACCCATCCCAGCTCTGTGGTCAGCCTCCTTGCCCTCCTCACCACTGAGCTCCCACTGGGCCCACCCCTGAATCACTCCTCCAGGAAGCCTTCCCTGGTTCACAACCCCAGAGACACCCTTGGCCTAATGTCATGGCCCGTCTCCCACATGGCTGAGGCCAGGGCCTTGGCCCCACAGCCTTGCCCACTAGCTGAGCCACTTTGATGACTTATAATCCCTACTTACTGTGCCATCACATTGAAGACCATTTATGGACCACGTCTCAGCTGAATCACAAGAATAAGGTCTTTTCTCTGGGCCCTTATTCTGGCCACCTGATCCCCAGTAAGTCCCTTCTCTGGCCTTTTCTTGTCCTTTGTGTCTTGCTCTTTAGCCTACATAGCTGTGCAGGCCTTCGTGGTAGTGGCCCTGGGGCTTTGAAGGTGGCTGCCCCACACTTAGCACAGTGTTCTGACTCACATGACCTGTGCATGGGCTTGCAGCGTTCCATCCCCAGCAGGACTGGTCACTGATTGTCCTAGCCATGGTCCATGTAATTACTGATGTTCTCTGTACTTTGACCCTCCACCCCCGCCCTTTGGTATCCCCAGTACACACCCCTCATGCGCACACTCATACACCCACACAGAGAATCTTTGCACAGGTTCACCCTGAAGGGCTGGAACTAGGTCAAGACAGCAGGGCACTGGTTCCACCTCCCCTCCCTTGGTTTCACCCAGAGTCCAGCGGGCCTGGTGCCCGAGGTGCCTGAGCTTTTACCGAGAAGATTCCCCTTGCTCTCAGGTCTCTCCTTTCTCCTTTAAGGCACTCTGTGCCAGTATCTACCTGCTTCCCTGGGAAGCCCAACCCTACGCTGAGAAAGGGCTCCCTCTGTGGTCTGCCTGTCTCCCTCCCCACTCCCCTTTCAGTCAGAAGCAACTCGTTGGAACCCAGCCTGGCAACCCTCTGGAATCTCCTCCAGAGCTTTAAAAAAATCTCGAGGTCAACCTTCCTCCACGCCTGACTGATCCAAATGGTGTGAGATGTAGTCTGGGTGTCAGAATTTTTTGTAGTCAATAAACTTTATTGTTTTTTGAAGAAGACTTACGTTTATAGAAAAATTAAGCGGAAAATACAGATAATTCCTCTATATCTCCTCAACCTCCGCCTCCTGCCCCCAGGTTCTCCTATTATGATTTTGCATGGTGTGTTACATTTGTTGCAATTGATGAACCAGTATTGATACATTATTAACTAAAATCCACAGTTTACTTTAGGGCTCACTCTTTGTGCTTATATTTTATGTGTTTAGACAAATGTATAAGGACATGTATCCACCATTATAATATCAAGCAGCATAGTTTTGCTGCCCTAAAAATCCTGTTCTCCATCTATGCATCTCTTCCTGCTCCTCCCAACAACCACCTTTTCTTAGATTTGCCTTTTCCACAGTGTCATATAGTTGGAGTCATATAGTATGTATCCTTTCCACTCCCAACTAATTTTAATGAACAGTAAGAACTGACATGGATAGCTCTGGTGTAAGATTTGGTAAAGAGGAGCTGTAGATCTGGTGCTCTATGCTCCTAAATCTGAGTATAGGTCTCATTTCCTTTTGCTATATCCATCCATCCATCTATCCATCCACCCATCCACCCACCCATGCATGCATCTGTCTATCCATCCTTTAAATGTTTGTCCAGGGCCTTCTGTAACCAGGCACTGGGTTAGACAACAAACTGAACCAACACAGTCCCTGCTCTCAAGGGTCTTACAGTCCACTGCAGGAGACAAGCATTGGTCAAGTTGTCAGGCACATATATAGATGATTTTAAACATACACAGATGGATTACAGGAAAGGCTCACAGTGAGCAGCTGAGAGTAGCTGGGGAGGCTTCCCAGAGGAAGGAAGGCTCTGGTTTAGATCTGAAGTTGAGGAAGAACTAACTAGGTCACCAGTGATGGAGGTAGGGGAGGAAAGCTCCAGAGACTGCCACAAAGGCCCTGTAGCAGGAGGAATCAGAAAGCTTGCCAAGAGCTGAAGTGACGATGTTAGGAATGAGAAGAGAATAGTGCAAGATGAAGCAGAGGGTAGATAGGAGCTGGATAATGTGTGCTAAAAAGATCACTCTGGTTACAGTGCAGAAGAAGTGAAAGAGCCAGAAAAACAGAGAGACCCGTTAGCAGGCCACTGTAGTGGCCAGACAAGAGATGATAGGATGGTGGCTAAGGTGGAAGGAAGTCGAGGGGTAACTGAGGGAAAGAAGCAGAGGGACACGAGGCAAATGCAGGGGGCCAGAACTGACAAGACTATGCATGACTTGGCTGTGGGGGCAGGAGAGGAAGGGGTCAAGGGTGGCTCCTGGGTCCAGCCTGCCCACTGGACTATCAGGGAAGCAGGAAACAGGGAATGGACCTTGCAGATTGAGTCTGAGGTACCTTGAAATCTTGAAAGGAAGCTATCCTTAGGCAGCAGGACAGGCAGGTCTGGAGCTCAGAGGAAAGAGAACAGGAAATGGAAGCCCGGGGGTCCTCAGGGTGTTGATGGCAGTGGAGTTGAAGCCAAGAGTGTGCTGAGATAGGTTATGGAGTGAGCATGGGGTGAGCCCTGAAGACTGTCACTGCTCGGGGAGGACAGAACCTGTAAAGGCACACCTGAGCAGGAGTGGTCAGGAGGTCAAAGGAGAATCGAGTGTGGCATTATTACAGAAGGGTGTGCATAGTTTCCAGAGCTGTGAATGGCTACCAGTGTCCATGCTGCTGAGTGGTCAGGGGAGGTGGTGGTAGAGGAAGTGAGGGAAGAATTGTGAGAATTTAGCTGCAGTGTGTGTCATGGGCCTCATGGCCTCATGACCTTCTTTTTAACTGTGGAAACTCTTCTTTAACTACTGATCTGTTTGTGTCCCAAGGATAGACAGGAACTATAGTGCGTGTGGTGAGGGGGTTTTGTGTGCCCGATTTCAAACTGTGTTAAAAAGCATCTCTGTTTTATGGAGTGGGGAGGGGAAGGGAAAGTAAAAAGAATTGAGATGTGTTGTGTACATGTACCAACTCTCCATGATGAATTTACATAATCATTACATACTGTAAACATATACTGATAAAAATTTTAGAAAAGAACAGCTCTATTTTAATCAGCACAGTATCACCTCAGGCCAGAGGACCATGTTACTAACCCTTAAGCAGCATCTGATTTCACCTTAGAAGCTTATATTACCTTCTGCTGGCTTTGGCCTTTGTTACCCCAGGAGATAAGGGCTTCTATTATTTTTATTCCCCTCCTTTCTGGATGAGAGGGAAAAGGAAAGGGGTGGTGAGATTATAATTAAAGAAAAAGAAGAAAAAAGGAACCTTTTAGAAGACCTTGTCAATACCCTCTCCTGCCCCCTAACCTCTCATTTACAAATTTCTGAAGAGTTCTCCACACTGTCTCAACTCCCCCTCTAATCTGGACACTGGTCCCTTCAAAACTGTCAGTGGCCAACAAACCTCCATATGGAAGCCAAGTTCTGACATGAACTTGTGGCTGCATTTGACACTCTGTCAATCCCTTCTTAAAACTCTCCCCAGACTGTGCAAGGTCCCACTCTCCTGGTTTCCTCTTTCTAGGAAAACTACCTAGACTTTGGAACTAAAACAACACCGAGTGATATCTGGCATTACCCAACATGCACATTCCTCCTAGGGATTATCTCATTCTCTCTGTCTCTCAGTTTTTCTTTTTCTTTTTCTTTCTTTTTTTTTTTTTTTGGTATTGGGGCTCGAACTCGGACCTTGCACTTGCGAGGCAGGCGCCAGAACCACTGAGCTAAATCCCCAGCTCTGTCTCTCAGTTTTTGAGTCAGGGTCCCTGTATATAGTCCAGGCTGGCCTTGAACTTGCAGTCCTCTTGCCTCAGCCACCTGAGTGCTGGGTTTATAAGTGTGTATCACCATGATGAACTGGTAGACCATTTAATTCTCTAGGGGGAAGTCTTTGTTAGACTTCCTATTGACTATTAATTAGAATATTTTACAGCTCTTGAGAGTAGAAGCTAATTTATAGACATTTCATAACAAGTACATAATTGTTGGCAATGCAAATGTCTTCTGTCTGAAGGAATAGTGAACCCCAAAGATTACAGTTTCTTGCCTTGTAGGGCATTAACCTGTCTTGTGAAATCATTTTGATTTTCCTTTGACCAACCAATTGAACATTCATTCTCAAATTCTTGTGAACTAGTCTTCATATCTTACTTTTTAAATTATTATTATTCAATGAATAGATAAAAGCTTTGAAGGTTGAGTATGCAGCTTAGTGGTAGAGTACCTGTCTAGCATGTGCAGGGTCCTAAGATTTGATCCTAGTACTGCAAAACAAAAACAAAACTTGGGTATACTTATTTTTTTGAGAGTCATTTTTCTTTCAGTACCAGGAATTGAACTCAGGACCTTGCACTTGCGAGTCAGACATGGTGCCACTAGCTGTATGTTTTTTAACTTTTTGAAAATTATTCTTTACAATCTCCTAAACTCTCCATGGCTCCACTTCAGCAGGCTACACTGAGGACGGGTTTGGGGGTGAGTCGGGTGACCATCTTAGTTATTTTTCTTGTTGCTGGGACTCAACACCTGACATCGACAAATTTAAGGAGCAGGGCTGGGGATTTAGCTCAGTGGCACCAAGCCTGACTCACAAGCGCAAGGTCCTCAGTTTGATCCCAAGTACCAAAAAAAACACCCCCAACAAACTAAAGGAGGAGAGGTTTGCTGTTGCTAGCCCCTCAGTCCATAGTCAGTTGGCTCTAAGACATGGCAGAGGAAAAGCTGCTCATATAAAGGTAGTCAGGAAGCTGAGAGCAAAGAGAGAAGATACACCCTTCCAGGGCACACTTCTCAGTGACCTGCCTCTTCAGACCAGGCCCCACCTCCTAACATGACACTCAGCATTAATGCCCCTGTGATTCAGTCACTTTTCAAAAGCCCCACCCATAAGTACATGCATGGGGCTTTGGGGGCACATCCAGATATAAACCATAACAGCAACTGAATAAGGAAGAGCACAAAGGGATTTCCTGGCAGGATCCCTAGTGTTTTGACTTCCCTGGTTTGCCAGGTCTGAGGGTTGTTCTCCTCTGAATTGCATTGAGCTGCAATGTAGGGTCCTCCCAGCATCAAATCGTCAAGGAGCGGGGCTCCTACTTGGCACAAAGAAGAGCCTCCCCAGCTTTCTGGACTGGCCTCCTGATGTTCACAGCAGAGGGAGAGTGCTCCTTCCTCTTCCACCCCAACTCCTACAGGCCTAGAAAAGCAGTGGAATAGTGGGGCCTGTGATAAACTTTCTTTGAAATGATTTTTTAAAAAAATGCACTCTATGTATTCAACTGAACCTCATAACTGCTTTATATTCCTTTCACTAAGGAAAACCAGCCTTCTAATAACTTCCATCTTGTATTTGTCCTGTTGTTTAGCACCACTGTAAGAAAAACTAGGATATGCTCTACTTCTGTTGGATCTTGCATCTGCATATAATTTCATTTAACCCTCAAAACCTTCTTTGCAGGCATGTAAAACAGTTCTAAGGAACTGAGACTCAAGAGTTAAATGACTTGCCCAAAATCACACATAGCATCTGATTCTGCTCATGGTCTTCCTTGGTTTATAATTATTTATTCCTCCATAAGCAGATCTGGTAGGGCCTCAAAGACCCACCTACCGCTTCCTCAGCTGGGAAGACAGGCCCAGAAAGGGACTTGAACTAGCCTGAGGTTACACAGAGAGAAAGATGCAAAATTAGGACTCAAAGCAAAAACTGACTGGGGTACCCCCCCCCCCCCAAGCCTAGACATGCCCTTTCCCAACCAGGCTCTTGTCAGAAGTAACTGCAGAAAAATCAAGTTTTCAGGTCTATGGTGGATGGAGGCCCCATCAGTCATGAAACTGGGGTCTAAGCTTTTGGGCTGGTCACCACCCTCTTCAAGTCTCACTTTTTAAGTACATAAAATGGGTAAATTACTGGAAGAGTCAAAAGAGTCAGGGTTTACAAGATAATTAACTATTTGTTAACCTATGGATTGTCAAGAGGTGATAGACCAAGGCTCATTCTAGGTTCTGGAGCCAAACTGCCTGGGCTCAGATCCACGTTTTGATTCCTTAAACAGCCTGTACTTTGGGAAAATTTCTATGCCTCAGTTTCCTCTATGTGAAATGAAGATAATAAAGAATGGATTCATAAAGTTGTTGTAAGGGTTCAAGGGCTTGGAAGTGTCTGGAAGGAACATAGTGTCCCTCCCATAGGCGTTAGCTTTGAGTACAGGTTTAGTCCTCAGGGGACAGGTATTTTGTAATCCCAGCTATGCGGGGCTCCTCCAAGCCCCGCCCCTGCCCCCACTCGGCCTGCCTTCTCCTCACCAGATCCTACCCCAAACCAACTCAGGTTCCTCCCGCCTACCGGGGGGCAGTGGTACTAAAGGCGGCTTTCTGGCCGAAGTAGGTGACGCTCTAGGGAGCAGCAGTGCTTCTCTGTAGCCGGTGGCGGCGGCGCTCTAGCCGAGCTGTGTGCAGGGCAAATTCTCAGTGGTGCGGCCGGCGGGCAGCGATGGCGGCCGTACGCGGCCTGCGAGTGTCGGTGAAGGCAGAGGCCCCGGTGGGTCCGGCTCTGGGGCTTCCGTCCACTGAGGTGGAGTCCAGCTTGGAGCGTGGTGAGCCGGAGCCCATGGAGGTGGAAGAGGGCGAGCTAGAGATCGTGCCAGTGCGGCGCTCCCTAAAGGAATTGATCCCGGTACGGGCGGGGGGCGGGGGCCAAGGAGGAGGTTGCGGAGCGAGTGCCCGAGCGGGTGGGGGCCGGAAGGGGAGGTGGCCGGCGTCCCACCCTGGGAAGTCAGGGGAGTTAGAGGGGGCGCGGGTGATGGGGCCAGAGGAACAGGCTTGAGGAAGACCCGGAGCGGGATAAAGGACGCCAGGGCGCCGGAAATGGGTGTCGAGAGAGCTGGAGGTGGGGAGATCGGGGAGAGAGTTGAGGACAACCAGTCGCTGCCCCTCGGAGCTAGGCTGTGCTAGGGAGTGAGTGAGGAGGGGCTCAGGTTGAGATAAAAGGGGAGCCCCAGGCGAGCACCGAACCTGGAGCGGCCCAGAAGGAGCTGTTCGGTGGCGCCCGCATCCAGGTCTCCCTGCACCGGTGAAGTTGTGCCTGTTAAACATGGCACTCGTTCTATTTCTTCGGAAAAAAGCTGGACTTGACAGCAGCAAACACTGTTACTGTTCTGATTTAAGGGTCGTCTTGCCTCCCCGCATTTCCATTGCTGTATAGCACCTACTCCATAGTCCTAGCATCTGACCCGTAGTGAAATCAAAGTATCAGGACCGCTATGGTCCTGCCTCTCTTTTACCACAGCAGGAATGATGAGGGATGTTTTGCTGTGGCTTTGTGGTCCTATGTCCAGTCAGGGCTGGCCATCAGTTTCACACATCAACTTTAAAAAAAACCAAAACTGTATGTCAGCAAATCTTGCTTTTAAACTGAGGTTACAGGAAAAGGGTAAGTTAGGATGCCTACATTTTGCCATTTGCTACATTATGCCATTTAACTATCACTGGAATTGTGACATAAATATCAACATCCCTTCATTCAGTTCAACATACATGTATTCCATCACCTACTGTATGTCAGCATAGTTCTGCATGCCTGATCAGCCTCGAGATCAAACTGCCTCCTAGAGTTTATGTTCTAGTGGGGACAGAGTAGATAAATGATTTCCATTAGTGTTAAGTTCTATGAAGAAAATAAATATGTTAATGGGTAGAAAGTACAAGGGTGGAGGGGGTGTGCAGAGCATCAAGCAGAAGGTGATAGGATGGTCAGGAAAGTCCTCTGAGATAGTGACATTTAAACTGAGCTGTAAATGACAAAATGGGACCAACCAGGTGCAGATTGGAAGGGAATGTTCCCAGCAGGGACAACAAGCACAGAGGCCCTGAGATGGGAAGAAGATTGTTTTGTTGGGAGAGCAGCATAAATGATCAGGAAGATAAGCACATAGCATGGAGGCAACCAAGGCCCAGACACGTCTAAGAAATTGTACACATGATGTGGTAAATGTCGGAACTGAGACTTTGGTCCTCCCTCTGTGTTCACATCCCATCCTCTTTTCATTGCACTGTGCTGTGTGTTTCCCCCAGGAATTCTAGTTGGGCCAGACTTTCTGCATTTTGATGGAGGCTTGTACTCCACTTGGTGGCCTTGCATGGGCAATTTGTCCAGTCTGCATTTGGGGAAATAAATGACAGTGCCTCATCTTTGACATTTTTCATGAAATCGTTTGGATTTTCATTTACATGGATACCTTCCTGGAATATATAAGATTTTAGACAGGCTTCTGTCTAGAAAAAGACTTCTTGTTAGATTGGTTGATTGCTACTATGGAGTCATGGGGATGGGCTTTTTTTTTTTTGGTACTGGGGATTGAACTCAGGTCCTTTTGCTTACAAGGCAGGTGGCAGAACCACTGAGCTAAATCCCCAGCCCTGGGGATGGGCTTCTTAATGAGAGGTTGTCACAGGTGGAGAAGGGTTGCTAAAGAATATGACTATTCAAAAAGAACCAGTTATTGGACTGCCTTTTATCATGGATTTTACCTCAGTTGCTGCCAGAATTTCTCACCCTTCCTCTCTTTTAGGACACAAGCAGAAGATATGAAAACAAGGCTGGCAGCTTCATCACTGGAATTGATGTCACCTCCAAGGTAAGACACACTGTGATTTATTCAGTTTAATAAGCTGGTGAACTTAATGAATTTGGTCCCTAGGATTAGCAGAACAATAAATATTCTTTATTTCTTTTTTTCCTTTGTTGTCAGATTAAAATTTTTACAAAAATTTCTTGTTCTACAATGATGCTTCATGTATTCTGAAAGCATCCAGGCACCATTTGTGTATTTTTTCATCCACAAAAAGATAAAATCACTGTACCTAGATGTGTGTACTCAGCCATTTCTAAGAAAGAATTTTGCACCAAGAATGCTTTTTAAAAATACTATCTGTACTGCTGCCTGCCTCGAAAGTGCAAGGTTCCGAGTATGATCCCTGGTACCAAAAAATAAAATAATCCTAAAAAATACTATGTGTACCCTGGTGTGGTGGCTCAAACTTGTAATCTCAGCACTTGGGAGGCTGAGGCAGAAGTATTGCTGTGAGTTCAAGGCCAGCCTGGGCTACACAGTTAAGTTCCAGGCCAGTCTGAACTACATAGTGAGACCCTGTCTCAAACAACAACAAAAACAAAAAAGGAAACAAAACAAAATACTATGTACATTCTTTAAAAATGTGTTTTGTTTCCATTTAAATAAAACAAAGCATCTAGCACATGGTTGGCCCTTAGTAAATGTTTTTATTGCTTACCAGTTGCAGACTTAGAAATATAGGATTTCTTGATTGTGTATCTGTCTAAACTTTGAAGGCCAAGTCAACCAAGTTATTCACAGTACCTGAGTATATGCCTTTTATCTAGTGATTGCTGTTACCATAGCACCACTTTCATTCTGACACCTCAGAGTGAATCAAACCTGTTTTCTTCCTGATAAACAGTCAATATATATTTGTCGTTTTAAACCAGGTTAGACGTTTCCCCCCTCATTTAAATGTGCGGAGTTAAGTTTGGAATAAAACTTTGAATTACATTTCTGAATAATAGTAAGTATTGCTATGTCAGATGTCTAAAAGCAAAAATAAAAATATATTCTACTGGCATTTTTTGTATTTCATCTGTATTTTAATGTGCGTGTGTTTGTCTGTCTTTCTTTTTCTTTACAGTACTGGGGGTTGAATCCAGGACCAGTGCACTGAGCTATGTCCCCAGCCCTTAAAAATTTTTTTTTATATTTTGAGATAGGGTCCCACTAAATTAGTAAGTTGCCCAGGCTCAAATTGGTGATTCTCCTGCCTTCATGTTCCAGAGTGCTGGGATTACAGGCACATGCTACCATGCCTGGCCCTGTCTCAGATTTCTTAAAGGCCAAAAGAAAGAACTGATAATTTTCTAGACACACAAGACAATAGAATAAAGTGAAAATGTTTTCATATTGTAATTGAGAATGGAGTAGACTTTCTCTAATCCTATGTCATTTGCCATTATATGAAATAGGTAAATGGGAGAAAGAGTCTAGAGTTGGTACTTAAATTGCTACTAAAGGAAACTAGATTATTGTTTGTACTAGGAATATTTCAGTGAAGAAAATTAGCATAACATTGGGAAATAACTGAAGTGTTGCTGCTTTACCAATCCCCACAAACTTTCTAGAGTCAGACCCTCAATTAGTGTGGCCAAGTCAATATACAATTAGTGAAGGATTCCTAAGAGCTATCAGAAAGCCACAGTTGGACCTGGATTTATTTTAGCTCTTTTTGTTTTGTCTTGTTTGGTACCGGGGATCGAACTCAGGTCCTTGCGCTTGTGCAGCAGGTGGCGAAACCACTGAGCCAAATCCCCAGCCCTATTTTAGCTCTTGAAGAAACTTACACTACTGATTATTTTTTCAGTGAAGTGTCAACGTGTGTCACTTAAAAATGAAAACTGGCAATTCCGTGGACTCAAGCCTAGAATAGAGGAGGGTTTCTTTACTTCAGTGTTATTTTTAAATGGGGAACTAGCTTTAGAGAGTGGACTGTTCAGGCAGAAATAATGTGAAAAAACTTGATAGGTGTGATTACAATGCCACAGAAGTGTGAAGTGGTGGTGGTGGTGGTGGTGGAGGCTCCTAGAAATAGCATTGGAATCAGAAGATCTGTCCCAAAGGACCTCCAGCAAACCATTTTATTTTATTTTGTTTTTTTGGTACCAGGGATCGAACTCGGGTCCTTGCACTTGCGAGGCAGGCGGCGGAACCACTGAGCTAAATCCCCAGCCCTAAACCATTTTAACTTTATTATGCTTCACTTGCCATACCTGGAAAATTGAGATATAGATTGTTTAGTTGTAATTTGTTGGTATGATTGCTAATAATAAGTGTCAGAAAACTTCATAAACACTCATTGCACTGCTTCTATGTCCCAAGCACAGTGATAGGCTGTGATAGGGTGGAGATAATTACAAATTATAGCAGTGATAATGTACATCCGTATTAAATGTAAATATCTAATTCCTTGTAAAACTCATTCAAAGTGCAGTGTTCCTTATTTCTTCTGATTTATTTTAGGGTTGTTGCTGATATGTCTTATTGTGTTTGGATTTAATGTTCTTTCTCCCCCTCCTCCTCCATGCTTTTACCTCTTTGACTTTTTCTGTACTTTCTAGGAAGCAATTGAAAAGAAAGAACAGCGGGCCAAGCGCTTCCATTTTCGATCAGAAGTAAATCTTGCCCAGAGAAATGTAGCTTTGGACCGAGATATGATGAAGAAAGGTACAGGGTGTTTTGGGGGAACTTTTCCCACATTTCCCAGGAGAGTGACTTTTCCCTGCTGTTGCCTCATGCTTGGCTTTGCCCTGCATATCCTGTCCTCATCCAGGTGTCCAAAAGGAAGGGACTTATGAAGTCCCCGTTCCTAGGTCATAGCATCATTTATGATGCTATCAACTGTGTTTCAGATGTTAAAGCTGGAAAAGAAAAGATTGTCTTTCCTGAGGTGCCCCAGAGAATGTCACCGGTTGGTGGCAGAGATGAGATGAGACCCTGTTGTAGAGGTTTTAACTTTAACTGCCTTTAAAGGTAGTAATAATGTATCATGGTGAGACCTTTTAGGGAAGTTGGAACAATTTGGGGATTGGTGGAGGAAAGCTATTAACACTTTTATTGATAATATGAATGCATGGTAAATACAAACCACCCAATAATATCCTATTGTCAGAGAAAGCTAAATTAATCCTGCCCTGAGTTTCAAACTTGCTCCTGCAGTTGGATTTGTGATTTCATTTTATTTTTATTTTTTGTTTTATTAGGGTATTGTGCTCCTTAGAAATCCTGAATTATTATTGTAGTAATCTGCTCTAGTCTTACTTAAGTAATTTATATATAAAAGGGAAAGTTACTCCTTTTTAGTGAGTCTACATCTTGTTATTCCACTCCAATATGAATCTGTGAATGCAAGTCTTCCTTCTGTTGTATTTGCAAATTTGTTTACAAAGGTACTCAGTAGATTGCCCTCTGAATGCATGTTAAAGGTGTGTGCCATGCTGTGTGAGTTCATGTGTTCATGTAGGCTTGCCTTCTTTTTTTTTTTTTTGATACCAGGGATCAAACTCAGGATCTTGTGCTTGCCAGACAGGTGCGGTGCCACTGAGCTAAATCTCTGGCCCAAGCCTTGCCTTCTTGATAAAAGAAAAAGTAAACATGTTAACTGAATGGAAGGATTGCTACTGTTTGTTAGAAACTTGCTTTCTTACCAAACACTGTGCTAAGCACGTTACATATTTATTTCTCAGAGCATTCCTGTGAGGGACATATATATGTGTAATTTTTCATTATTTTCCAAAGAAGGAAATGGGTTCCAGAAGTTTACTAAATTGCCCAGAGCTATGCAGCTAGTAAAGGTGGAATCAGGATTCCAGCCCAACTTTATCTGACTCAAAAGCCTTGGTCTTGATTCCTTTGCTCTGTTACTATATAATACATGATGGGATGCTGTAGGCTCAGTTGTATCCCTCCTCAGCTGAGCCTAGGGGGAAGAGTGACTTAGATGTAGTGCTGAACTCTGGGAGCTGCTTTACTCTTTTTCCTTCCTTGTGGTTCAAGTCAGGAATATGACCTTGCTTTCCCTGCAGGCTGAGATCTCAGGCGTCTCCTTGAGTGGATTTCTCTTTCAGGAATAGTCCTTTGAAGGCTATGGACAGCTGTGCAGCTTGGCATTCCTGTGCCTGCACGGTCTAGACCAAGCAGACCTTGGAGTGCCTTCTCCCAGTTCTATAATTTCACTACATCTGTTGACTTCCAGCCCCAACCTCTGGTACTGTTCATGCCTTTCATTCTGCTCATTTGCCTTTCCTTCTCTGTGCCTCATCTGGTTTAGGTATGACTTCCTGTGTGCAGCATCCCCGATCAAACATTCATAATTCTTTCCCATTTTTTTTGGAGCCTTTTAGAGTAGCACATTTTCCTGAGAATCTTTTGTGATTGGGTAAGTTATTAAATCTTTTTACATTTCAGTCTTCTTGTTTGTAAAAGGGGACTGATACTTAATATGACCACTTTTGGGGATGTTTTAATTTTTAAATGATTCTTGAGGGAATGAAAGTTTGGAAAAGCAATTTTGATCTCATAATTCTGAAGATATTCTAAAAAAGACAATAGGCCCACCTGGGATGTCAGCTGGTGAAAGTTGCTTATTTTAAGGAGCAATATTAAAATGTGCCTTAGGTAGGATGGCCTAAGTTCCTAGAATAGTGCCTGACATATGTTGACTGTCCTATAAATATTAATTCTTATCATTATCTGACATTCTCTTCCCTGTAAATAGTCATCTAATTGACCCAACCTCTTGGGTTCATGAGGAAGTTGGAAAATACATCTTGACTTCTGCAGTTATTCCAGGCATCAAGTTATTTGTTGTTGTAGTTCTTCTTCTTCTTCTTCTTTTCTTTTTTTTTGGTATTGGGGATCAAACTCAGGACCTTGCGCTTGCAAGGCAGGTGGTGGCACCACTGAGCTAAATCCCCAGCCCTTGTTCTTATTATTAATGCCAACAACCATAATAAAAATGAATTTGTTTTCTTTTTTTTTTTTTTTTTTTGGTACCGGGGATCGAATTCAGGTCCTTGCGCTTGCGCAGCAGGCAGCAGAACCACTGAGCTAAATCCCCGGCCCAAAAATGAATTTGTTAAATGCTGTGTTCCAGTTACTCACCTTTGTGGTTAACTTGTCCTTTCAATAATCTTGTGAGAGGAAGGTATTTATCATTTACATTTTACTGATGAGAAAACTAAGATGCTGAGAGGATGAGAGACTTGCCCATGGTCCCACTGATCTTACTGAAGCCTGTGTTTCTAATTCCCCTGCCAGCATTCGGGGACACAGTTTGGAACATGGTACGTCAGACTATTCTGCATCAGACTATTCTGCTACTTTTGAGTGACTTAGTGTCAAACAGCTTCTATAGCCTTATCTCCAAGATCAAATCTTTCATGGTTTAAAGGGACCTTAGAGGTCCTCTAGACCAGTCTCCTGCTCAGCAGTGGAAGCCCTTGGGTCTTTTGGCCCCCGCCAGAACATCTAGTGATGGTTTAAGAACTGCTTGTGAAGCAGCCAGCTTTATTTTTGGATACCTCGTCAGAGTTGAGCGTTGCTTTCTAGGTATGTGATGATTGCTGTGTGACTCTTGGACCAACACTGTTAAATTGTTTCTTCTTTCACACAACCCCGCAGGTAATGGAAGTACAGGCTTAGTGCCTCTTCCCTGAATGTCTATGTGTCTTGGCTTTCTGGACTCCCTCTGTATTTCCAGTTTCTAAATGTCCTTCCCAAGATGAGGTGTAGATTCTAGATATGATTGGATTCATGGAGAAAGTGGCAAGACTGTATTTACTGTCATCTCTGTCCAGCCAGTTCTTAGTGTTGTACTTACCTTGTGGTCAAAGCACCCAGGTCTTTTCTCTGGGAATTGGGCCTATTGAAACAGTCTTTCTTGGGAGGTTGCTATAGGAGAATAATTAGTTTGAGGCTAGACTAGGCAACTTAGCCAGATCCCTTCTCAGAATTTCTTATCTTATATTTGAGACACTTTAAAAATTAACTTTTAATTTACCCCTACTAAATTATATCTTGTTGATTTCAAGTTTCCATTTTTAGTCTGTCTTCATCTTAACCCTTTTTTTTTTTTTGGTACCGGGGATCGAACTGAGGTCTTTGCGGTTGCATAGCAGGCGGCGAAACCACTGAGCTAAATCCTGGGCCCCATCTTAACTCTTACTGTTTATCTTTTTAGATATATTCCTCACCATGTGTCCTTTCTATCTTAATAGCCATGGCTTCTGCTTCTTCTCCTGTTGTCAGTGTTGAACAGTATATTACCTTATTATACCATGAAGCATAGGTGCACTGTATAGGTCTTACTCTGTTATCAGACCCATATGTCATTTTATTGTAAGGAGGAACTGGATTATGACTCTTAATGAACTTGAGGTAGAACACTGTCTGTGCCTTTCTTTGAGTTTCTTGACCTAGTAATCCTGTCAAAAAAAAAATGAGGTTAGTGTGGCTCTCTTACTGAACTCATGTCATTTCCTATGGGAAAGATATGATTTTCTAAGGGATTATAGATTCTATGTAGTGAGCTACTTTTTTTCTTTTTGTAATTTTGGAGACTGACAATAAACTTTTTGATCTGTAGTTTTACAAACAGTTGATGTTCACCAAAGATAATTTGGAAAGTAGAGTAAGAAGAAAAGTTGCCCACAGTAACACCCACACTGTTGTTGCCAACATTTTATGTATTTACTTTTAATCTCTTTTCTGAGCATAGGCTTGCTTTTTGTCTTTCCTTTTGTAGTCATACTGCTTTTTTCCTTTATATATACATTTTTTTCTTTTGGTACTGGGGATCGAACTTGGTTCCTTCCTCTTGAGAGGCAGGTGCCGGAACCACTGAGCTAAATCCCTGGCCCTTTTCCTTTATATTTGACAGCCTGTCATCAGTATTTTCCACGTTTCTACACAGACTGATGTCAGTCATTCAGATTTGTGCTATTCTTGTTCTCTTTATTATTATCATTAATATTCATCATTATTTCATCATTATTTACTCTTTATCCATCTCCCATATGGGTTTGTTCTTTGTGGGTTGTGTGCTTGTAAGTTGTTTTTTGGTTTGTTTGTTTTGTTTTTTGAGACAGGGTCTTGCTATGTAGCTCAGGCTGACCTTGAACTCACTATGTAGCCCCAAATGGCCTTGAGCTCATGGTGATCCTTCTGCCTCAGCCTCCCAAGTGCTGCAGTTACAGGCATGCGCCGCCACGCCTGGCTCATCTAAGTTTCCTAAGTTTTCTTGGGGTCACCTTTCATACTGAGTAAATGTATTTCGTGTCTTTTGACTTATTCTAATTTGAGGCCTTGGAGTTGACTATTTTTTTTCTCTGGGTTTTTTGAAATCTGCTTTCCCAAAGACTTGAGTTTTGGGTTCTACTATCTGTCATTTGTCATCTTTCCCTGTTAGAACATCCAGGTTGACACCCAGAGCCCCTGGCATGCAGTTGGCACTTGATACCTATGCAGTTCCCATCCTCCAGTGGATCTCTTCACTACCCCCTCAGCACTTGGCCCTTTCTCCTTGGTTGGGCCTAAGTCTCGCAGCCTTCTTTCTTGCTTTGTTTTGTATCTCACAGTGACACTGTCAGCGAAGTGAGGGTCTTCTCCTTCTGTGATCTTCCGCTGAATCTTGATTTCAACAAAGTTCCCAACTATACTGGATCTTGTACTGTCAGTTTGGTTCTTTTGAGAAAGAACCATCTTTTCTGCCAGCTAATTGAGACTGGTTTATCTCTGTAGTGATAATGCTTTTGCTTCTCTCTCCCTCCATCCCTACCCTGTGCCTTTGCCTGCTTCTTTTGAATAAAATTATACATTGCCCAGTTTTCGATATGTATACCATTCTGTCTAAATTAAAATAAACATCTTTGGCCAGAAGTTTTGTTCTTTATAGTCTTTTCCTTTTGTGTTTAAGCTCTTGATTTTTTTGTCATTTGGTTGTTTTTTGTTTTCTTTGCCTACTCATTTAAATTCTTTTTATCAGATCAGTAAGTCTTCTATCATGGGCAGGGGGGCACACATTTGTGATCCCAGCACTTGGGAGGCTGAAGCAGGAGGATTGCTGTGAGTTTGAGGCCAGCTTGACCTACATAGGAAAACCAACAACAACAAAAAAACCCAAGTCTTCTATCTCTCTACCTGATGTTTTCTAATTCTCAGTGTGTTTCCTTCCACGTCACTTCCCATTCTTTGTTACTTTCTGTGGAACCGTTGCTTGACTCCTCATAGGCTCTTTTTTCTTCCAAAATCATGCTTTCAGCTCAATGAACTAAAGTCCTCCTAGGCTAACTCAGCCTTTGTTTCCATTTGGCATTTATGTCTCTGTTCATCATCACTTGTCACCAGTGAGGACTGGGTAGGGTTCATGTCTTGAGGCTGCTCCATCTTTATGAATCTGACTGTCAAGGAAGTACTCTCCTGATGTCTTACGGCTGTACATACATGGGCTTCCATGAAGTCCTTCTCTTATTCTTCCGAATGAAATGACAGCACAACCATTTACTATTGTTCTTATCTTTAAGTATTGGTATGTGTTTTGTTTTAAATAAAAGCAGTATGTAGCAAATAAAAACATGCTTGGTAATGGCTTTTCTTACTGCAGTGATTTGTATTTTTGTGGTGATTAGTTATGTTGAAAACATTTTTTTCATGTATCTGTTAGCCATTTGTATGTCTTCTTTTGAGAAGTGTTTATTTAGGTCTATTACTTCCCTCCCCCTCTGATTTTACAGTGTTGGAGATCAAACTCTGCCTACTACATGCCAGACACAAGTGCTCTAGCACAGGGCCACATCTGTGGTGTCCCTATATTTTAATTGTTTTATTTGATTTTTTTTTTTTTTTACTATTGAGGTTTGGAGTTCTTACATATCCTCATTATCAACCCTTTCTCAGATGTATAGTTTAGAAATATTTTCTCCCATTCTGTAGGTTGTGTCTTCACTCTTGTTTCCTTTGTGTGCAGAATTTTTTTAGTTTTATGTAATCGCATTTGTCTATTTTAGTTTTTGTTTCCTATGTTTTGGGGGTCTTGTCCAACAAACCTTTGCCCATTCCAGTATCCTGAAGTGTTTTCCCTGCTTCTTTCTAGTACATAGTTTCAGTGTTCTAGGCTTTACATTTAAGTCTTTAGTCCATTTTGAGTTGATAACAAATGCTGATGAGGATGTGGAGAAAAAGAAATCTTTGTACACTATTGGTGGGACTGTAAATTAGTACAGCCACTATGGAAAACAGCATGGATGCTCCTCAGAAAATTAAAAATAGAACTATTGCATGATCCAGCATTTCCACTACTTTTTATATACCGGAAGGAAATGAAATTGGTATGTTTGTACTCCCTTTTTGGTTGCAGCACTATTGACATTTGCTAAGATACGAATTAAGTTACTATGTGTCCCATCAGCTGATGAATGGATAAAGAAAATGTGGCATATATACATACTATTCAGCCATTAATACAAAGAATGAAACTCTTGTCATTTGGGGCAGGATGGATGGAATTAGAGATTGTTATGTTAAGTGAAATAAGCCAGGCTCAAAAAAATGAGGTGACTCATATTTGGAATCTAAAAAAAGTTGAACTCATAGAAGTAGAGAGTCAAATGGTGGTTCCCAGAGCCTCAGAGAATAGTGAGGAGAGAGAGAAGAGGAGGAGCTGATCAGGTAATAATAAGTAACAGATAGATAGGAGCAAGAAGCTCTGCTGTGGTGTTGTACTGCAAGGTACTGTAGATAACAATAATGTGCTGTGTATTTCAGAAGGCTAAGTTAGGAAAGGATTTGAATGTTTTCACCATTAAAAAAATGATAAATATTTGAGGAGACAGATATGTTTAACTTGATTTAGACATTACACAATGTATACATATTTTGAAACATCACATGGTAATCATTAATGTATGCAGTTTTTATGTATCAGTTAAAAAGAAAAACATGCTTGGGAGTAATGGACATTGAACTCTTGACAGAATTACTTCAGAAAAGGAAGGGATAGGGGACATGGAGAGATTACAGGGGCCCTAGTTTTGTATGGAATGTTTTTATTTGCCTGAGATATTTTAAGGAATGGAACATAAAACTAGGGCATTTAAAAATTCTTCTTGATATATTTGCATGTTTTTCAGTTAAAAAGATTAAATGAGATAACATACTTTTAAGTATTTGGTAAAAACACAATCCTGATAAGGCAAGGTTCCTTTCTGACCTCAGCTTGTCATCCTTTCTCCCTATCCAGAGGTAACAGTTACTGTTAATGTAGTATGTACTGTACCATCCTTTTTTCTAGGTATTTTTGTACACAAATATATACCCTTACAAAGTGTTTGTTGTTGTTCTGTTTTTTATTTTAAATGTCATTGCATTGTATGTGATTTTCTATGACTTGGGTTTTTTTGTTGTTTTGTTTTTTTCCCTCTATTGGGGATTGAACTCAGGGGTTTTGCACTGAGCTACATCCCTAGCCCTTTAAAAAATTTTTTACCTTGACATAAGGGCTTGCCAAGTTGCCAAGTTACCCGGCTGGGCTCAAACGTGCGATCCTCCTGCCTCATTCCCAGAGTGCTGAGATTACAGATATGCTCCACTATGCCTGGCTTACAACTTTTTTTCACTCAATGAATTGTCTAATTTTTTTTTACATTACATACAATAATATGGATAAACCATAATTAATATGGGTAATCCCTAATTTAGTAGTCTCATAGTTACTGGATATGAGAAATAGTGCTGTACTGAACACCTTCATGTGAGCTACTTTGTGAACCCCTGTATGTGATTTAAGGTGGATACTGAGGAGTGGAATTCTTGTTCCTGTGTGCTGTGTCTTGGTTCGCCCTTCAGAATAGCTGTGCAGTTCATACTTCTGTTGGCAGGGGGAGTAACTTTTCCTACACACTGGCCAACACTTCATTTAAAAGACTTAATCTACTCTGTGAAAACTGGTATCTTCTTATTTTAATGTAAATTTTCCTGATTAGTAAGAAGGTCAATCCCCATCTCTTCATATATTTATTGGCCTTTTGTATTTTTTGTGTAAATTGCCTGTTTATCCTTTGCTCATTTTTATTTTTATTTCGGATTGTCGTTTTCTTATTGATTGGTTGGATTTCTTTATTCTAGTTTCATTTTTCTTCTTCGTTTTTAGTGGTACCAGGGACTGAACCCAGGGCCGCTCTGCCACTACTCTTCATCCCCAGCCCTTTTTATATTTTTATTTTGATACAGTTTCACTAAGTTGGCCAGGCTGGACTTAAACTTGGCAATCCTCCTGCCTCAGGGTCCTGAGTAGCTGTTGCAGAAATGTGCTGTTGTACTTAGCTATACTTTCTTTATGCTAGTTTCATGCGTTGATATACCCAGGAACAGCATCTCTTCTTTCGGATCATCCCCACTTATTGCACATTTCTCTTTGACAGGTATTAAAAAATCTTAGCACCAGCTTGTCATGCTCAGAAAAATAATCCTTTTGAGTTTGGTATTACTTTGATTACTACAGATTAACATGGGGAGAGGTATTTTACCAATACCATTTGTTTAATCTTTCTTAGCCTAACATGATTGTTTTGAATTAAGTAATCTTTAATGTTTGGTGATAAAAATTAAAAGGTTTTAATTACTGTCTTTCATGTTCTTTTGAAATAACTGTCATTTTTTGGACATATTTCTTTTCTAAATAAATTTTAATTGAACTGTTAATTAAGGTGTATTAGTAAGATTTGTAGTAGCAAGTGGGGAAATTCTCTCATCTTTTCTGTGTCTTGTTTTTCTAGCAATTCCCAAAGTGAGACTGGAGACAATCTATATTTGTGGAGTAGATGAGATGAGTACCCAGGATATCTTTTCCTATTTTAAAGAATATCCTCCAGCTCATATTGAATGGTTGGATGATACCTCCTGTAAGTACACCTAAGTTTTCTGTTGAATGTACCTTTGTTTATGATTTTCAAAGAGTTCTTACTGTCCAAAAGGGTAAATAATTATGGCCCAAACTACTTGTTTATGCCTACCCTCTACCCTAGGAGAAAAAAAACATTGCTTATTTTTTGTGTTTGTGTGTGTGTGGTTTTTTTTTTTGGTACCAGGGATCGAACTTGGGTCCTTGCGCTTACGAGGCAGATGGCAGAACCACTGAGCTAAATCCCCAGCCCATAAATAGTTTTTTTTTTTTTTTGGTACTGGCGATCGAACTCAGGACCTTGTGCGTGTGAGGCAGGCAGTGGAACCACTGAGCTAATCCCAGGCCCAAACATTGCTTATTCATGAGAACCAGGATGCCTTAACTAGTCTGCCAGCTCATACCCAGTGGGTATTCCAAACCAGCTTGGAGGTAATTCCCCAGGCTCTAAGGAGGTTGGTTACTGGCCTCTGGGTCTAGTATACGTTACTGAGGACTCTTTAACATCCACAGTTCCCAATGGAGTGATAGTCCAACTATGCAGATTTTGGTTTGCATTTTTAGACCTTTCGACTTTATCATTGCTATTTCTCATACAGTTTTTTTTTTGTACTGGGAATCGACCTCATGACTTCGCGCTTGCCAGGCAGGCACTGTGGTTCTGGGCTACATCCCCGGCCCCCCATATAGTTATTAAGATGGTTTTCTCTGCCTCAGTGTCTCTGATCTAGAACTAGTCCAGAATGTTCTGACATTGTAGCAGACTGCACTCTACTTTCAGGGACATCATCTGCTTACCCTAACCTGTGAGTTCTCCAGTTTGTGAGCCAGCTGTAATTTCTGACTTGCCTCCCTACTCAGTCTGGTCTGATCTCTGGTAACCACTTTGCTGGCTTCTTGTCTTGACTTACCTGTAGTCTGGCTTTACTTGCTGCCAGCTGGCTGACCTACTAGGTGGTACCCTAGATAACAGCTGATTTTCTCAGCTGCTCTCTGAAGATGTTGATTTAGTGTTCTCATTGAAAGAGGAAACATGACTGAGTAAAAGGGTTTTTTCCATTTTTCTTTCTGTTTAACACTCTCCAAATCAGGGGTCAGTAAACTGTTTTCTATAAAGGGCCACATAGCAAATAGTTTAGGCTTTATACTTAAATACAGCAAGTCCCCACTTTTCGAGCAAGTTCTGTTCTGGGAGTATAGATTGGTTGGTAAGTCTGACAAAGTGAGTCTTACCACACCTTTGATACAAACATACAATTTATATTGCTTTGTGATTTCTAGCAGTCCCCTTCATATCACCACTGCTTTTCCTCTTGCTTCTGGACATCCTGATTGAGCTCTGTACTACTGTACATTACGGCACTGTACAGTAAGCACTCAGCAACACAACTGTTACAATGTCTGACAGACATGTGAGCTACTGTCAAGATTTGTTTGCGTCTACGAATGTGTGTAATGTGAGGTCTGTTAGTATCTGTGAAAGTTTGCAACTCAGATGCTTGTAAGTCAGGGACTTACTATAAATCTATTACCAAGAAGATAAGTAACAGGTGAAGGGCTGAATTTGGCCTGTGGGTTACAGTTTGCTAGCCCTTGATTTAAGATATTAAAACTATTGCTAAGGGATGTTAAGAGTTGGCGGGTCTCTGGGCTTGGGATTTAGCTCAGTGGTACTGCGCCTGCCTTGCAAGTGCAAGGTCCTAAGTTTGGTCCCCGGTACCCAAAAAACCCCCCAAAAAACAAAAAACAAAAACCCGACACCCAAAGTTAAAGGGGGAAAGGTTTGTCTTACATACATAGAGGTTTCAGTCCATAATCAGGAGGCTCCAAGGCAGAGTAGCAGAGGGGCAACAGTTCATGGGAGCAGAACACAGCAAAAACAACAAGGGACTTTAATAGTATCATTCTGCTCCTTTTATCTTTTGTTTTTTTTGGTACCGGGGATCAAACTCAGGTCCTTGCGCTTGTGAGGCAGGCGGCAGAATCACTGAGCTAAATCCCCGGCCCCTGTTCCTTTTATCTTGTTCATACTACGGGGATTAGGGCAGTACCAAGCCAATCACTCTTGCGTGGTACTTTAGTAATCACACACCCTTAGTCTAAGCATCACACATTGTAGGTTCACCCACCTGTGACTGCATGAGGCTTTGGGGGGACATCTAGACCCAAACCATAACACTTCTCAAATATTTTTTCTTAATTCATTTCCCTAAAGGGGTAACTTAAATTAATTGCTATAAAACCAAGTAGCTATTTTGTCTCCATTGTACATATCCTGTGATTACCTTCATTGACCACACTTTATGATGTGGGAACATCGTTTGGCATGTCAGGTGACGAAGAATAGCAGAGAGCTCCCCTGCAGGGGGCGGTAGTATAATAGATAATCCAAATTTATTTGGCAGTTGTCATCATCAAGAACTGTTAATATTTTGCCAGACATGATAGTCTGAGCCTGTAATCTCAGCTGCTCAGGAGGCTGAGGCAGGAGAATTACTTGAACCCAGGAGTTTGAGGCCAGCTTGTGCAAATAGCAAGACTTCATTAAAAAGAAGGAAAGGAACTGCTAACGCTCTGTTAATACTCTGTGTTCCTCTTAGTTTTAATATACAGAATCTTTTTTCTGGAACACTTGACAACCATTTTGTGGAACACAGCTTGGAAATGTAGTTCTAGACCAAGTTCTTCAAAGAGGTTTTGCCCCACCTTTTTACTTCTCATTAGCTGGTTTGTATACTTACTGATGACAGTTTGTATCTAGATAAGTTGGTCACAATTGGCGTACAGTGTAATGTTTGATTTTACATCTTATTTTAGGCAATGTAGTTTGGCTGGATGAAATGACAGCCACACGAGCCCTTATCAATATGAGTTCTCTGCCAGCCCAGGATAAGCTAAGAAGCAGGGATGCCAGTGAAGACAAGTCATCCGAGAAAAGTAAAAAAGGTAACTGAGCACAAAGAAGGGAAGTTGGGCCTGAAAGTCCTGTTCTTTACGTAATCTTTTTTGGAGCCTGTAGGTTTCTAAGCAGAGTATTAAATAGCATCTCATCATCAGATGTCTAAAATAAACTATTATGTTTCGGATTACTAGTAAATAGAAGTAGAAAATACTGAACTTTTTTTTTTTTTTTTTTTTTTTTTGGTTTTTTGGTACTGGGGATTGAACTCGGGACCTTGTGCTTACAAGGCAGGTGACGGAACCACTGAGCTAAATCCCCAGCCCTAATACTGAACTTTTAAAATTATGTGAGGCTGGGCCTGGTGGCACACACCTGTAATTCCAGGCTGGGGCAGGAAGATGAGTTCGAGACCAGCCTGGGCTACATAGTGGAATATGTAGGGAGACCCTGTCTCAAAAAACCAAAAAATAAAAATTAAAAAATAAATAAAATGATAAGATGGAGTTATGTTATGGTTCATCTTACCCTTCACATTCCATTTTAGACAAGCAGGAAGATAGTTCTGATGATGATGAGGCTGAAGAAGGAGAAGTTGAAGATGAGAACCCAAGTGATGTAGAGGTTAGTAATAGGGAAGAAGTATCTGTAACAATTTATTGTTAAAATATTGCTTACTCTCTTTTTAAACATAAGGCTTAAAGACTTAATAAGATCTATTCTTCTTCTGTCTTTTCCCTGAGATCTTCTGAGGGTGCATCTGGCTCTTGATCTTGAGCTTGTGTGAATGTAACAGTTTGTCTTGAGATGTTAGAATACTACTCACACTTCTGCAGAAAAGATGGTTTTATCGAGAAGTACTGTGAAGTGTTAGCTAATCAGTAAGATTAAGAAAGAGCAAGTAGAATTAGGGGTATAGTCAAATGGTAGAGTACCCTTCTTTCTATGTATGAGGCCTTGTCTTTGATCTCCGGCCCCACAAAGGAAAAAAAAAAGGGCAAATAGTGGCATATTTCCTACTGGGTGAGGTACTATTGTTAGAAATATTAGAGTATACTTATTTTAAATATTAAGTGCCGTTATGAACGAATCTCTTAAGTACTACAGATAGATCATTAAGGAAAACAAAGTCCTTATCCTCTTGGAACCTACATTCTAGTGGGAAAGACAGACAATACACAAATGCATAGATACATAATGTTAGGAGGTGATGGGTGCTATCAAGGAAGAGTAAAGAAGGTTAAAGGGATAAAGAATGATGGAGATTATTCTTTCAGACAAAGCAGACAGGGAAGACTTCTGGCTTTCAAATTTTACAGAATTAGTACTGTAATGCTGGTGGATATTAAAGGTCTACTGCTTGCCTACTGAATAAATGTTAAAAAGGCTTTCATCTCTACACTGAAAATGCTCTTTTTTTTCTTAAGTTGGACACATTATCTCAAGTAGAAGAAGAGTCTCTGTTAAGAAATGATCTTCGTCCAGCTAACAAACTTGCTAAAGGAAATAGATTATTCATGAGATTTGCTACGAAAGGTAAATTTGATATTTGGTATTAATTTTTATTTTCAATGAATATAATTATTGAATGACAATTTTCTCTTTTGAATAGGAAGTAATCCCAAAGTTCCCTTCAAAATATAATATTCTCTGTTTATAAAATAATGGCCTAAGCTGGGCATAGTGGCACATGCCTGTAATCCCAGCACTTGGGAGGCTGAGGCAGGTGGATTGCCGTGATTTTGAGGCCAGCCCAGTTTACATAGAGGCCTCAATGCAAGCCTGCACTACAAAGTGAGACTGTCTCAAAAAAAAAAAATAAATAAATAAATAAATAAAATAATGATTTACAGAATGAGAAGGAATTTCTGACTTTGAAATTGCAGATTAACCATTTGCATTTATTTTTTTTTTTCTGGCTGAAGTAAGTTATTTTCTGTTAGAGATGGTTTGCCCCATGTGCTTTTCAGCCAGTTATCATGTGAATTGTAAGAACTGTATTTTTAAAATTACATTTTGAGCTGGGCCAGCTTGAGCTACGTAGTGAGTTCAAAACCAGCCTGAACTATATAGCGAGACTCTGCTCAAAAAAAAGAAAAAAAAAATTATATTTATTATAGTACTGTCCTCCTAGATATGCTTTTCAGCTCTGCTCCCTTCTTCCTAAGATTGGCGCAATGGTTTTTGGTGGCTATTAAGGTATATATAGGTAGACGGTTGTATTTCTATGCACGTATCTATGTATGAGATGTGTTTAAAAATTACAGTGAATGTTTAAATTTTAAAAAATTAAAAGACAAATTGCCATTAATTCCCCGCAAAATATTCCCCTCACTTCAAACACACTAATCCTATTATTCTTGTCACTTTCTGAAGCAGTTCTGGAAGTCCTCTTTCATGTGTATCTTTTCTTTTTGTTTTTCCTTAGTTTTTTAAGACAAGGTCTTGCTATGTAGCTCAGGCTGGCCTTGAACTCATTATGTAGTCCTGGCTGGCCTCAAACTCATGGTGATCTCCTGCCTCAGCCTCCCGAGTCCTGGGATTACATGCATGTGCCTCCATGCCTGGTATCATGTGTGCCTTTAGTTGTGTTGTCCTGGCTGCCTCAGTGTCCTGAAGATTTATAACATTTAGCTTTCATGGTCAGTTTGACTTTGGGGCAGAGCCAGAAGTTGCACAATGGCGGACTCAGTGACTAAGGTGGACGAGGACACTATACTGTTTTTACAAGCCTGCCTTTCTATAGGATGGTACTTGGCAGCAGCATTCACTGTATTTTTATCCAGAACTGCTTCAGAAAGTGGCAAGAATAAAGGGATAAGTATGTTCAAAGTGAGGGGAAGTATTTTGAGGGGAATTAATGGCAATATGTAATACATTTTTAAAAAATATAATTATTCACTGCATTTTTCAATCACACCTTGAATAAGAGTATATAGACTCGGGCTGGGGATTTAGCTCAGTGGTTTCGCCACCTGCTGTGCAAGCACAAGGACCTAAGTTCGATCCCCGGTACCAAAAAAAAAAAAAAAAAAAAGAGTATATAGACTCGCTGTTTTATGGACTGTACCTCACTTTGGGTTTGTTTGATGTTTCCTCCTGATTAAATTTACATTGTACATTTACAGCAAGATTACTACAGAAGTGCTGTGTCTCGTGGTACATACCTATAACCCCAGGTCCTGGGAGGTTGAGGCAGAAAGATTGCAAGTTCTAGGCCAGCCTGGGCAATTTAGTAAGATCCTATCTCAGGGAAAAAAAAAAAAGAATACTCCAGAAGTGATAATGGGTCATTTTCAGTGCATCATACCAAGAAGTACATGAGATTTATTCATATCATTTCTGAGGCTGTTGACTTCATTTGGTTAAGGTAATGATTGTTAGATTTTTTTTTCCACTGTAAAGTTGCTATTTGTAATTTAAAAAATGGGGCAAGATATTTAGAGATTATGTAAATATCTGTTGCTTATCATACTTAAAGGCAGTAATAGGTTTAGCATCCATTAATGATTTTCTGACTCCATCATTTATCAGTTGGCAGCCTGTTCTAGGGAAGAACTTTGTTCTTTCACCTGTTTATTTACTTATATCAGTTTAGACTTGTGGATTCTTACTCAGTGAATTCTTTTTTTTTTTTTTGGTACTGGGGATGGAACTCAGGACCTTGCACTTGTGAGGCAGTCAGCGGAACTACTGAGCTAAATCCCTGGCCCAATATTCAGTGAATTCTTATCCATTACTGTCATTATTTTGATTCAAAAACTGTCTTGGATTTGGCTGATAAAGCCCCATCAAGCTGTGTTTGACATGCCTCATGATTCTTCAAGCACTTCTTTATAGCACACAAAACGTCTTTTCTATACTCAGTTTGTACTTTACCTGCCCCCAATCTGGAATCAGCCATTTCTTCAAGGAGTTGGTAGGCATGGTTTTTCGGTTTTTGGGGTTTGGGGGTATACACATACTGATTGGATACACATTTATGGTTGTGTTTATCCTTTGCAGTCAGAGGTGCCCAAGGAGCTGTTCAAGGCCTTTGTATTACGTACTGCTTTTGACAAAATGTCTTATCACCTGTCCTTCCTCTGAACTGGCACTTAATGTGACAAGTATGATCTTTTCCACATTTACTCATTTCAGTGACTACTTGAGTGTGTTTTACAATTATAGAATTGTTCTGTTTTCCTCAAGCCATTTTGAGGATTATCATAATAAGCTAGAAAAATATTTACCAAAATATGGAATTACGTATAGTTTGATTGTTTAACCCTTTTTCTATGTTGTTGAAATGTTTGTTATTTAGAAATACCATCTTTCAGCCAGGTGTGGTGCCACATGCCTGTAATGCCAGCACTCAGGAGGCAGAGGCAGGAGGATCGCTGTAAGTTTGAGACTAGCCTAAACCACAGAGCGAGACACTCTCAAAAAAAGAAAGAGCTGGGGATTTAGCTCAGTGGTTCCACCGCCTGCCTCGCAAGTGCAAGGTCCCGAGTTCGATCTCCAGTACCAAAAAAGAAAAAAAGAAATAAGTCTTTCAGAGGACAGCAAAAATGTCACCTCTTCTAAAAACTTCTGCTATGCTTCCTAGAATCTTAACTCTTGTATTGTGTTTTTTTAATAGTATTTCCTGTCTTCAATTAGTTGACCTCTGAACAGCAGCTTAACCTCATTCATCTCTGTATTTTGCTTTACTTCCTTCATACTCAGAGAAGGAATACTTATAGCACTCCTTTCCTTTTTGTTGGGAGACACTAATCCCAGCTATGGAGTCTCCCATCCTCAGGAAATCCTAGGTAACTGTTATAATTAATTTTTAGATGACAAAAAGGAACTTGGAGCAGCCAGAAGAAGTCAGTATTATATGAAATATGGGAATCCAAATTATGGAGGCATGAAAGGAATTCTTAGCAATTCTTGGTGAGTCCAAAACCTTAAATTACAAGTTTAAATAGTACTTAAGTTTTCTTTAGTCCTTCAGTCAGTATTTGCTAGTGGAATGTCAAAAGACAAGAGGGAAGGATTCAAGACTCCTAACTGTGGTAAATGATAGAAATATGTTTCAGTTTCATTGAAAAGATGAGTATTTCGACACCTAACGCTATGTTAGTATGTAATAGAAATGAATGAGTGGATTTCAAGATCCTTCCTATTGGTTTCTGATTATGTGTTTATTTTTGACATTGTTTCAGGAAGCGAAGGTATCATTCCCGTCGCATTCAGCGGGATGTGATTAAGAAGAGAGCCCTGATTGGGGATGATGTTGGCTTGACGTCATATAAGCACCGACATTCTGGTAGTTGCCTGCTCAGCTCTTGGGTAGACACATGTTTGGCTCTCGAAATCATATTTTTATTCTTAATGCAGTCTTTTTAAGGTTCCAAACTTTATCATCCTCTCTTCCTTGCCCTCACCCTCTGCCAACATATAGGAAAGTAAGTCGAGTCACAGTTAATTTTAAATTGCCCATGCAAAGAGGTCAAATGATTTTATTAAAGCTATTATAGCAACAAAGGCCAAATGTGACATAGGGCAAATTAAAAGAAAAGTTTTCGTGGAAACCTAATTTTTCTACTATTAATATTAACAACTGCATGTTAAACATTTTAAATATTTTATCAAATGGGCTGATTTTATTGTTCCTTTTCCAATAATGAAAATGGGCTGCTGTTTTGAATGCTTTAGTGCTTATTGTCTTTTGCACGTGAATGCCTCAGAAATGTGGGATATCATGACTATTATGACTTGGATTTCTGTCTTTCTTTCGTGCATATAAAAGAATAATTTTCATTATATTTTATAAAGATATGTCTTTATTTTGAACTTAATGTGTGGAATCTTCTACATGCTTTGAGAACTAGCCAAATCAGCATACAAACAGAATAACATGCACACACAAGTATCATTGGAATGGGACAGGAAGAGATGAAGTCTATATATTTTTATTTAATGCGTATGTACAGAATTATATATTTAAAATTTGCATATTAATCCTATCACACAGTTATACTTTCAATTTCAGTTACTTGAAAATGCTTTTGTCATCTGTTTTTTATGTTCATTTTATTTTTTTTGTCGTTTTTTTGTTTTTTTTTTTTTGGTACCGGGGATTGAACTTGGGTCCTTGTGCTTGCACAGCAGGCGATGAAACCACTGAGCTAAATCCCCGGCCCCTTTATGTTCATTTTAAAGAAATTAAAAAGCAAATGGCCATAATTCTAGCACCCTAATGAAATAACTGATTTCATCTTCTCATTTGTCTGTTTTCATAAATATAATTCTCATAACTATATACTTTATCTTCAGTTTTTCTACTTATAAGCATTTTTCTGTGAACTTTAATATCAATAGTTGATTTTCATTGTTTGGTGTGGTTATATGCTATGAAGTTACTGTGGACATTGAATTAGGAACTATTGAACCACACAGTGTCTGTTCACACTATTTTTGTTTTGTTTTTTTGGTAGCAGGGATCAAACTCTGGACCTTGTGCTTTTGAGGCAGGCACTGAAACCACTGAGCTAAATCCCCAGCCCTAAGAAATACCTTTTTTTGGGGGGGGAGGGTACCAGGGATTGAACTTGGGATCTTGCGCTTGCGAGGCAGGCAGTGGCACCACTGAGCTAATCCCTGGCCATTCACACTATTTTTATGAACTCATCAGTATGTAACTTTATTTTTCTGTTTTAAAAACACTTTAATTAATATATATTGTTGGCTAACATTGAATTTACAGCCAACAGCAGTATAACTCAAAATCCAGTGAGGGTTATCTAAAACATGTATTTTCTCTCTAAGGCACATCATAACCTTCTTGCACTTAACATTACTAGTCAGCACTTTAGCACTGTATTTGGGGGTCATTTTAAACAGTGAAATCAACAAAATGCACAAAAACATGAAAAATGTAACAGTCGACAGGCTGTGAAAAGGACACTTTGTTTGTTTTTTGGTACCGGGGATCGAACTTAGGACTTTGTGCTTTTGAGGCAGGTTCGGTGCCACTGAGCTAAATCCCCGGCCCAAAAGGACACTTTCTTAACACTACTAAAGATGAGACAAGAAGGTAGTGTTCATTTGCCTGACCTGCACTGGAGCAAGTTCATGCAGGACTCAATTTTTTTGCTGCTCTGTACATGTCCACATATGATCTTGAAACTACCTTGAGTATGGATTTAGGAGTTACAGATGAATTTGGAAAATTTGCATTTATAAAACTTGTGAATAATGAAGATTGACTTAGGATTTAAATGACTTAATAATGTTCCATTAGGCTGCTAGACCATACTGTCCCTAACCATTCTTTTATAAGCAGAATAAGGGTGGTATCCAGCTTGTCATTGTTATAAATAGTGCTCCACTAGAATCTCAGGGATGGGTTTTTTTTTTCACCGATGTAGAATAGAAAATCATACTTGTTAGTTTTAGTCTAAGCTTTTCCTGTTTTTTGGTTAAATTTTTTCAGGATTAGTGAATGTTCCTGAGGAACCCATTGAGGAGGAAGAAGAAGAGGAGGAAGAAGAAGACCAGGACATGGATGCAGATGACAGGGTAGTGGTAGAGTACCATGAGGAGCTCCCAGCTCTCAAGCAGACCCGGGAGCGGAGTGCGTCCAGGCGGTCCAGTGCCAGCAGCTCAGACTCAGATGAGATGGACTATGATCTGGAACTGAAAATGATTTCCACTCCCTCACCAAAGAAAAGCATGAAAATGACTATGTATGCTGATGAAGTAGAATCTCAGTTGAAAAATATAAGGTAAAAACTTTTATCAATACTAGCTTTAATTTTTTTTTTTAATGTGATACAGAAGATTGAACCCAGAATTTTGTACCTGCTGGGCAAACACTCTGACACTCAGCTAAACCCCAGCACTTTAATTTGATTTTAAATACTAATTATATGTCTTCCAAGGTACTTCTTAGAAGTTGTCAAATTTATTTCAAAAAAGATTTTTGTAATATGCTTTCTATATCCTTTTAAATTCTGTAAAA
>NW_004624786.1:6411572-6439715 GCF_000247695.1 Heterocephalus glaber | reverse complement strand
GAAGGGAGGGCAAGGGAAAGGGAAAAAAATAAGAACCAAGAGACTCATGTAATGGTACAAGATCCCAATGATGAACGTAACTGTATTTTATACCAAAAATGTACCAATAAACTTAATGGGGAAAAAAAAATAAAGATAAATACTAATTATAAACGTAATTCCTTTTAATTTTATAATCACTTTAATTTATTCTAATTTCAGTCCTTTGTAGGAGTTGAATATAAGCATCTCATTTTTCCTCTGTACAACCAGTGGTCCTTGTTATATGAACTGTAAACAACACAGAAAGCAAAAATCACCGGTATTCCCAACCTCTTCTGACAATAACAGCTGTCAGTAATTGGGCAAATAGCCTTCCTGTTATATTTATGCATATGAATAATGTATGGAGAAACCATATAGGTATATATATTTGTATAAAAATTGAACTATGCTATTTATATTGCGTGTAATGTGCTTTCACATTTAATAAAATGTAAACTTCTCTTACTTTCTTCAACCATATGTAATTCATTGTTTGAAAGTAAAATCTGGTAAGTATTGGTAGGTTTCCTTCCAGGGAGTTTTATTCATATTACTACTTATTACCTGTATTATCATCATCAGTCTTTGGTATTACCATTATTCCTAATCTTTGCTGATTTTGTGAACAAAAAATATATAGTTATTTTAATGTGAATTTCTTTGGCTAGTAGTAAGGATGAGCTGATTCCATGAGAGCAGGTAGTATATCCATAACTTTTGTTTTTTCGTATGGAGGATTGAACTCAGGGCCTTGCGCTTGCAAGGCAGGCGGCGGAACCACTGAGCTAAATCCCCGGCCCTCCATAACTGTTAAGGATTGGATTTTAGGGATGTTCTGAGATGTTTTTGGTCATGTATTTGGGGAAAAGAAAGGACTTTTTAAAGTGATTTGTTTGTGTGGCCTGTTTGCATCTTTAGTTGTAGTGCTCACAGCACTTCCTTGCAAAGTATGCTGACAGAATAGTGCTTATACCCAGTATGATAGCAGATCTCCTTGATAGAGAAACCTGCCCTTTAAAGAAGGGTATTGTGCACTCTCCTGTGTCTTGAGGATAGCCAGATTGTGCCCTGGGTAACCACAGAGCCCCATGCTCTTTGCATGCCTCTACTTAATGCTTGTCTCAGGAGGAGATGGGACTTGTAGTTAGGAGCTCTGTGATAGTGTATGTGTATCATGTGTGGAAACCACCCTGGAAAACAGCAATACCTGCTTGCCCTCCCAGTCTTGTCACAACAGGTTGATTATGGTTTCACTAAGCAAGTTATTATTGGTATTCTTGGGGAGGTAGCTCAGTGGTAAAGTACTTCCATAGCATGTGCAAAGCCCTGGATTCAATCCTCAGCACCACCCAAAAAAGAAAAGAAAAAAATGAAAGTGTATAGTATTTGTAAGTGAATGCAGACTCTTAGCAGATTGGGTTTTCTCAAAAATAGGAGATTATTGTTTGGACATTGTCTTCCAGTTGAAGTTGGATAACTGTGCTTTTTTATTTTTAAAAAGGAACTCCATGAGGGCAGATAGTATATCCACAAGTAATATCAAAAACCGAATTGGTAACAAATTGCCACCTGAGAAATTTGTAGATGTCCGACACCTGTTAGATGAAAAACGTCAGTGCTCACGTCCACGGCCACCAGTCAGCAATACTAAATCAGGTATTGTTCTTCTTTTGTGTTCCTGGAATGCATTCCGAGCTCCAGAGAACAAATTGGGGCGGGGCAAGATTCTTGGATAATGTGTTGGTATTCTGAATCGATTTAATTGTCTCTGTTCATCACATCTAAATTTTGGGTTGCAATTGGAATTTGCATTGGAATTTCATGATAAGACAAAATAATCAGACTTAGGCAAAACTAGTTTTCAGTATTTTGTCTGAACCATTGTTTTACTCTGTATATCATTGATACGCTTTATATATGAGAATAATAGAAATTAAGTTGGGAGGTTGTATAAATGGTTAAGAGTTCGAACTAGGTCATTTATGCCTCCAAACTCTCCTATGGCAGGTGCATGGCTATGCTTGCTATGTACCAGGCCTTGGGCCAGGAGCTGGCATGTGAGAAGTCTTCATAGGGCTACAAAGCAACTGTAGGTCTACCAGGAGAACTGTGCAAGGAAGGCTTCTTAGAGAAAGTGGCTTTAGAGTTGGGCTTTTGTAAGGGAATAGGATCTCAGTTGGCAAACCTTACTTTTTGAGGTGGGATGTAACCTGATCTCATAGGTGTTTTAGAATGATAACTTGGTGGGAAGAGTGGAATGGGATAGAGAGTTCAGTTAAGTAATAAGTGCCCAACTAGATCGGGGCCAGCAGAGTGAGAATGAGAATGGGATGTACTGGGAAGGAAGGCTGCTGGGAGTGAGGGCGGAAAGGCAGAGAAGCCACGGAGAGGGCTTGGCCTGAGTGACCAGGGAGAGAGCGCTGCTTTCTGGTGGGGTTTAAGTGAGACGAGCAAGAGTCCCAGCACAGGCCTTGGTAATAAATGTGTTGCTGCTGCTGTTAAAGGGTACTCGGGGACTGGCAGCTCTTTGAGCAGGTTGAGGAAAAAATACATTTGGTTTGGGACATTGCTTTTTGCCATCTACTGGCTTGTTATAGCTACTGGCTAAATGTCTTAGGTTTATTGAGAACTGTTTACATTTTCAAAGGTTGCTTCTGCCCTTAGAGAGCTTGCAGTATTGTTTATTAGGCTGAAATGTTTGTATGTTACTTAATCTTGCTTGGTTCTATCAAAAAAAAAAAAGTGATTCTGCTTCAGAGATTCTTTTCGGAAGTAGTCAGCTCAGCTCAAGGGTTTTTTTTCTCCTTCTGATAGCCTTGACATCTTGTTTTCAAAAGGGAATCCAGACCAATTACGAAGACAAAAGGCCTTTAGAAGCCCAGTTATGTCAGGTCCTGTGTTTTCATTTGGGGAAATAGGGTTCCAGGGCCTTTAGAGATCTCAGCTTGACCATATGGCTAGTAAAGCACATATACTTAGTCATGGTAGCACTTTTTTTCTTTTTCCAGATATACGCCAGCGGTTAGGAAAAAGACCATATTCTCCAGAGAAGGCTTTTAGTAGTATCCCAGTGGTTCGGAAAGAGCCCTCTTCAGATGTACATAGTAGACTAGGTGTTCCCAGGCAAGATGTTAAAGGCCTCTACTCTGATACTCGGGAGAAGAAATCAGGTGAGTAACACAGGAAACTGAAGGGAATGGGAATTGGGAAATGACAGAAGACAATGAGAATAGTATAAAAGTACAGGCTGGAAGAAGCACAGGCCAGACAAATGAGGTTTCCTCTTCCATTGTCTTTGCCATGGTCACCATCATCATCATGCTAGCAGGGAAGTTTAGGAAGTAGAAGGTAATACACACCACTGCTTCTTTCAGTTTAGCACAAATCCTTTCTAGTTTTCATATATGTATTTCAGTCTTTCTCTATATGCACAGCCTACTCTTTTTGTACAGCATCTTACCATAGTCATTTTTCCACATTGTTATATTCTTCATAAATAAAACTTTTAAGTGCCTTATACAGTGGTGCCTCAGTTCACAAATGCTTTTGTTTGTGAACCAAATTGTTCACAAACAAAAGCGTTTGGCAGAATTTTATTTTTGCAAACTCTACATCGGGTGGCAAACATGAACATGGCCATCTTTCCCGCACAAACCCAACGTGGCCATCTTTTCCAAAATTGTAGGACAAATAAGTTCGTGAACCAAGTTGCCACTGTATAATGTACCTGTACTACAGAATTCTTAGTACATATTTCTCTTTTGTTGATAAAACATACTTAAACAATTAAAGGGTGGTGGGCCAAAAACCTAAAAGATACAGTGTAACAGACCCCTCAGTTTACAGAATGTTAGAGCTGGCAGTTTCCTTGCAGAATGAAGTGGTCTGCAGCATGGTTAAGTCTCAAGAGGGAGGGTCAGGTATGACAGGAAAGAGCCTCTTAGGTGATTCTCGTGTGTCTCATGGGTGCACCTGCCCCAACAGTGAATATCTCCATATTATTAAGTCCCGACCCCTCCATGCAGGCAGGGGCAACAGCCAGGGAAATGAGATTATCTACCAAAGGCCACAGACCAGTGATATTTTCTGCATGTCATGTGTTGCTTCCTCAGAACCACCTGGTTCTCAGTGTTGGCTGCCAAACTGAAATGCCTTTTCACCTAAACAGGTAGCTTATGGACTCGTTTAGGATCTACACCCAAGACCAAAGAAAAGAATATGAAGAAGGTGGATCACAGGGCACCTGGCATGGAGGAAGATGACTCTGAGCTGCAAAGGGCGTGGGGGGCTCTGATTAAGGAGAAAGAACAGTCTCGCCAAAAGAAGAGCCGGTTAGATAACTTACCATCTCTCCAGATTGAAGTTAGTCGGGAAAGCAGCTCTGGTTCAGAGGCAGAATCCTGATGTCCCCAAGGGCCTGTGGGAGCTGCCCTAAAGCTTGATATCCTCGCACAGGGTGGGGCGCAGTAGCAACCTCCCCTGCTGGAGTTTGTGTCCCTCCTGCTCCTCCTCATACGTCACCCTCAGCTCTTGCTGCTTCAGCAAGGCATCTTAAGAATGTGACCAGTTTTGAAGGGCATCTCTCTCTGGCTGCAGTTATAGTTCTGGGCCCTCAGTCCTTTTCCCACCACCCCACAAGCTTTATCCTTTGCAAAAAAGGCAGCCCTCCAGATTTTGTAGACATTTTTCTTAATATTTTTAACATTATGTCTTTTAAAAGAAATGTTTTACACAGTTCATCCAAAGAGCAGAGAACTGAACTTCTCACTATTGCCTTGGCCCTGACAGCTGTTACCAGCACCCTTTTCCCAAGAAAAGTCAATTCCCAGGTGCTTATTGGACAGACTTCGAGGGGGAAGATGAGGGAAGCTGCCAGCCCGCCCTTCCAGGATCCTAGTGTTGGGGCGACTATCACGGACCTGACCTCAGAGGTGCACCAGTGCTGGCCAGGTAGATAAGAGACGCAGCATCAATCGCGCTTCCATGCCTCCCTTGGGGATTTCTGTTAGGGGACTCTTATATTGGCTGTCAGCTTGATGTGAAGATCAAGTTCAATGCTGTGGGATTTTTAGGAATAAAAAACTGTGACTTTACGGATATAGGGTTGATTTTTGTGCTAGGGTTGGGGTCCTGGGTTAATGCTGAACAATTTTTAAGTCTGTACGTATTATGTTTAAAATTATTAATGATTTAAAAGTTTAAATTTTTAATTTTTATATGTGGAAGCTCTTCCTGTTGGCTATAGGGGAAACTGAAGTGGTGTCTTCTTTCGTGCTGTTAAATATATACTATATACTTTGGAAGAAGGAAAAGAGAGGAGTCTCATTATTTTTAAATGACCCTAACTGTGTGGTCTATGTGTTGTATATAGAGTTCAACTTGCTTTTTGACCACGTAGAAAAAAAAAAATGCATCCATCTGAGATGGGATCTTGTTTATTATCACTTTAGAAGTGAAGATAATTTATTCTTTTGCTCTCCAAGTTGTGGCTGAAGACCTTTTCGAAACTGGCAAATAGTACTTTCAGAAAGTTTTAGTTTAAACTCCTTTAGATTATTTTACCATGAAAATGAGGTAGTTTTTTGTTTTGTCTTCACATCTGATTTTTATTTTGAAGTACTTCTGTAGTCTTCTGCAGGCTTTAAAATAGTGTTTCACTTCAGTTCATTAGATCTTGGGAATTAGAGATACTAGTGAGCCTTTGTCCCTTTGTGATGTCACACTCTTCACCTCCTGGATTGTTCCACACCCAGTGCAACCCTGGATCCTAGAGCCTCTGCTTGTGGCTGAACTGATGTCACACCAATAGTTGGTTATACTGTGGTGTGAATGAATGTTGTTAATTAAGAGAGCAAAGAGCCGAGACTTGACAGTTGTAACGAAAACTGCATTGTAGCATATTTTGTTAACCTACCCCCGCATGCCATGTTTCAGGTTCCCAGGATTCTAGGAAAGAGGTCACATTGGTTTCTTTGCCAGCTGAAACCTAAGGCCTCTGACAATTTTCAGCTCTTCTTGCCCTGTGAAGCACAGCTCAGAGTCAGGTTCTTAGGAGGAGGGCTTAGGGCTTGTTAGGGTGAGAGGTGTAAGGGCCTAGGAGTTGAGAGGCCTTGTCAACCCCTGGCTGTACTTCACGGACCCAGGCCTTGGTTTCCCCAGCTAGCAAATGAATGGGGTGGTACTGGGCTTCTGGCTCTGTTGATACATTTCAGTAGTGTTTTACTCTTCCCAAAGCTGTGACTGCAGTGGACTGGCTGCACTACTTTCTGTTGCAGATGGCCAAAGAGTCAAGGAGACAACTAAGGGCAGGCATGACGTTGTGGGCAGGGAGTTATCGCTAACCTGTTACAGTTTCTGGTTCTGCTAAGGGTTAATGGCCGTGGTCTCCATTTGGCTTAGAAAATGTCCTTCTAGGTATCCCTTTTTGTTTTCCAGCCACGGTGCTGTCCCACCAGCAGTTCAGGAGCATTTGCCCCTTGGCCTCTCAGCACTTCCCAGCCTCCTGCTAGAGACCAGGAAAGACTATAGAAGAAAGGTGATGTGTGTTCAAACTGAACCTTTGGTTTAACCATGAAAAATGCCCATTTCAGAAGCCTTGTAGTTCTCAAAAACACAGAGAACCCAAAAAGGTAGCTTTAGGAGTTTTTAAAGTTGTTGGCCTTCCTCACCTCTCTCTCTGGCCTGCATTCAGCCACTCAGGTCTTGTAGCATCTTGAGCATACCCTGAGTGCCCACCTTGTCTCTGGAGTTAGGAGTGAGGGAGACAGTACAACTCGACAAGCAGCAGGCATTCTCTCTACATGCAGGCAGTAGGACTACACACTCTGTACTATTCCTCTCAATCCTTACAGGTGGGAGATTTTAAGTACAATATTGCTGCTTGATAGTAATTGCAGATACCTCATTTCTGTTTCCCTTCTCTCTTGGGAGAATGCCAGGCACACAAGAGAACTTGGAGGAGCCCACCACAATATGTTAACACTCCTCTGGTCCCCTGTGTAGTCTGATCCCATGAATCGCTTCTTGGTTCAGCCCCTGCCTCACCCTGCTCCCTCTGCCCTGACTCTCCCTTTCCAGCCTGCACACTGCAGCCAAGATGAACTTTTGTGGTTAGCAGCTTCATTGAGAGATGATTTCCATAGTATAAAATTCACCATTTAAAGTGTACGTGTCAGTGTATTTTAGAGTTGTGCAACCATCACCATAATCAATTTTAGAACATATTTATTATCAAAAAGAAACCTTGCACCCATTAAGAGTCACTCCTCATTCTTCTTTCTGTCTAGCTCCTGGCAGCTACTAATCTGTCTTTGTGGCTTTGCCTTTTCTGGACATTTGGTATAAATGGGGTCATACACTGTACATTTGTGACTTCCTTCTTTCACTTAACACGTTTTCAAAGTTCATCCATGTTTTTGCTTGTATCTGCACTTCATTTTCTTAAATTGCAGAGTAATATTCTGTTGTGTGTACCACATTGTATATACCATGTTTTATTTATCCATTAATCAGCTAATGAACATTGAGGTTGTTTCCACCTTTTGGCTATTTTGAATAGGTTTCTGTGAACATTTATATACCTGTTTGTTATTACTTGTTTGTTTGTGAACTTTTTTGTGTGTGTGTGACAGGGTCTCACTGTGTAGTCCAGGCTGGTATTGAACTCACTGTGTAGTCCTGGCTGGTCTTGAACTCACAGCAATCCTGCTGCAGCCTCCAGAGTGTTGGAATTACAGGCATGAGCCACCACACTCAACCAGTTTTTTTGGTTTATATCTAGGAGTGGAGTTGCTGGGTCATATGGTAACTCTCTTTTGATTGGACCCAGGACCTTGCACATGGTAGGCAAGCATTCTTCCACTAAGCTATATCCTTAGCCCTTTTTAAAAATTTTGATACAGGGTTTCACTAAGTTCCACAGGATGGCCTTGAATTTGTGATCATCCTGCCTTAGTCTCCTAAGTAGCTGGGATTACAGGCATACACCAGCATGACCAGCTAATAAGTATCTCTTCAATCCTTTGAGAAATTGCTGGGCTAATTTCCTAAACAGCTGTATTGGGGCCGGGGATTTAGCTCAGTGGTTCTGGCGCCTCCCGCACAAGCACAAGGTCCCGAGTTCGATCCCCCGTACCAAAAACAAAAAAACAAACAGCTGTATTGTTTTACATTCCTGTCAGCAGTGTATGAAGGTTCCATTTTCTCCACATCTTCAGCAACACTTTTTTAAAAATGTGAAATGGTATCTCTGGTTTTGATTTGTACTTCCTTAATGGTCAGTGATATTGGGCATCTTTTCATGTGCTTCAGGATGAACTTTAAAAAATGTAAATCTGATCTTTTTATTCCACTGCTCGAAACCTTTCCAGAGCTTCCTTATCCCCTTTGGAATAAGTCCAAGCTCCTTTGACAGCTCATAAAAGCTGGTTATGACCTGGCCTCTGGGCCTGCTTTCCCCTGTCCTCTGCTCACCCATCTTTGGGAGAGGGGATGCCAGGGTAGTGGGCATTGAACTCAGGCCCTTTGCATTGAGCATTATCTTTAGCCCCTTAAATTTTTGAAAGATAGTCTTGCTAAGTTGACAAATTGTCCGGGCTGGGCTTGAACTTGGAATCCTCTTGCTTCAGTCTCCCAGAGGTGTGCACTGCACCTTCTGGCTCCTTGGATCCATCTTGATCTCACCAACCTTCCAGACTCAGCACAGGGCACATTCCCAGTGACACACTTTCCTGGTCCTCTTCCCCTGTCACCACAGCCTTGAGCTCTTAGGGGCCTCTCCAGGAAGCAGTCCTCAATGTTCAGAGCCAAGGTGCAGGTTCTGTGTGTGTCCCACTACTGACACGAAGGAGTCTTACTGACGTAATGTCAGTGCCTAAGATCAAACTGAGTATAATCAAAATTCCTCTTGGACCTCCTGCCTACCTGGACTCACAGAGGAACGTGGGGAAGGTGGAATGGCCTAAGCAATTTGTAATTGTTTTTTTGTTTTTCTGTTTTGTTTTGTTTTTAAATAACTTTTTAGACAGATACCATTGTGTTTAACTAAGTAAAGTACATGTATTGTCAGATATGGTATATTCACCAACCCAGCACCTGCACACTGGACTGGACCTTTCTAGTCCTAGTTTGTCTGTTTTGCTAGACTGTAAGCTCCGTGAGAGCAGGGCCATGTTTGGCTTGTTCACTGGGGTTTCCCCACACCTCCACCCAGGCATGCCACCTAGCAGGTCCTCTCTAAACATTGGAATTTTAAATCCCCAGCCTCAGAGCTGCTTCATCTGAGCCCCCCGGGTTATTATAGGCCAAGCCTCCTCCTTCTGCCATGTACAAACAGTGTCTTACTCTCTATTTTATTTTCCTCCTAGCCTGTGAGCTCCTACTGAGCAGGAATCTTCATGTTTTTCTTGTGTCTTTGTACTAGGCCAACCCAGAATTAGTGCTTCAAGTGTTTGGGAAATGAATGAATCATGGTAACCTAGGCCTGCTTTTGCACCATTGTCTACAAGCTAGTCTAATTCAAGATGAGACCACCAGATACAAAAAGGGGGCTTCCATGGTACATACACTGTGCTTATGTAAGTTAAAGCTCTCAGGTAGGCCTCAGTAAACATCCAGTGTTGATGACCGTGGCACATCTAAGCAGAAGTTTATCCAGCTCTACAAAGAATTTGCTAGCAAATCATGCAACCTGGAGTATTTTTTAGAAAAGCATTCATCTGCCCCAAGGTAGAAAGAAAGGAAACTGACAGATAAGTGAGAGGCCCCAAAGAGAGACTGCTAAGCCAGTTATTAGGCTCTGGTCCTTCTGGAGTGGAAAGTGACAGCAGTCTAAAACAGGTGACAAGAAACAGCTCATTCCCAGCAGCAACTTGTTTGCCTAAAGTAGCATTCCTCCGGCTTCCCAAGTGGAGCATTGTGAAGGTAACAGGAAAATGCTCACACGCACTTTGGATTAGCAACAGCAGTAAGTTATGGCTTTGCAGATTAGTTAACTGCTGCCCAAATAAGTTTGATGCATAAGCATTTGCTTTTATGGCAAGAAGTAAGTTAGAAATTAAACAATTAGAACTAAGAAGGAAGCATGCTCGTGGTAATCTTGAGAATAGCATATTCACTTCGAGGCAGATTGTTACTGTGTCATTTGACCCACAACAAATATCTAAAACTTTTCTTAAATATTTATAAAATAAATCTTTTTTTTTTTTGGTACTGGAGATAGAACTTGGGTCCTTGTGCTTGCGGAGCAGGCGGCGAAACCACTGAGCTAAATCCCCGGCCCTATAAAATAAATCTTAGGAGGAAAAAAAAATACTGCAACTTTTTTCCCCCCAGTGAAATTCTATGAATGTCTCACAGAACTTTGTTGTTCCTGGGAGCAGTTAGGGAAACACTGCCTCAAACATCTGTTTTAAATAGTTGAGAGGCATCAAAGTGGGATTTTGCTGTGCTATAAATAAAACACTAAAGTATGGGTGGTATTTAACTTCCCAGTCACTGCCCTGCTTGGAGAGTCTCACCTGTTTGAGCAATTCCAAAGGTCCTGTTTGGATGCCCACATTCTTAAGAAGCTATGTGTTTCCTCAGACCATGTGTCTCTCTCACCCCTAGACCAGTGTAGGTTAGTACAGGCGAGAGGTCCTTATCTTTGGTGAGACAGAAGACACAGTCTTCCTCTCTCTCCTTTGGGTGGTCGTAGATCCTGTGATGTGTCGTCCCTCTTCCTCCTTATGGACAAGAGCATCTCAGAGGGTCTGTGAGCAGTTACTTGGCAGGACCTTTAGCTCAGGGAAGAATGTCTTTTAGGGAAAGAAATAGGATGATGGCCAGAGCTGGGGCTGGAGCAATAGGATCTCATTCTACCTCATATACTTAACTGGAAAAGACTGACATCCCTTCCTTTCTGGGCCTTAGCCCTGCAGTCTGTCAAATGAAGGGCTCCACTGGAATATCTATTTTCCTTGTAGAGCTAAATTGTGTTTGAGGACCTCTGCTGCCTTTCCCAAGGAACACTGGGAGTGTAAACTAGACAAGAAGGAGGTGGGGCCAGCAAGAGGCTGGTCCTGTGATCCAGTGCCACCTTTCCCCTCCCAGCCCCAGTTACAACAGGATAAGAGGTCCTCTCTTGCTCCTTCCTCTTCACATACCTCATGTGCAGCATATTCACACCCACACCCACACACCATTCAGTCTTGTTTGGGACGCCAGCCCAGTATGTACGTCTACTGGGGCAGAATGAGAAAGTATCATGGCATGGGCTTAGACAGCAGGCATTTTCCTCACAGGGCTGGAGCTGGGAGACAGATCAAGGTGCTGGGATGGCGAGGGCCCTCTGCCTAGCTTGCTCAGTGACATTCCTGTGTGTGCATGTGACCCTTCTTATAATGCCACCAATCCTATCAAGTTGAGGCCACACTGAACCCTTTTGACCTCTGTTAATTTTATCTCCTAAAAGCCCCATCTCCAAATACAGCAACATTGTGGGTAGGAGCTTCAACATACACATTTGGAGGAGGATGCAGTTAAGTTCACAGACCAGTAATAACCACAGACCAGTAATATCCCCTGTTTATTTTTTGAGACAAGGTCTTTCCTTTAGCTTAGGCTGGCCTCAAATTTGCAGTGATCTTCCTGCCTCAGCTTCCCAAGTGCTAGGATCAGAGGTGTGCACCACCACACCTGGCTCTGCTTTTTTGTTATTGTTTGTTTAAACATAACCTGTGGATCTGAAGCGGGGTGGGTGTAGTGGTTCAGAGTTCTGGTTTTGGGGAAGATAACTTGTTTGGGTCTTACTCAGCCACTTACTGTCTATCTGGCTTTGGGTAAAGTACTTATCCTCTGTCTGGGAGCCAGCACTCGTATCTGAAATCGGGGTACCCTCAGATGAAGGCTCGCGTGCAAAGCCCTGGCCTCGGGTCTGTGCTCCCTGCTGAGCGCTCAGCCAGTGGTTGTGATCACCACTGCTCTGCCCCAGATGCCCTGCAGCCCTCAAGCTTCCCCTGTCTGGAGGCCGGGGGTAGCCTCCTCCACTTGTGGTATCACATTCTGTTTCTGACCGATGAGATCTCCAGGCAGAGCAGGTCCACCTCATGCCACACACCCTCTCTAACCCTGAACATTTTGCAAAACTTTTTATTTTGAAATAATTTCAAAATCCTAGCACAGTGTCAAGGAGAGGGCAAAGAACATATTGCCACATTTTATTTTACCACTTAGTCTTTCCTTCCTTTTCTCCCGTACTAGTTTGTAGTTCATGCTTCAGCTTTACCAGCTGTTTGAGTAATGATATTCAGACCAGTTTTTTTTTTCCAGTCTACAATCCAGCATCATGTGCTGTCCTGCCTTTAGTTATCCTCTCTATAGTCTCCTTTAATGTGGAACAGTTCCTCAGCCTTTCTTTGTTGTTCATGACATTGATGTTTTTGAAGAGTACAGTCCAGTTGGTGGTTGTAGATTGTCCTTCAAGTTGGTCCCTTGACATTTGCTTAAAGTAAAACAAAGCAAGCCACTTTCCCATTTCTTTTAAGTGTGTAGTATTTGCTGAACACCCAGCTGTGTATTGGATGCTGAGAAGGAGGAACATTACATAGCAAAGCCTGGCCACAACCTGGAGACCTTAAGTTTGGGTTTTGGGGAAAAGTGTTACTATCAGGCAGGCTTGCAGGGCCCCTCTGCATGCTCACACACAAGCTTGGAATAGTACATCTTGGATGCAGGGTGAGTCCATATTCGAGAGATCTACAGAGATGCAGAAAAAGGCCTTGCTCCCAGTCACTGACCCTGCCTGGCCTCCTGAGATGCCTGGGTGTTCACACTCCACACACGAACTTGCTTCTCACAGATGTCCATGTGAGCTGCGGTCCTCTGTCCCAGCCCTGTCTTCCCAAGGATTTACTGTCTGACTTTGGGCTGCTCTCTTCCTTCTGGGCCAGTGCTGGGGGGAGGAGTCCCTATATGGCTCTTATCAAGCGCCCTTGAAACGAAGGTGCATCGGGGGAGAAGGAGTCACTGAGCACTGGAGTGGGGGGAAGATGGGTTGAAGGCTGCAGGCCCTGACGTAGACTGTGATGGAGGTTAAAACCTTAGGATGATCTGCATCGTGATGTGGCAGGAAAATCATCAGACCTAGAACTTACTTTCTCTGTTGGGTGCTGTCCAGGGGGAAATGGTGAATTGTAATCTTTACTCAGCCATGTAAAATCTCTACTCAACATGTAATACCATGTAAAATCTAGTCATGGGTATTTTGTGAGACCAAAGCAGACAATGCAAAAGTGTATGCAGTGTCATCAAATCTTCACAGAACTTTGGCCAAGTGAGCTTTCAGTGTGAGAAAAAAAATAAAGTTGATTTTTGTGTAGTCATAAAGTCAACCCCATTGTCTACTCTTTGTTAATTTTCTGACACTTTAGAGTGTTACCTGGGCTGCAGAAGGAGAGGTGCGACACCCTGCCCTTCTGAATTTAAATTAAAAATTTAAGATTAAATGCAATTTAAAGTTCAGTTTGTTGGTTGCACTGGTGACATTTTAAGGGCTCAGCAGCCACCCGTGGCTAATGGCTGCTGAGTGGATACCGCAGTCACAGCGGAGTTCTGCAGGGCCATGGTCCCTGTGCTTGGCCACTTGGGAGCAGTGGTGCTGAGAACTCAGGACTTCACACTTGCCAGGCAGGTGCTGTGCTGCTGAGCTACATCCCCAGCCTGATTCTTCCTTCTTCACGCACAGTCACAAGGTCAAATGAGAGCTGAGGAAGTTGGCTCTTCATGCTGCCTGGCAGCTGTCAGTGGTTCAGTCCCTGGAAGACTGGGATTGCCTGCAAGTGGGTGTGCTGAAGGCATTAAAGGGGTCTGCCTCTTCTGCTAGGCTGGCACTTCAGAGCCCTGTGAGACCCATCTCAGCATCAGGATGCTGGAGCCAGATTTTGAAGAAAATCCAACCACAGATAGATTGAGGCAGTGATTCTAGCCAGCACATTGGGTCTTTCCACTCACCTGATCCTCCGCAGCCCGGGCCTTGGGTACAGGGGCTGGTAGAGAAGCCCAGTTTCTGGCTGTGGGGCCTCTTTCTGTGGGCAAGGAACCCCATCTCATTGCTGAGGCACCTGCCACCCAAAACCCTGGGCTGGGACCAGGCTGCGCTGTCTAGTAGTGAGTTCTGAGGCAGGACAGGGACCCAGCACTCATTCACATGGGTGTAGTCCTTGGGGTTGGTTATTGTTCCTGTACCCCCAGCATCTACCGCCAACAACACCCAGCACCACGGCCCTGGCCAAACCTCGGCTCACCATTCCACAAAAGTGAGTGACAGAGCGGGACTGACAGCTGCCTAAGCTCCCAGGACCCAGCTCCCAGCTGCTGAGAAAGCCACATGTCTGGCTGTGCACAGGCAGGAGTGGCTGTGTCTCTGAAAGCGCCTGTCTGCCTGTGGGTCCTCGTCTGCGTGTGTACCTCTGTCTCCGCCTCCTGGCCACCTCAGCTGAAGAGAGGAAGCTGAAAACTTGGCCAGGCCCATGGGTAGCTCCCTGCCCAGCTCACACACTCCTGCCTCTGCTCCACCTAAGATGATGTGGCTCTTCCCTGCTCTGCTCTGCATGTCCAGTAAGTAAGCCTCACTCCCTGCCTTCAAGGGCTGCTGTACTCGCAGATCCAGCTGGATATCTGTAGCCCTGTCTGTCTGTCTGTCAAGGCTCAGGAGCTTCCCCAGGAAGTGTTCTCACTGGTGGAGCAGATCTTCAGATTGCTGGGAAGGATCAGGTCTCTGAGGTTCTGTGATGCCTTCAGACTCGAGGGCCAAGCCACCCAGGCTCTCCTCCAGCCAGCCTCCTCTCTAGGCAGGCCCTGCGGTCTGTGCAGAGTCAGTTATGGCCGTGGAGGCCCATGCTGCCCTCCTCCACCCAGCCAAGCACCTTCTGTCACGGACCCCGTGAGAATGTGAGCATTGGCTAGAGACTGTGGGGGCAAGGATGTTAGAACTAGCTTCCTGTTCCTGTGGCCTGTGGGGGCAGGGGGCTGCACTGCTCCTGCTGCTTGGGGTCCCATTCTGGTCTTAACCTCCTTCCCATGAAGGCATTTTAGGCACATTGATCCGGAGCCTGCCTGCAAGGCCCCAGGGACAAGACAGCATGCTCGGGTGAGCTTCTGGAGACCGCTTGGACTACGCCTGAGGCTGGGCGGTCCTGCCTAGTGATCTGGGCAGCTTCCTGGGGGTCCACCTGGTCAGAAGCAGGAGAACTGGCAGACGTCAGACATAGTAGGGTAAAGGCTCCTGGGAACCTGCGTTCTCCCCACAGGACAAGCTAGGCCGGTGAGCACCAGTGTGTGAGGAAGCTGAGACCATGCTAGGAAGGGCTGCAGACTGTGGGCCAGGTCACTCACAAGCAGGCCAAAACCTGCCTAGGACACCAGCCAAGCCTACGTTTGGGGACAGATTTTGATACACGGTATTTCAAAAGCATCAAAACAGTTACTAGAGAAAGATCAAAACTTGGTCAAACTACCTGTAGATTTATTTTACAACTTAGATTTGTCTTTATTTTTGTTACATACTGGGTGTGGAGCAGCTCTCACCTTTTTATGCCTTATGGTTTTGAAGCCCCATCTCCAAGAATATCTGGAGGAGATGCTAAGACTAGATTCTGGTCCACGCCTCCCCATACAGAGGAGGTGACTGAGGTCCGAAGAGGGACAGTGACTGTCCAGAGTAGCGAGCAAGGGCCCAGGCCCCTGTCCTACCTCCCAACTCTGGAGTAGTCGTCCTGTGACACTGATCCTGGCAGCGGTACTCTGTGCTCCTGCTCATCTCCGTCTCCTGCAGCCTCTCCAACGACCACCCATTGCCTTCCGCCTTTTTCAGCAGATGACATTTATGAAATCCTTTCTGAGGCCCAGCACTTACTGAATTGATGAACGGCAGAGAGCGGGATGGAGCTCACGTGCCCTGTGTCCACTTAGGTGCTTGGCTTCATCATGGTGTGGGGTAGGAGGGGCAGGAGTGGGTCTCAGCTCTGGATGGGAGAAATGATGCCATGCTGGTTCTGCTCGCCACTGTGAGGGCCCGAGACTCCGGGGTGGGCCAGTCCTGGAGAGCTTCCTGGAGGAGGTGAGGCTGGCGCTGAGGCTTGAGAGCTAGCAGAAGTCTAAGGAGGCAAGGAGATGCCAGGGAGGGTGGTGAGGCCAGGCCCAGGGCCCCACACCCTGTGCCTGGCTGGGTCCTCCTGGGATGAGGCGAATCCAGAACTATCACTGGCCTCGCTCCTCTGACCTTCAGCTTCCACCCACCTCCCACCCCACGGTGATGGTATCCCCTTTTCATCACCCATGAAATTTCTCACAGATGAGAAAGCAGTCTAGAAGAATTTGAAAGAGAAGAGTCAGGTGCAGATACACAAACCGGGAGCTGCCCACCACTGGCCCCCAGGCCCAAGCCTGCTGCCATGCAGCTGCCATGTGGGCCCCACGGTCCCCAGGTCAGACTTCAGCTCTGACTCATCCTGCAGCCACAGCAGCTCACTTCTCCTGGGCCTCCAAGCTCGAGTGTGTCTCCCTTACGGGAAGGGAGCTGTGCTGCTGACCCGTGAAACCTCACTGTGCAAAGAAGAAGGAAGCAGAGTTCAGGGCCTGCTGTGCCCGTGGCACCGACTCAGGAGGAGGCCCCAGTCCCACCTCTGCTAGGGTCACAACCCTACACCTGTGTGCAAGGGTGTTAGAGAAAACTCTGGCTTTAGGCAGGCATGGTGATCATGCCTGTAATCCCAGTGCTTTGGGAGGCTGAGGCAGGAAGATTCCAAGCTTGAGTCCATCCTTTGGTGGGATCCTGTCTGAAAAACAAAACAAAACAAAAGGGCAGGGGATGGAGCTCAGTGTGAAGTCTTGAGTTCAACCCCCAGTACCCCCCACCAAAAAAAAAAAAAGAAAAGGAGGGCAGGTGGAAGGAAGAAAGGAAAGGAAAGAGAGAAAGAGAGAGAGAGCACACTGTCTTCAGATGCTGGGGACTGTGGTGTCTTGAGACCAGTGAGAAAGAAGGGCTTTCTGGGCCGGAAAACGGGAGAGCAAAGACCTGGGTGTGTAGGAAGCTGAAGGGTAAGGTTTCCTCTGGCATCGCCTGCTCCTTCCCAGAGGACATGCTGGGCCTGGTGGGGAGGGCGCCCCCCAGCCCAGGGGCTATGAGGAAGGAGGCTGCACACCGTGGAGGGGCCTTGGAGGATGCCTCCAGGACCTGCAGCAGGGCTGGAAGGGCCTTCCAGGCAGAGGGGACCAGCAGTGGTGAAACGTCAGAGAGGGGCAGTGTCCATGGCGAAGCCACGTAGGTGGCATGTGGGCCCTGTGAAGCCCTACACCCCTGAGCTTCTCTGAGAAATCAGCTTGGACAGGGTGTGTGTGTGGTGTGCATGGGGTGTATGTGTGAATACAGGGCGTATGGAGTGCATATGTGTATGACAAGCATGGAGCATATGGGCGTAGGTAGGGTGTGTGGAGTGTATATGGTATGTATGGGAGCTGTGGGGTATGGGGTATGTATTGGGTGTGTGTGGTATATAGGGTATGGTGTATATGGGTGTATATAGGGCATGTGTGGTGTGTATAGTATTTGTACATGGGGTATATGGGGTGTGTACCATGTATCAGGTATTGGTGGTATGTATAGATGTCAATGAGCTATGTGTGATGTGCATGGCTGTAATGGGATGGGTGGGGGACCCATGGGCAGCCAGGCCTGAGAGGCCCACAGTAGTAGGTGTGAGGAGTTTGAAAGGCCCAGAGTGGCAGGCTGAGGAGGTTGGACTTCACCACGAGGGCAATGAGATGCCTTAGAAGGTCTTGACAGGGTAGTGGCAGTCAGACTTGTAAGCTGTGTGGACGATGGAGCCCCAGAGAGAGGATGCAGGGAGACCACTGAGGAGGCTACAGCAGAGACCAGGTCCAAAGGTGTTGGGCAGGACGAGTCGGGGGAGGAGGCGGCACTCACGGGAAATACTCAGGAGGAAAATTGGGAAACCCACATGTGCTTAGCGAAGTAATGATCAAGACTGGTGGCCATTTCTGTTATTAAGGAGACTGTGGAGGATGAAGGAAGGGGCAGCCTCTGTGACTGAGAAGTCTGGGGCTACAGTGATGAGATTGTGCGTGCAAGACCGTGCGCAGGACTGAGGAGTGAGCAGAGCATGTGGTGTGTGAGCTGCGCCCTGGGCAGCCTCTCTGCAGATGGTTTCGAGGCATGATCCACCCCCAAGGCCTTTCTGGGTGTTCTGGGCCTGGGGTCAGGACACCCGGGTCTAGACTCACTTCTACAGCCTGCTCCTTTCATAAATTTGGCAAAGTGTGGCCCCAGGCCTGTTTGTTGGAGTAGGGATGACTGTTGTAGCACAAAAATGTTCATTTAAAAGGCCCAATGAAGTAGGAGAGACTGTGGGGCTGAGGAGGCGGCAGTGGTGGTGGGGCTGACAGGATGGAGGGGCTGACTGACTCAGCTGGGGACAGCCTGAGGGAGCAGCCATGTGGGTGGTGTGGTGACAGACACTGGTGACAGTATGGCTCTCGGGACAGTATGTTAGGGGGCTTGTGGTGAAGGAGGACGAAGTTGAGAGAGAGAATGTGACAGACCCTCACTTGTGGTTATAACACTCTGACACCTGACACGCTGAGCCTCTGTGCTACAGACCCTGAGAAGGCACAGCCCCATGTTGCAGATGCAGAAACGGAAGCAAGGTGACAGCCCAAGATCCTTCAGAGACTGTGTGGCAGACAAGACTGTCTGCCTTTGCTATTTTCTGGGTCTTCATGGGCAGTGCAAAGGAAGGAGTTATGTGACCAAGAGGACCCAAGCAAAGGCAAAATATCAGGGTCCCAGCAAGAGCAAGGTGGGCCATGGCCAGCAGATCCCAGGAACCAGCTGGCTCTTGGGGAAATTCAGCAAAACATGGTGATTCCCACTGCCACCCCCCATCCCCACACACCACACACCGGCTCTCGAGCCGCTCCACCTCCACAGGTCCTTCTCATGACCTAATTTCTAGTCTAAAGCAGGGCCCTCTCCCAGCCCAGTGAGATGCTAGCACAACAGGGAGCCATCCCAGCAACTTGGGCCATCTGTCTCTGTCTCTGTCTCTGTCTCTCTCTCTGTTTACCAACCTCTCAGTGCTTCTAGTTTTACCAGTCTTTGGAGTCAGTCATCCTGGGCCCCCAGACACAAATACTCAATTTATGGGTAGGCCATGAGTGAAATCGTTCAACTTCTCTGAGCCTCAGCATACAGCATGAGGCCTCGAAGCCAGGTGCTCTGGCAGGGGGGCTGTGGTTATCTTTCTGTGAATTTTCTCCCCTGTCCTACCCAAATCAGGCACCTCACACCAAGACCCCTCCATAAATAAAGCAAAAATTGGAGGTGGGAGTAGGGTGATGAACGAGGACATCTGGCCTATTCTGACATTTCTAGGGCACCTCTTCTGGGCCTGAGTCTGTGTGGAGCTGGGGTTTGCGGTTGGGGGTGTCCTGGATGACTCAGATCAGATCACAGTTTGGGGAAGACAGACAATCACAGGCAGTTTAGTCACAGCCAGACAGAGACACCATAGGATGCTGAGTGGGCTCGGGGCCAGCGAGTGACTCTACCCAGCGTCTGGACTGTCTCCAGGCTGAGCAGGGCCACAAAGGATGGGCTGGTGAGGGCTGGTGAAGAAGCTGTGCTGGGTGGAGGAAACAGCTTGGGTGAAGGCTCAGAGTTAGGAAGTGCACAGGTGGTATGCAGGAAGTGGGCAAAGTGAGCAGTGGGCAGGCTGGCTTCACCTGGGACAGGGCTACTTTCTTCCTGACCCAGAACCCTTAGTGTCTGAGGTAGGCTCAAGGGTCACTTCCCCAGACCTGTCAAGTGTAGGCCACCAATGCCAGGTCCTGGGAGAATGTGGTGAGCGAGGCAGACACTCAGGCTCTGCCCTTGTGGGAGTCACTGCCTGGTGGAGGGGACAGTTGCAGTCCTAAGTCAACAAGGAGACAAGTGAGATCAATTCAGATAGTGGTGCATATTATAATCAAGGCCCCTGGCAGAGAGAGTGTCCTGGCAGGGTCTGGAGCCCAGGAAGGCCTCTCCTGGCGAGGATAAGGAGGAAACCTCTGGACAGTCTGAGGACAGAGCCCTTCAGCTGAAGGGAGGATTTCATACCGGGGGAGGGAAAATGGCTTCCCTCTACCCTTCTAGGTTCTCTGGCTGGGCTGCCAATTAAATTGAAATAAGGCAGATGAACAAGACAAAAACAGAGGCAGATGAAAAGATAATCGCTGCTTATATAGCATCCTGAGCTACAGAAAGGGCACTGGGCATGGTGGTGCACCCCAGTAATACCAGCTTCTTGGGAGACTGATGCAGGAGGACTACAAATTCAAGGTCAGCCTGGGCACCTTAGTGAGACTCTGTTTCAAATAAAATAAAAAAGGGCTAAGCATGTAGCTCTTGGGTTCCATTCCCAGTGACACACACACACACACACACACACACACACACACACACGCACGCACACGGCTTGGGGTTTAAGGTAGAGGCCTAAGATGTGGGAGGGCCTGGGAGGAGTGGAGTGGTGTGAGTAAGGGTTGTGCTGGTATACAGATAATGGCTCTCAGGTAATAAAAACGATCTTTCCCCATCGATACTTTACTAATGTAGGTTTCCTTTATAGATGTATATTTCTCTTATTAAGGAGCTTTTTTTTGGTACTGGAGATGGAACTCGGGATCTTGCACACAGATTTTTTTTTTTTTTTTTTGGTACTGGGGATTGAATTCGGGTCCTTGCGCTTGCGCAGTAGGCGGTGAAACCACTGAGCTAAATCCCCGGCAGTAACTCTTATCTTATTGTACTGTGTATTTGTATGAGTGAGCACAAATTATTTTGCTCAAGGAAGAGGTATAAATACAGAAAAATAAAATAGATGCCTAGTGTGATATTGTGAAATACGTATTTGGTATTTCTCTTTCTTTTCTTTTTTAAAATCTAGCCATTAGAACTAACTTACAGTTTTCAGGAAATTAAAGGTACAGAAGGAGGACTCACACCAGAAGGAGCAAACGTACAATGGCTACATCACAGTTAGGTTGAACTATTTTTTTGTTTTGGAAGTATTCACTGGATAATTAAGAGGATTTTGATTTTGTCACACTCCCTCCCTCTCCCTTCAAGCTCTTCTTCTCTTCCTCTCTCCCTCCCTCCATTCCTCTCAGACAGGGTCTCTTCAGCCTGGGTTTGAACTACTGGGCTCAAGGTATCTTTCTACCTCACCCTCCTGGATAACTGGGACTGCAAGCGCCTGCTGCCACCACCACCTCTCCATTTATTTCACTCCTCTTTTTGGTTTCCTTTTCCAAAATGTTTTATTTGCAATACCAGGGATTGAACCCAGAGCCTCACACATACTAGGCAAGTGTTCTATCACTGAGTTACATCCGCCGAGATATTTGAAAACCTTGCCACTTGAGATGTGTCTGAGGACCCCAGTGTGGGTATCATGTAGGAGCCTGATAGCAAAGCAGATTCCCAGACCCTGGGTCCTCCTAGGGCAGCATACCAGGCAGCACCTGGGTCTGGGCACCCACTCTTAGGGATGCTGAAGTAGACTGGTGAGCTCAGGCAGTGTCAGCTTCACTATAAACTTCAGTACCAAATATTCACCTTGTAAATTTATCCACCGACGATTGTAGCCTGAATTAATTGTATTTAATGAGGGCTGCAAACATTTTTTTTTCTGATTATATTATTCCTCTGGGATTCATTGGTAAGAATTCATCTGTAGAATTCTTACTCAACTACATCTATTTAGTGACGTGTTGTGGTTTGTGTGTAAATGTCTCCCCAAAGCCTCATTCAGTCCTAGGTGGGGCTTTTTTCAGAGGTGGCTGAATCCAGAGTGTGTGATGCTGGTATTAAGGGTGTGTGATTACTAAATCAGTCCACTGATTGGTTTGGCACTGCCTTCATCCTGGTAGCCTGGATACAATGTAAGGGACAGAAAGAGGCTTGTCTTGCCCCTCTTGCTTGCTTTGCTACCTTCTGCCCACCATGAGCTGTTTCTCCTCTTTGATCCCTGTCTGCCCTGCTACCCTCCCTTGGAGCCAGCTGATTATGGACTGAAACCTCTACAAACTGTGAGCTAAATAAATCTTTCCCATTTGGTCTTTTTTCCATTTGTCTCAGCAATGAGAGAAAAGTAACTAAGACGGTGACAGAAATGTAATTCATATAGGAAAGGCAGGAAAACTGCTTAATACTTTCCCTTTGATATTTTTCAAAGTAAGTGGATGGTACTCTTTGGTCTTTCAGTGGTGACCAGTGAAGTGTTTTCTTTTGTTTTTATATTTCTCTCTTTTAAATATCATTATGAACTCATAAAATTTTTTATATTCAATGTGTTTCACACTGAAGATTATCATTTTTTTTGGTACTGGGGATTGGGACCTTGCACTTTTGAGGCAGGCGGCGGAACCACTGAGCTAAATCCCCAACCAAGATTATCATTTTTAACAAAAACATTTAAAATGTACAACATACTGAAAAACGGACAAATTCAGTTCAGTGAATTTTCAGATTAAATCAGATCCTTGTTTGAGAGATGTGATGGAAAATAAGGTAAATATTTAATTTTAAAGAAATTTTTATTACACTACAAAAACATTGCCATTAATTCCCCTCAAAATACCCTCCCTCATTTCCAACATCATTCTTGGCCACTTTCTGATGCAGTTGACAGTTTATGTTTATGGCAATTTCTATCAAATAAAACATTATGGTGGGTCCTCATCCAGTTTATTCACTGGATCTGGCACTGCTCAACTTCTGGTTCTTCCCCAAAGTAAAAATGACCACAAAAGGTAAACATTTGGAATTGATTCAAGACACCAAGGCAGCCCTGACTTTGCAACTAAAGACGTTCATTAATGAGGACTTCCCTAACTGCTTCAGAAAGTGGCAACAAAAATGGGACAAGCCTTTCAAAGCGAGGCGGAGTATTGTGAGGAATGGCAATGTGTCTTTTACTGTAATAAAATTTTTTAAAAAGTTAAACATTCACCATTACTGGGGAAGGTTATACCTCGTAACTTGTACACATATCAAGAACTAGAACATTAACACTTCAGAAATACACTGTCCGCTCAGCCTCCTTGGTCACTGCTCCCAAAGACACCATTTTCCTGACATCTAATAGTACAGATGTTTTGCTTGTTTTATACTTTGCATAAATGGTACTATACAGTATGTTCTATTCTGTTCTTGATATCTTTCCCTCAACATTGTATGAGTCCAGCCCCTTATTGTAGATTATTTTCATTGCTGTAGAGTGTTCGGTTGTTTGAACACCACAATTCATTTATCATTTCATTGTTGAGCTGTATTTGGGTTGTTTCAGTTTGGGGCTATTGTGAAGGTAAGGACATGTCTCTCATGATTATGTGAAAACATTTCTGTTGTGTATGTGTCTAAGAGTAGAATTCCTGTGTCATATTGCTAGAGGTTTTTCAGTTTATTGTTTTAAAAAATGAAAAATTTTCTCCACTCTAAGTTTTCTATTTCATTGATATATGCTTATATCTTTATTCCTTCCTGTACTTTCCTTGAGTTTGATTTGCTATTCTTTTAGCTTCTTGCAATAGAAGCTTAGATGATTGATTTTCAGCTTTTCTTTGTTTTGAACATATTCATATGGGGCTGTACATTTTCTCTGAGCTCTGCTTTAACTCAATTTTTTCATTTGAAATATTTTAGAATTTCTGTTGTGATTTTTTTTGACCCTGGATTATTTAGAAGTACACTCTGATTTCCAAGAAGTTTAGATTTTTCTATTTTCTTTTTGTTATTGATTTTAATTCCACTATAGTGAGAGAACATTTTTTTTTTTGGTACCGGGGATAGAACTCAGGTCCTTGAGCTTGCGCAGCAGGCAGCAAAACCACTGAGCTAAATCCCTGGCCTCAAGAGAACATTTTTTTTTTTTTTTTGGGTGCCGGGGATCAAACTCAGGTCCTTGCTCTTGCAAGGCAGGTGGCAGAACCACTGAGCTAAATCCCCTGCCCTTCAAGCAATTTTATTGTAGAAAAATATATTAATTGATCAATAAGACAAGCTTATACAAATAAAAATAATAATTTGAATATAAAACCACAATTTGCATATAAAACCTTATTGTAACAAAAGTTTATTGTCCTTGTTAAAAGAAGGTGATTAGAGGTGAAGGGTGAGTATAAGAAAGTCCATTTTCTTTTCTATATTGTTTCTTCAACTTTTAGGGGACTTACAGGTATCTTACACTCAAATAAATAATTATAACACAGGAAATATATTTTGGAGGCAAAATAAATACTAAACCCGAAATCTCTTTCTTAGCTTTGGACAGTGCCAGTATTGTAGCCAATGAAGTTTATCTGAGATGTGATTATTGCTAATTAAATCTTTCTTCTTTTTTTCTTTCTTTCCCTCTCTCTTCCTCACTTTCTTTTCTTTCTTTCCTTCCTTCCTTTCTTTTATTTTCTTTCTTTCAGTTTTTAACACAGGGTCTCACTATTTAGTTCAGGCTAACCTTGAACTCACGATGTAGCCCAAGCTGGCCTTGAACTCATGGAGATCCTTCTGCCTCAGCCTCCCAAATTCTGGGATTACAGACTTGCACCATCACACCCAGCAGAAAGCATTTAAAAATGCACAGAAATAGCTTATACACTCAACAGACTGCAGATTCATAGAGGATGCCACCTCTTTAGCCCTTCCATTTGGCACACATATGCAAAAACATGGCATGCAGGTATGGATTTGTGCCATGACACTGGACTAGAAACTTATATTAGGGCCAGGGATTTAGCTCAGTGATTTCTCTGCCTGCTGTGCAAGTGCAAGGACCCGAGTTCGATCCCCAGTACCAAAAAAAAAAAAAGAAACTGTTATATTAAATATATCGATCAGTGTGTCTACCTGAAAGTATAATGTCCGAATGTCTTTTTCTTTTTTTTTTCTTTTGAGACAGGGTCTTGCTATGTAGTTTAGGGTGCCCTTGAACTCTTGAACTCCTTGCAATCTTCCTGCCTCAACCTCCCAAGTGCTGCGATTATGGGCATGAACCACCATGCTGGGCATTAGAATGTCATTCTATTTCGTGTAGAGATGTTATTATACAATAAAAAAAAGAGCATGTCTAAAAGTGTTTCAAGAGCTGTTATGGTCAAAAGTAATTAATTGAACACTAATTTTGTTTTTTGAGACAAGGTCTTGTTCTGTAATTCAGGCTGGCCTCAAACTCCTGGCAATCCTTCCGCCTCAGCCTCACAAAGGCTGGGATTATAAGTGTGAGGCACCATGCCTAGCATTAACTGAACAGTAATCGAACTGGTGTGAACAGAACTTCACCTTGCTTTTTCCCATGTAAATATACATTACAGGTGGTCAGATCGTACTTCTAAAAAATCTTTTTAGGAGCTGGTGTGGGGTGTATTTCAAAGGAACAAGTCTTAAAGGAGAAAGTCTGGGAGACTAATGTGTCCAAACAAGAGCCAGCTTTTGCTGTAGGTTCAGTGGGGGTGGAACTGAGTCCCTACAGAGGCCCAAATGCACACAAGAATTCAGTTTCAGATCTATGGGGGTAAGATAAGCTATTCACAAAGTGAGGTGGAATCCAGGGGTGTAGCTCAGTGGTAGAGTGGGCTCCATAACACGAGTAAAATCCAAAGACTAAGGATTCAAGCATAAGAAATGAAACTACAGCTGGGGATTTAGCTCAGTGGTTCTGCTGCCTGTCTCACAAGAGCAAGGTCCTGAGTTCGAACCCTGGTACCAAACAAAACAAAAGAAATTAAACTACAAAAAAATTGGAGAACACATGAGTGAATTTAAAAAAATTCTTGAGTGGGTGGGCATGACACAAAACTCAAGAGTCATAAAGGAAAACCAATTTGACCACATACAAATCTAGAGATGAGGAAAATATCACGTATAAATCAAATAGCAGCCAAGTGAAAAGCAGTATCTGGAATACACTGCCAGTTTCTCTTAAATAGAAAAAAGTTCTCACAAGTAAGAAAAACTACAACTACATTTTCATAAAAATGGATAATGTACATGAACAAGCAGTAAATAAATTTATAAAAGAGATGACCTCACATAATTTTAAAATAGGTGTTTCTTTGTTTGTTTTTGGTTTTTGGTGTTAGGGGCCAAACATAGGACTTCACGCACACTAGGTATTTACCACTGAGCCACACTCCTGCCTTAAAATATAATTTTGGAGCAAGGTGATGAGATATTCTTTTAAAACAAAGACCTGGTCCTTGTGAGTGTAGAATGTGGTATGCACACAGTTATGGCAACATTTTAGGGAAAAAATGACTCTCCTGTTCTGTTATTGGGGTATGAAGTGGTACAGCCTCTCTGGGGAGCAATCGATCAATATCAATTTCCTCCCACAATTTTTTTTGTGGTGCTGAGGAGGGAACCCAGGACCTCACCATGCTTCCCTCACAGTTTTTATTGAAAAATTTCATGTACACAAAAAAGCTGAAAATTTGTACAGTGCACAGTAAGATTTTTTTTTTTGGTACTGGGGATTAAACTCTGGTTCTTGCACTTGTGGGGCAGGGTGCAGCACCACTGAGCTAAATCTCCAGCCCTACAGTAAGATTTTACAATCACCTATCTGCTCACCAATCAAGCCATCTTCTATTTTGATGCACTTCAAAGTAAATTGATGTCTTGTTTACATGTACCAAATACCTACAATGAATATACACATTTATGTCAGACATAAACTAAAAATAATAACAACAAGAATGAAAATGGGAAAAGGAGATTTAGAGATGGAGGGAGGGAGCTTAATGGGGAGGGGATTAAAAAAAGAATCAAACTGTGTTGTGTACATGCACCTACTCCCTAAAGTGAATGAAACTTCATGTACTGCAAATGTGTACCTAATAAGACAGAGAGATAGAGAGAAAGGAGAGAGAGAGAGGGAGAGAGAGAGAGAGAGACAGCGAGCTCATTCAGATGGGGAAATTGTAATAAGTCGGGTGTGGTCAACAGTTGCAGGATGGGAAACAAGGGCTGAGTTGGCTCAGGGGGTCTTCTTAGCTTGCTGACAACAGGTATAGTGGTACAAGTCTATAATCTCAGAATTTAGGAGGCTGAGACAGGAGGTCATGAGTTCAAGCCCAGCCTAAATTACAAAATGAGACCCTGTGTAAAAACCCAAAAAACAAACAAACACAAACAAAAAATAATGTAAATTGCAGACATCAATATGCTTTATCATTAACATTTCAGCATATGTATCAAGTGGAGTTCAAAATTTGTTTGTAGTTTTTTTTGTTTTGTTTTGTTTTTTTGGTACCGGGGATTGAACTAGAGTTCTTGCGCTTGCGAGGCGGGCAGTGGCCCTAGTAGTTCTTTTTTATTTTGGGTAAAATTTGCATACAGTGAAATGCATAAGTTCTTTTTTTTTTTGGTTCAGGGGATCGAATATGGGACCTTGTGCTTGCGAGGCAGGTGGCAGAACCACTGAGCTAAATCCCCAGCCCAAAAATATGGAACGCTTCACGAATTTTCGTGTCATCCTTGCTCAGGGGCCATGCTAATCTTCTCTGTATCGTTCCAATTTTAGTATTTGTGCTGCCAAAATGAGCACGAAATGCCTAAGTTCTAAATGAGCAAATGCACAAACATTTGTAATCCAAACTCCTATGAAGATATAGGATATTTTCATCACTCCAGATATGTAGTTCCTTCCTGTGCTTTCCCAGTTAATTTCCACCCCTCCTCTCCATGCAGGCAATTTTTCTCTCTACAGATGCACAGTAGATATTTTTTCCCCTCTACAGTACTAGGGATTGGACCCTGGGGCTTTGCACTGAGCTACATCCCCAGAGCTTTTTATTTTTTATCTATCTATCTATCTATCTATCTATCTATTCATTTTTGGTACTGGGGATTGAACTCGGGACCTTGTGCTTTCGAGGCAGGTGTTGGAACCACCAAGCTAAACCCCCAGCCTTTATTTTTTATTTTGAGACAGACTCTCACTACGTCATTAGGTTGCCCAGGCCTGGCCAATAGATACTTTTTAAGGTAAGGCTTCTTTACTCACCCTGATTTTTTTTTTTTTTTTT
>NW_004624786.1:6365440-6402013 GCF_000247695.1 Heterocephalus glaber | reverse complement strand
TTATTTTAAAAATTAAGGACATTTTTCACAAACAGAAAAGAACAGATATGCCAATTCGTAGGTGGTTTTGCCTTATCTTTGGATGTAACTTTTAAAATTAGAACAATGATGATATAGAAAATTCTGAAATGTAGGCATAAATTAATATGTTCTAAAGGTAAATAATGGGGCTAAGTATTTTTGTTTTTAGTATTTTTTTTTTAAATTCTGATCTTATAGCTGCTGATAGCATTACTAGAGTTATTCAGTTACATGATGAACATGTTTATAACTTAGTCCAAACATTTTTTATAACTCTCAAAGAATAAAAGTTTTTCTTAAATGTGTTTTTTAATAAACTGCAGTATTGTTTAAGTGTATTGTGCTTTGTTTATTGCTACAATTTAAGAACTTAATTTAAAAGCAATTTTAGAAGGTTATTAGGAACAATTTTGGGGGCTATAACTGTCTAAACTGTAGCCACATGGTCAGCAGGTAAACTACATGATTTAAGAATTCTGTGTATTGTGCATTTTGGGCAACCCAACGTGCTGTATTTTCATTTTACTATAAAGCTCCCTTTATAATTTTCATTCTTCCCTCCTGGTCCCTTTTGAATATACTTCTTCTTTAAATATGTATTAAAACACTCACTATGAGCTTTTATCTAAATCTTAAAAGCAAGAAATTCTAGTCTTCTTTTACCCAACTGAAATGTTGCAAAATAGAAAAACATGGACAGGTGCAATGAAAGTTTTATAATGTACTTTATAGTACATGAATTATCTTCTAAAAATTAAAATAAGTTCCAATAAATGTAGAACCATAAGTGGTGGGTGCTCTGAAATCAAACTCATATAAGGAAGTCCCTCAGGTTTAAAAAATTTATTTATTTATTTATTTATTTATTTATTTATTTATTTATTTGGTACCTGGAATCAAACTCAGGGCCTTGTGCTTGCCAGGCAGGCCCTGTGCCACTGAACTATATCCCTGGCCTTCATTCAGCTTTTACATTAAAAACAAAAAAAAATTTGAAAAACTATGACAGAACATCTCTATTTAGACATGGGAAAAGATGCATTGGAGTTGAATTTAGTGTTGTCTCTGTCTTAGAACAAAGCTGTCATTATAACATCTATATATTTAAATCTTCAGCTTATTTCTCACTAAAAGGAGCTTAAGCTGGTTGCAGTAGCACACACACCTGTAACCTCAGCTACTCGGGAGGATCACAAGGTTGCAGCCAATTTGGGCAACTTTTTAAGACTCTCTCAAAACAGAAAATATAAGAAGTAAAAACCAAAAAGGCTGAGAATGAAGCTCTGTGGTAGAGCACTCCTGGGTTCTATCCCCAGTACTTCCAAAAACCTCAAAACTGGAGCCAAGGATGTAGCTCAAGGGAACAGCACCTGCCTGGGAAGTATGAGGACCTGAGTTTGATTCCCAGCACCCCCCAAAACCAAAACAAACAAACAACCCTCAAAACAACAACAAAAACCGGCTTAATAGAGATGAGCTTTTTCTGAAAATAAATAAACAAAGGTAGTAATTTCCTCTTAGAAAACCGAATACTTTCCAGCTAATTAAAAGCAGTTCATATAAGTTGCATATTTTTAGAAAGTTCTTAAGACATACTGATAGGTACTTTAGTATAGAAGATTATCAAGTGTAAGAATTATATCATGAGGCTAGGGATGTTTGTTCTGTGGCAGGCACAAAACAAAAACCAAAAATAACAGTTTGCTACTCGGTAGCAAAAATATCAATTATAAACAAAAATGATAATTTCAAAAGGTGATAACTAGAAATAAAGTCTAACTGACTAATATTTGTAGGTTTCTTTATGTGTTGGATCTAGAAGTAACCTTAAGTTTAGGACATTAAAACTGAGACAAAAGGGGCCGGGGATTTAGCTCAGTGGTTCTGCTGCCTGCCTCACAAGCTCAAGGACCCGAGTTCGATCCCTGGTACCAAAAAAACCCCAAAAAAACCTGAGACAAAAGACTAGGCAAACCTGTATATTTGCAGCAAATGGCATGTTAATACAATCTGTATTGATGGAAAGGTTTTTTAAAAAAAGATGGTGGTCAAGGAAATGGCAGGGGAGACAGTGGGAGGAGATGGTCTGTTGGGGTAATGGGAGAAGGAACCAATAAGGTTGACAATGGACTGGACATAAGAATGAGTGAAAAGGCAAATGAGTTCCCAGTTGGTCCCAGCTGGAATGTGGAGGATGGGAGCATGTGCTCTGCTTTGGAGTTCTGGTTCTGTCGGGCCATGGGCTATTGTATTCATTTCCTATTGCTGCTGTAACAGGCTACCACAACTTTAATGACTTGCAACACCACAAGAACTGATAGCTCTGGAGATCAGAAGTCTGAAATAGGGCCAATTGGGCTGCAATCAGGGTGTCAGTGGGACTGTGTTTCTTCTGGAGGTTCTAGGGGAGAATTATTAAATTTTTTTTTTTTTTGTACCAGGGATCAAATGAGTGACCTTGTGCTTGCAAGGCAGGCGGCAGAACCACTCAGCTAAATCCCAGGCCCTTTTTTTTTTCTTTTTACCGTTTCTAGATGCTACCCACATTCCTTGACTCATGATCCCTTTGTTCAACTCTAAAGCCTGCAGCATCATATCTTCAGATCTTTCTCTGACTCTGACCCCCCTGCTTCTCCTCTTATAAGGACCTTTGTAATTGCATTGCACCCACCTGGTCATGTCTCCATCTCAAGATCTGTATTGCCATATAGAAGGTGACATATTCACAGATTCTAGCAATTAGGACATGGACCTCTTGGGGGTCGTTATTCTGCTCAATAAGCCTCTACCGGCTGGTCTCTGACAGGGTCACAGATGTAAAAGTAGGAAGTTAAGCATTGACGGACCTATTGTAGCAGTGGGATTGGAAGGGAGACTAGGGAGAAGGTGCTGGCTGGGAAGCCAGGGACCAAGCCCAGAACCCTGGTGGCATCTGTAGGTCAGACAGTGAAGGAGCCAGCGAAGGAGTCTGGGGAGGAAAAATGAGGGAGTAGGGGATATCAGGAAAAAAGTGTGTCCTGTGTGTCCTGGAGGAGATGGCCACTCATGTCCAGGGCTGCTGAGAGGATGAGGAAGATGAGGGCAGAAAGGTGCATTGGGTTTGGCAATCTGAGACATAAGGACTTGACAAGAGCGGTGTCAGCTTGGGGTGGGTGGGTGGATGCATACACACAGGTTGGATGTGCTATTCTGAAAACTATGCAAATATTATATTTCATAATTTAAAAAATGTACAGGGCCAGAGATTTAGCTCAGTGGTTTCACCGCCTGCCTTGCAAGCACAGGGGCCAGAGTTCAATCCCCGGTACCAAAAAAAAAAAAATAAACAAATAAATAAGGAATTGAGGAAGTGGAGAACACATTTCATTTCTGTCCCTCATGCTATACTTTCTAGTCTGTCCTCAACCCACCCCAGCCACATTGTGACCTTTCAAAAGCACAGACTGATCACGTACTTCCCCTTATGAAGTCCTCCCCAGCTTCCTGCTGCCCCCAACATGAAGGCTTTGGATATTTGTGGTTCACTGTTTCCAAGCCAAGCCTCAGGTCCCCTTCTCTGCCTGCCCTGCTACACTGCCCAGCACAGGGCAGTCCTGCCTGGGGAACAACGTGGATAGTGAGACTGGTGAGGCTGGGCTTGGGGTGGGAGATAAGATGCTTGCAGTCAGGAATCACAATCTCTATTTCTGATAGGAAAATATTATCACTGAATTCTGAGTGACTCTCAGGAAGCCAGCACTGCCTCCAAAGAACCAACTATGACGCTGGTGGCCCCTGGGGCTCCCATCCCCCATCCCCACAAGAGAACAGAGATTTTACTTACCAAGAGAATCCCCCTTCTCTGTGGGGTGGGCTACAGGTCCCCATAATGCTGAGGCTGTGGTCCTGAGCTCAGAATCTGCCTGCCTTTCCCGTGTCTGGGCTGTCTCCACAGCACCAGATAGCCAGTCTGTGGACCTGAGATGGGAAGACTGTGTCTGAGCAGGCAGCGGGGGGACAGGCAGCCCTCGGCCAGCTCTGTCTTGCTCTCTGCCCTACCACTCAGGCTCCTGGTCACCAGTCCTAGAATCAACAGGACCTCAGCACCCCTACATCGATGCTCCCTCACCCAGGATGCAATCGCTTGCCAACCTGTAGGTAAGTCAGTCCCAACTCTAGGAAGTGCTCCCCAGGACCCTCTTTCTGGGGATCACACTCATCCCAGTCCATTTACTCCTGGGTTCCAGCCCCCCTCAGTGAGCCTTCCTTCCATACCAGTGCTCAAGCCATCCCTCCAGCCTTGGTCCTCACCTCTCCTGAGGCAATCCTATAACAGAAGCCATGCCTAAAATTTATCGAGTGTTTGCCGTGTGCCAGGCACTCTGCCAAGTGTTTCATTTACTTTTATCCTCAAAATCATGTGTTTTAGAGGAGAGGAAGTTATAGTCAGAGAAGTTAAGTGCTTTGCTTCCCAGTATGACTAAGGTCACACCTCTAGAGTTGGTGGCACTGTAGATGCAAACCTCACTCAGGCTGATTCCAAACCCCAGTGTAACCCAACACAATTCCTTACACCTCAGTGGAGTTCAACCCCACTTGTCCCCATCTAACTGTGGCCTTCCCAGTGTCTAGCATGGGGCCTGGCATGTAATATGTGCCTCTCGAATGAGGCATGAACTTGATTCACTCACTAACCAGATCTACCCATCCCATTCAGTCCAACTTATCAGCCACATACTGACAACCCCTGTCTGTGTGAGTAGAGCCTTTGTCTCAGTGAGAGGCGCTGGGCTCTGCAGATTTTCTGCCCAGACAAGTACACAGTCTTGTGTACACGCTGGGGCTGGAGGATTCTGTGGCTCAAAAGACAGTGTCCTGAGGCCCAGTGGGAGGTAGTGCGGAGCTCCTGCTTCTGTTTAAGGGTTGTGGGGTAGAAGATTCCCCAGGGTCTTCAAACCTGAAGTGTATACGGTCCATTCAGCAGAACTTCGGTGTCTTGCACACTTCCTTGGTGGTATACACACCCACCAGTTGTGCTTTTCTACCCTCCTGCCCCCTCTCCAGACCAGGAGCCTCATGAGGAAAAGCCCCAGGCTGTAATCATTTCTGGGTCTCCTCTCCCACCAGTTACTAGGCCAGAAACCGAGCAGACATTTGCTGAATGAGTAAATGAGGCAGGGGCTAGGCTCTGTTTCCTGGCTATGTTCAGGCCTGCCCAGGAAGCCCCCAACTCCAGCTCCTGGAGGCTGCTTAGGAGGCCCTGATCATGACTGCCCTGTGTGCTCAGACCTTGCCTCTCAGGGTTCCTCCCTCTTTGCTTGTTGAACTGTTTCAGAGCATGTCCCCATCCCAAAGGGGAGGTACCAGGGAGTGACAGTTGTCCGGAACCACCATGGTGTCTTGGTGAGTAAGCATGGGAAGGGGACCTTGGCTTTGATCCCAGAACTGACTCCTCTCCTGGCGAGGGGTGAGCTAGCTGTTCTGGTGTCCCCTTCCTAGTTGAGCCACTGAGTTCTGGGATAGAGGTGACAGTGTGGCTGTGACTAGGGCACATGGGGCTGACCCAGCCTTTCTGCTCCCCTCCTTCCTCTCTCCCCAGATATGCATTCAGGTGCAGGCCCGGCGGCCCCACAGCCTCAGCTTAGAACTCACAGGTGCCTGCAGCCTGCTGACCCCTGACTTGCGGCCCTGGGCCCAGGCCAGCTTCTTTGACCTTGGTAAGGAATGGAAGCTCTCTGGCCTTGGGAAGCTCTAAAGAGATCCCTTTGGGTCTCCAAGGAGAGGTACCAGGCCACAGCAGAGGCAGAGAGACACTGAGGCAGACTCAATGTGCTTTGTGAAAGGAATCATCACAGATCTAAATGTGAGCTTGTCTTGGGGGACCGTGCAGCCTTCTGACTCAAGCTCCTCCCTGTGCATTTCTTAAAGAAAATCTCCTGGCTCCGGATGCATATGTGGATGCTGGTAACTGCAACAGGAACAGAAGAGGAAGTACAGGGCAGGAGGAGAATGGAGCCAGGAAGTCAAGGGCTCTGGAGGAAGAGGAGGAAGAGGAGGAAGCTGGTGAGAAGGGAAAGATGTGGGGTTCCCAGAGCTGCCTCCCAGCTGGCAGCCTCCAGAGGTGTGGTGTGCCCATCTGGAAGAGGGGGGTGGGCAGTGGCTGGCCAGTCCCTCTGTACCTCCATCTTACAGGTGGGGAAACTGAGACCCCAAGAGTGGGATTCATGGCAGGATTCATATAGCAAGTCAGAGCCCAAGCAGGTTCTAGCTTTCTCTTTGCCTCTGAATCAAGAGCTTCACTCTTGAGACCTTCCATGGTTTCTCCTCTGAAATGAGCATTGGTGTGTGCCCTGCTGCAAGGCAGGATGTCTTGCCCTCACTCCTGCCCAAACCCCTTGCCCACTCTGGCCTGCTCTGCTGTCTTGGTCAGGCACTGAGATCGCCATTGTCTTGGATGGCTCAGGAAGCATTGATCCTCCAGACTTCCAGAGAGCCAAAGAATTCATCTCTAACATGATGGAGAAGTTCTATGACAAATGTTTTGAGGTGAGTTTTCCTTAGGGCTGGTCTCATAGAGTCCATCACCTATCTTTTTCTGAGTAACAAGCAACTTCAAAATAACCACCATTTTATTTGCTTGTGGTTCTGTGGATCAGATATTTGGGCTGGGCGCAATTGAGGGGCTCTTTTGTGGGTCTTGCCTGGAGTTACCCTGCAGCTGCAGACATCTGGTTGGTTGCTTGAGTGGCACTAAATGGTCTGAGATAGCCTCACTCACTTGTCTGGGTCATGTGTCTCAGGCAGGCCAGCCCAACCATTTCATGGCAGCAGCATCCCAAGAGGTCAAGGCAATGCAAGCATTTTCCAGTGTCTCACTGGCCAAAGCAAGTCACATGGTCAGTGCCATAGTCAGCACGGAGGGGCCTACCGAGGGAGTAGATTCAGGAAGAAATCTGATTCACTGGGGCCATGACTCTAACACTCTCCACCACCCCTACTTGAGTGGAGATTTCCCTCTGCCTTAGCTTCTCCTTCTGCCTGGGGACAAGGTAGACAAGCTGATTCTCTCAGCGCTGCCAGGGGGAGCTATCTTGGGGCAGGGGCGGCCTTGGGCAGGGCAACTCTGCCAACCTCCTCCTCCTGTCCCTCCCCTCCAGTGCAGCTTTGCCCTGGTGCAGTATGGAGAAGTGATCCAGACTGAGTTTGACCTTCGAGACAGCCAGGATGTGAGTGCCTCACTTGCCAGGGTCCAGAACATCACTCAAGTGGGGAATGTCACCAAGACTGCCTCAGCCATGCAGCACGTCCTGTGAGTGGGATACTGACTGGCAGCCCTACCAGGGCTTGGGGGCATCATGCCTGGAGGAGGTGGCTAAACAGATCTGAGAGAAGAGGGAGTGTCCTGTAGAAGCTCTCCAGGGACTTCCTCTGGCACAGTACAGCAGAGTGCAGACATGCTGCCCGGGTTCACATCTGGCTCGAGCTTGTATGTGTGTGACCTTGGGCAAGTCACCAGGTCTCTCTGCTTGTTTCCCACTTCACTGATCTTTTTTTTTTTTTTTTTTTTTGGTACTGGGGATTGAGCTCAGGTCCTTGTGCTTGCGAGGCAGGCAGCGGAACCACTGAGCTAAATCCCCGGCCCTCCCACTTTTAACATGAGGATGTTAGTCCTTGCCTCGCAGATTTTGTTTAAATACACACAATGTTTATGACAGCACTTGGCACATAGCAAGTGCTCTGTGAGTTTTACCCCCTATTTTTACATCAGCACTATTCCCCCACACACCTAAAAGATAGCCTTAAACAATGTCTAGCCCCATTCTGTCAGTATCAGGTGAGGAGCTGGAATATCTGTGTGGCAGATGTCTCGCTGTGTGACACAGGGGTATCGCCATCCTTCTCTGTGCCTTTGCTCTCCATTTTGGGGGAGGGCTTGTTAATCCTTTCCAATTCTAAAACGGGACAGTGGATAAAATCTCCGCCAGAGCACAGGCATCCCTCTGGCAAAGTTCTCTTCATTCCCTCTCCTACTTAGAGACCACATCTTCACTCCAAGCCGTGGCTCCAGAAAAAAGGCATCCAAGGTCATGGTGGTGCTCACGGACGGTGACATATTTGGTGACCCCCTCAACCTCACAACCGTCATCAACTCAGCAGAGATGCAGGATGTAGAGCGCTTTGCCATTGGGGTAAGAGCCAGGTGCAGGCAGACGGCTCCTGACCCTGCACAGCCTGGATGGAGAGGACCTTCCAGAGGGGCTTCTGGAAGTAGTGTGGCCAAACCCTCTCTAATCACAAACCCTCTTTCCTGTCTCCTGGTCCCCATGTCTGGTGCTCCCTATGGGTCTCCCTAAGGAAGGCTCACTTCCGAGTTGCGGTCACAGCTTCCTGGCCTGTGTGATGGGGAGAGCCCGAAGGAAGCTTCCTGGAGAAGGTGGTCCTGAGCTGAGCTTGGCAGACCAACAGGAGTGGCTGGCCTAGGTCCCAGGGGAGGCAGGAGAGGGCTCTGTGGCCACAGGGAGCAGCATGTGTGTTGCTGGGGGAAAAGCACGTGGTTTAGCAAAACTGGATTTTTGTTTGGAGAGTAGTGGGGAGAACGGAGAGCAGGGAAGGAAGGGAAAAGGAGGGAGGCAGGCTCCGGAGCACCCACCGCCTGGGGGCCCCCATGCAGGTTGGAAATGCGTTCCAGAAAGTTAAGACTGAAGCAGAACTGAAGCTCATCGCCTCGACCCCTAGTGAGACCCATGCCTTCAAGGTGACCAACTACGCAGCGCTAAACGGGCTGCTGAGTAAGCTGCAGCAGAACATCATCCACACAGAAGGTGAGGGTCCAGGCCTGGGCCATGTGGCAGCCTCTCAGCATCCAGCAGCAGGCTCCAGCCTGCTGTTCCAGCACCCTGTGCCACCCACCCAAGCCTTTGCTGGTCTTTTCTGTAGAGACAATAGTATTCTCAGCCCTCCTCTTCTCTCATAATCTCCACGAAGCTCTGGTGAACTGAGCTGGTGCTGGAGAAACAAGGACAGCTGGGGCATAATTCTTCCTCCTAGGACTCACAGATGTGGAAACTGGGGCCCCGAAAAAGGGAGTGAACCACCCAAGTCTACTCAGCCAGTAGTTGCTAAAACACAATCCAAACTCCACTCTCAGCTGGGTGCTCTTCTCCTTACACCAAACATCCACCCCTCAATGTGGCAGTGTCTCACTGGGCTTCTTGGCTTGCAGGCACCGTGGGAGAGGCCCTCCGCTACCAACTGGCACAGACTGGCTTCAGCGCCCAGATCCTGGATGAGGTTTGTGGCCACACAGCCCAGACAGGAATTCCAGGGATCACAGTGCAGGGCCCTGTGGCGATGCCTCTGAAGGGTAAAGGGAAACACATCTGCTTGGTCTCCCTGATCTGGACCACTGAGACAGACAAAGGAATGGTCACCCTTATTCCAGGAGGTCATTTTGTTGTATGTGCTTAAGGATTGGGTCATTTCCCTTAGACATTCAAGTAAACCAAGATTTGGCCTGGGTTGGCTTGCCAACCAAGTTTCTTACTGCTCCCAGAAACAGATATGGCACCTGACCCTGATGGAAGCACAGTTACCAACCCAGGAGGCTTCCGGTGAAAGAGAAGGACTTGAATGCTATTTTGCTCAATCGGACTTTTCTTTCTTTCTTTTTTTTTCTTTCAGTATTGAAGATTTGACCCAGGGCCTTTGCACTAAGCTACACTGTCAGTCCTTTATTTTTTAGAGACGGTCTCACTAATGTCCAGGCTTGAACTTGTGATCCTCCTGCCCCAGCCTTCCAGTGTGCTGGGATTTTAGGAAAGTGCCACCCTGTCAGGCTAATCATTCTTTAAAAAATGCTTAATATCCGAGTCCCAGGTCCACTTCTGGAGACACACCTGGCGTGATTGGTCATGGGTACAAGGCAGGGACCCACTGTTTGGCATCCCACCTTCCTGCCTGCAACTCTGGCCAGGCTATGCCGTGCTGCTGAACCTCACCTGCTTCCAGCAAGGTGTGCTGCCCTGGCACCTGGATCCCAGCCTCTCATTTGGCCCCATTCTTGTCCTCTGCAGGGTCAGGTGCTCCTCGGTGCTGTCGGGGCATTTAACTGGTCTGGGGGCGCACTGCTCTACAACATGCAGTGCCGTCAGGGCTGCTTCCTAAACCAGACTCCAGCAGATATGGGAGCTGCACAGTACAGCTACCTGGGTAAGGGCAGGGCCTGTGGGCTACCTGGCAACCTGGGTGAGGGTGGGGCCAGACTGGTATGCTGAGGTTATGTGTTGGTCTACACATTGAGATTCCTGGTAGAGGAAAGTCCTGGTTGGTGACATGGGTCACACAGGATGGGCCCTAGTTAGGGACCCTGAGGTTGAATATTCTGGGTGGGCACAGGGTGGGCTTGGGTAGCTGTATAGGGGAGAATGAGGTCTCTTCATTAATAACAGTGGGTGCCTGTGAGCAAGCAGGAAATGTGTGTGAACAAGTGTATTTTGAGCAAAGCAGTATATATGGTAATGTATGTGTAGCACATGTGTGTGATGGGGCATGTGTGTGACTGGTGACAGTGCATCACTAGATTTTGAAGGCCTGGCTGGGAAGGTGGGGTTCAGTGGAGTAACTTAGGGAGCACCTATTTACAGTCATACCACCCTGCTCCAGGTTACTCAGTGGCCGTGCTACACAAGGCCCATGGCATCTCCTACATATCGGGGGCTCCACAGTACAGGCAACGTGGGGCCGTGTTTGAGCTCCAGCCGGACAGCAGAGAGGCCACCTCCTCTCGGGTTCTGGAAGGAGAGCAGGTACCTGCTGGGGACCCATCCCCCACACTTATTACAGACAGGGATCCAGCAGCCCTGGGGAAAGGGATGGACCCTGGTTGGGCAAAGCTCAGGCTCCTGGGTCGAACTCAGTGGCTCTGCATGTCTGCCAGGTAGTTCCCCATTGTGAGCACTAGGGTGCTCACATGATTCCATGTCATTAATGAGCAAATTGCTTTGAAACAAGCTCATTTTGGGGACCCAGGAAGAGCATAAGCAGGTGTCAGCCTTGCTCAGGAGGTGGAGGGGGGATCCCTGCCACTGCCCATGTGCTGAGTTCCTCCTGGGCCGTAGTTGGGGTCCTACTTTGGTTCCGAACTGTGCCCTGTGGACATCGATATGGATGGAACCACAGACTTTTTGCTGGTGGCTGCTCCGTTCTACCACGTCCATGGAGAAGAAGGCAGAGTCTACGTGTACCGTCTGCATGAGCAGGTGGGAGAATCTCTGGCCCTGTGAGCTTGTCGAGGCTGTGGCTGCCAGAAGCCCTGCCTGGCTGCAGGGGCCAGTGATGGGGAGTGCTCCGGGAAGAGGGCCGCCCCTCTCCCACCCGAGGGCAGTTGTCTATGATAACATCCCTCGTAGCTTTGTGGTTGGTGAAGGATGTGCTGTCTGTAATTTTACTTGGTTCTCATAGTAATTAGAGGAGGTAGCTGTCACTCCCACTTGCAGATGAGGAAGCTGAGGCTCGCGAGTCTGCATGATGCTGAGACTTGTGAGTTTACCTAGCAAGGATGCAGAGAGCCATGCCTGGAGCCCAGCCTCCCAATTGCCCATTCAGGACTTTGTATGAGTGCAGGGGGCAGCCTCAAGGTCCTGTCCTTCAGGCAGGAGGACTTCAGCTTTGCTACCAGCCCACTGTGTGACCTTGCGAAGGTCCTGCACCTTTCCAAGCCATAGACTCACTGCAGAATAGAATCACAAGCTCATGAGTGTGTTCTTTGGATGGCAATGATGTGACACCCTGCAGGCCTTTCTTGAGGGCTGAGCTGCTGGTTTGCTTTGCAGGACGGTTCCTTCTCGTTGGCTCACGTGCTGAGTGGGTATCCTGGGTTCTCTAGTGCCCGCTTTGGTTTTGCCGTGGCAGCTGTGGGGGATATCAATCAGGATAAGTTCACAGATGTGGCCATTGGGGCTCCCCTGGAGGGTTTGGATGTGGATGACGGGGGCAGCTTCGGCAGTGTGTACATCTACAATGGACACCAGGATGGCCTCTCTGCCCGCCCCTCACAGGTGACCGTGGGACTCTCTCCTGCCTCACTTCTAGGGCCCTGACCTCCCCCAGATAGGAAGACTGAGCTCCATGTCCACTCTGGGCCTCAGTGCTGGCCTGGCCTCTGGTGGTTGAGGGTCCCAAGGGAGGACAGAAGTCACCCTGCACAGCCTGTCAGGCCCCGTGTCCTAATGATTCTAGCTCTCTCTCAAATCCAGCCCCTCCTCTCCATCCCCACCATCTCCATCCAAGCTCAGGCCTTGGTATCCCTGCCCTGACTCCCACCCTGCCCCAGCTCCCCGTGTCCTGCCCAACTTCCACCTGTGCCTTCACTGGCATTTCTAAAATGTAACCCGGATGACATCATTGATTCAGAAAAGCCTTTGCTGAGGCCCCGGCCTCACATCAAGCCTTGTTTCCTCCAGAAACTTCTCCCCACCCCCAACCCCACCCACTGCCCTAGCCCCTGGCAGTTCCCTCAATCTCTCCATCAAGTTCCAGGCCCCACTCACGTGTCACTTGCTCTGGGAAACCTCCCATCCTTCCTGATTGTAGGTTAAGGGCTCCTTTGGGTGAAAAGGTGGGATGATGCTGAATTGAATAGAATGAGAAAGAGCTTTTCTTTTTCTCCCCCTTCCATACCTCACGCCTGTGTCTCTCCCTCTACAGTGGATCAGAGCCTCTTCCGTTGACTCACGACTCCACTACTTTGGTGTGTCTGTGGCTGGTGGCTTAGATTTCAGTGGTGATGGCCTTGCTGACATCACTGTGGCCACACTGGGCCGAGCAACTGTGCTCTGGTAGGCATCTGCCCTGCCTCCTGGGACCCCTGGCCCTAGCTCACCTGCCTGCCCTGCTCTTGAGGGATCCATGTGGACAACATGCACCAAGGGAAGGAGGAAGTGTGACTGTTGAGGACACAGGTTCTGGAGTCTGTCTGTCTGAGTTTGAGCTCAGTTCTAATTTGCCAGAGTGTCTTTGGGCAGATTATTCAATGCTAAGTCCTAACTTCCTTATACATAATGGGGAATAATAATTGTGTATACAGAATTATGAGGATTATAAGAAGGAATATATGTAGAGTATTTAGCATAGTTCTGAGAGATGGCTATTGTTTTAGTAGAATTAGTATTAGTATTAGTACTAGGGCCTTTGTGCTTCACCCTAACATGAATTGAGTCCATGGCTAGAAGTAAGGCTCTGGTGCTCCTCCAGTAAGCTACCACTCTGTACCCATCTTGGCTGCTGCTCACAGGCACCTCAATCCGAAATGGAGCTCTGGTTCTCACTCACCCTTCCTTCTCCCAAATCTTGCCTATCAGGCTTCTGGTCTTGGCAAATGGGCAGGACCACTGCCACGGGAGCCTTTCCTGCTTCCTCTCTCTGACCTCCATTCTCCACCTAGCAATCAGTGGTCCCTTCACTCGCTGCCTGAAACCCTCAATGGCTCCCACTGAGAGCAAAATTCCAATTCCTCTCCATGACCCACAGGGCTCTCTGTGACCCAGCTCTGCTGTCCCTCCAATTCCAATATCCTATTACTACCTTCTGTCTCACTAATTGTGCTCCTGCCACACTGATCTTCATGTTTCTCAATAAATCAAGCTCATTCCTGCCACAGGCCCTTTGTATGGCTGTGCTTTCTTTCTTTTTTTTTTTTTGGTACAGGGGATCGAATTCAGGACCTTGCGTAGGTGGTAGCACCACTGAGCTAAATCCCCGGCTGTATGGATGTGGTTTCTGCATAGAATGCTCTTCCCCCTGATCTTCACTTAGCTGGCTCATTCTTGTTAACAGATTTCAACTTTAGTACCTCTTCATCAGCCAGGACATCCCTGACCATCCAACCTACATAGCCCAATTTCTATCACATTATCCTGTTTAATTTTTATCATAGCAGTTTCAGGACATAGTATTGCTTGTGGTCTGCTTTTCCGTTAGAGCAGGGACTTGTCTCTTTCCCCACTGTCTCCTGAGGACATAGAGAACTCCCTGCAGATTGGAGATGTTCCATAGATATTCATCGAATGCATGAATGAAGCAGTCAAGCACTGATCCCAAGTCATGTGGTTACTTCTTGTGGTCCTCTTTGCTGTTTTTTTTAGCTCACGACCTGTGGTTCACCTGAAGGTGTCCATGACCTTCACCCCTAGTGCACTGCCCATTGGCTTCAACGACAGCGTGTACGGGCATTTGTGTTTTGAAATGAGTTCCACAACTGTGGCAGCTGAATCAGGTAACAGGCAGCCAAGTGGCCCTCTGCTGTTGTGGTCATTGCTCACTGGCTTCTGTAGGGGGCAGGGAAAGAGGCTGGGATGGGGGCCGTGTGAGCTCTTGGTGCTTGAGATTACTTTTCTAGCGTTTTTGTCAGTAAGTTCCATTAAATGTGAACTACACCAGGAAACGGGGGGTCTGATGTCCCATGCACCCTCAGTGGGAGAGGGGCCTTGGAGCTCTTCCTTAGGGTTGCGGGGTGGAGTTTTGGTGAGAAGCCCTTCTGAAAGAAGCTTCTTCTCCTTCTCCATCTCTGACTGAGAATGGGTCCTCTTTCTGAGATACATTTATTTCCCTTCTTCATATGTCTCTGGGCCTGGGTGGGACTGGATAACCTGCTGGAAGCCTGGCCTCCCCATCCCCTCACCTGACCCTCACTGGGAGATTGTTTCCAGGAAGGGGAGGTGGGCTTGGCTCTCAGCCTTGGTGTCTCCTGCCAGCCCAGGAGTTCCCCTCCAGAACAATTTCTCAGCAGTACCTCAGTGCTGAATTGCTCAGTAAGATTCCCTAAGTGGGCTTGCTGCTCACTGCAGGCCCGAAAGCAGTCCCCAGGGCACCATTATCAAACCTGAGGGCAGAAGTGCCTGACCTATCTATTCCAGGCACAGAGAGCCTGCTGAGGGCTTTGTGATGCTGGGCAGGTAGGTGTCTTTCCACTCTGGGCTCTGGTTTCTGTTCTGCACAGTAAGGGAGCTGACCTGTGTGATCTCTGAGGTGCTTCCTGCTCTCTTATGCTTAGGCTTTACACTATGGTTTCTCTCTCTATCCCGTTTCTCTCTCCATCCCAACATCCTGCCCAATCACTCTTCCCAAACAACGGTAGACTCAGCCCTAGGCTCAGCCCGGGGAATGTGCTGTGCTGCGCTGAGTGTGGGCCCAGATCTTTTTTTTGGTACCGGGGATCGAACTCGGGTCCTTGCGCTTGTGCAGCAGGTGGCGAAACCACTGAGCTAAATCCTGGCCCCCAAGGGCCCAGATCTTTAAATGAAAAACTTTCAAGGAAGTGCCCCAGGGAAGGGGCCACTTGGGGACTTTCAGGAGGGGCTCACAAGGAGCCCGGGCAGGCTGGGAACTTGTTTCCGGGCCTTGCCCATCCCAGCCTCATCAGGAAGGTCTGGTCTTCACCCCCAGGCCTCAGGGAGACAGCCCTCAACTTCACGGTGAGTGTGGACGTGGCGAAGCAGAGGAAAAGGCTTCAGTGTGCAGACACGAGGGAGTGCCTGAACCACCGCCTAGAGTGGAATAGTGAGCCCCGCCTCTGCAAGCACCTCCAGCTTGTCTCCACAGAGGGAGAGGTGAGCGCAGGAATTGATACAAGAGTCCAAAGGGATCTGTGATACTGAGAAAAGATTTGAGGTGCATACCATATAGGAGACACACCCACACATACACATGAGGTGACTAAAATAATCATAACAAATCAAGAACCCTAATGGCATGGGAGATGTAGATAATTACATCAAAAATACAATGAAGGCTAGGCGTGGTGGTGCATGTCTGTAATCCCCTCACTTGGGAGGCTGAGGCAGGAGATTGCTGGGAGTTCAAGGCCAGCCTAGACTACATAGTGAGAGTTCAAGGCCAGCCTGAACTACATAGTGAGACCCTGTATAAAAAGAAAGAAAGAAAAAGAAAAAGAAATGACAATGAAAGAGACTGGGCTGGGAGTGTAGTTCAGTGGCAGAGCACATGTTCGTTGCATATGGGAGGCTCTGGGTCTGGTCATCAGCACCATTAAAAAAAAAAAAAGAAAAAAAAGAAATCTATGAACATTGAACACTGTATCTCTGACCTTCCTAGAAGCTGGACAAAAACACAGGTACTTCAATCAATGATGTTTGTCTTGGTAGTAAATCAGAAATGTTTATTATGTTGTCTTATCTCACTTGATACCAGTGGCTGAAGTTCCTTCTGGTAGTCAACATCCAAAAATATCAAGCAGTTAAAAGGTAGAAATAGAAAGACAGAAGTTATCATTTAGGATGGCTTTCTCCTGGCAAACTAGAGACGTGGAAAAAATGTATTTGTTTGGACTCAGACCTTTAAATGAATTAGAACTTTGGGCCTATAAGGATCCTTTATTCCCATAAACAAGCTCATGAATTAGACTTCTGACTATAAGTCTGCTTTCAAGGTGATTGTTAATTGGCTTAAGAGCACATCTGTGACTTTCCTTAATAAAAGCATAATTACATTTTCCACCAGGGAATCAAGCTAACTTGGTTTCATGTATTCAGAGCTGTTCTCACTGCAGAAAGGCTCACTTGAACAAAGAACATAGCAAATGGGATCCTCAGCTCTCTCCTTGCTGTCAGTTTCTACTTCTCTCCTACAACCTCCATGCTGCTTTGAGAATGATCTTTGTAAACTCAGATGTGACCATGACTCTTCCCTCCTGCTACTCTCACTGCCTTCCAAATAAAGTCCAAGCTAGTTCTTACCCTTGATGGCCAGAATCCCTTTGTGACTGGGGTAAGAACCACAAGGAGTTATAAGACCTGAGGCCATGGCAGACCAAGGGCAATTTTTCCCAAACTCTTGGCAACTTTGCCCTTCAGCCTGGCTTATCTGGAAGATGTGTAAGACTTCTGATCACCACTTTGATTTTCTTTCTTTCTTTCTTTCTTTCTCTTTCTGCCTTTCTCTCTCTCTCTTCCTTTCTTTCTTCCTCCCCCCCCCCCTTTTCTTTTGTACTGGCGATTGAACTCAGGGCCTCTCTCTTGCCAGGCAGGCACTGTGCCACTGAGCTACATCCCCAGCCTGATTTTTATTTCTCAATGACTATATAAAAGTTGAAAGTACTCTTCTTGTCATCTTCTCTCCATGTTCACCTCTGACCCCACCTTCCACGGTGACCCCGCAGCTCTGTGAGGAGGACTGCTTCTCCAACATCATTGTCAAAATTAACTACGAGCTCCAGGCTCCTGAGGGACGGGAGAGGCACATCTACCCCATCCTGGACATTTACATGGAGCCTTCTGTGATCTTCCAGGTGACTCTGTTCCCAGCTGGGGCCCACACTCCTAGGGGCCACCCCAACAAAAAGCACCTGCTCCCCTGACTTCAAAGAGGGCTAGAGTTGGCAGGGAAGGTCTTCAGAGAGGAGTCAGGCTCATCACTGTACAAATGGGGAAAGAAAGAGAGTCCCTGAGATGGTGTTACCTGGCGTAGGGCCTCACTGGTAGGTAATAGGTCTCCAACCATCCCCCAAAGCTTGTTCCTTTATGGCTCACTAAGATGCCCACTATGTATTTAAGGAAGCATGTGAATACATTGTGTACTGGGTGCTCACTTAGTGAGTGTAACTGAGGACAGTCTGGTGGGGGTCCCTTGCAGGGCTGGACTGGAGCTGTCCTGTCATGGGCTGAAGGGAGAGAGCCCTTTGGTGTACCTGCCTATTCAGGCATTGGTCGGGGTCTGCAGGTTGTATGTCTGGCCCTCTCAAACCTTCAACAAGTTAGATGATTCAGAAAAGACTGGGAAAACTAATGTCATAGAGTTTTGGTGATAAGCAGATTGTCATTCATTATATATATTCTCTTTTTAAAAAACTTGGCTTTGAAATATTTAACTTATTAAAAAGTCACAGTGATCATTCAGAGCCAGATGCAGTGGTGCACCTGTACTTCCAGTTACTCAAGAGGCTGAGTGGGCTGGGGATTTAGCTCAGTGGTTTCGCCGCTTGCTGTGCAAGCGCAAGGACCTGAGTTCGATCCCCAGAACCAAAAAAAAAAAAAGAGGCTGAGTCAGGAAAATCACTCGGGCCCAGGCTGGGCAACATAGCAAGATCCTGTCACACGCATGCATGCACACACGCACGGACGTGCAAATGCCAAGAGTTTATACAATTTTCATTTGAGAATAAATTACAGATATTATACCTCTTTACTTCCAATACTTCAGTATATGTTTCCTAAAACAAAGGCATTCTCTAACATAGCATAGCACAATGATAAAAATCAGGAGATTAATACTGATATAAATATTTTATCATGAGATGCTTTGAGATCATGTATGTATTGTTTAATATTTATTTATCAGTCTGACCTTAATCAATTATTACTATGGTTGTATGGGAAAGAGATTTAAATATTTTTATTCTATCCATAAAGAAGGATGAGAAAAATTATCTGGTGTGGCCACATAGCTATTACCGAAGAATGAGTTCTCGCTGGGAATTTAGATGGCTGGCTTCACCCTGTTCCCTTTCACTGGGACTGGATGAAAGAGAACAAGCTATTTGGCTATATAAAAACCCAAAAAGCCCTGGACAAAACTGGTGACCCAGTTAGATGGAGCTCCACACTCTGTCTTCTGCAAACTGTGACTCCCTTCTCCAGGAAGCAGAAAGTCTCCTTTCAAGCTCTGGGCTCCTGTTCCAAGCCCAGGCCACAATAAAAACAGCCCTACAGAAGCTGCCTTGGGGATCACTGGCTGTTGGGGAGACACAGGCAGAGACTCCCCAGCTAAGGAGATAACTGTGTTTCCTTCATTAAAAAAATAGACCCACCTATTTTAGAATGTTTGATTTTTCAACTCAAACTGGGACTTTTAAATCTTGAAGAGGCCTATTGAACCACTTGTGATTTTTTCGAATTCCTTTATTATTTGTATTCAGGATTACAAGGGAAATAGTAACCTACCGAGAACACAGCCAGGGAGTGGAGGACATCCGAGGAGTGGACCTGTTGATATTTGGTCAGGTGACCTTGGCTCCTGCCCCAGCTATTCCCACCCGTACTTGAAAGGGTTATGTTTTCCTTCACAAAGGTTTTTCCTCCCCAAGTGTTTGGAGTAGCCAGCTGCTTGTGAATGCTGCTGTTTAATTCACATGACGTGAGTGTGCCTGACTTTGCACCATTCCACAATTCCACACCCACCCTATTTTTACCTTTGCCAGAAGCCTGACTGTGGATGTGTCCATGTTGCGGGCCTAACCAGGGATGTCACAGCCATAGCTCTCCTGGCTGTGTAGGCTCAATCCCAGCCTGCCAGCCTTTGCTACTATCTGGAGCTTCCGGAGTAAGCAGGGAGGTGTCCTAAGCAGAAGATCATAAGGCAGGGCCACAGGTAAGTCAAGACCCCTTGGCTGACCTCACCTCTTGTTGTCTTGTTACAGCTGCCCTACGAGAAGGCCTGCAAGAATCAGCTGTTTTGCATCGCTGAGTTACAGCTCGCCACTGCCATGTCTCAGTGAGTTGGGTGATGCCATAGTTTCTGCAGTTAATTTACTCCTGAAGATTTACCCGGGCAAACTTCTCAGCAGGATCCATTGCTCACTTCCTTCTCCTCTCCTGTCATGGTCCTCCAAAGGCTTTTGTGGTTGTTGTCTGAGCCACTATATGAGGGAGGCCAGACAGAGATTTGTGTCTCCATTTTATAGACCAGGAAGCAGACACAGTAGCTGAGGCCTTTGAATAGGGTCACAGTGATCATTTGGTGGATTTAAACCCAGCTCTTGACATCCGGGATGATGTTTTGTTCATGACCCAGTGATCCTCACTCCTAGGGCTAGTTCCATTAGAGGTAACCTGTTTTCTGGCTCACCTCTTAGACAAATTCATAATAATTCATCAAATATCTCTGTGCTGAGCACTGGAGGCACTGGGAAAACCTCCAGGAGAACATAAACAAAAATTCTAGCCCCTTTGGTGCTTTTCGGGGGGAGAAGATAATAGATAAATAAATTCTATATTGAGCATGGAATGCATAAGGCAGGGAAGATGGGAGTGTTGCAGGTGGGGATGAATCTTTAAATCAGGTCAGGGAGGCTGATGTTTGGCACATATATAAGGAGGTGGGGGAGGCAGCTATCTGGGTGTCTGAGGAAAGAGCAACTACAAATGCCCTGGGGTGGGAGGTTGCCTGGCAGGTGGGAGACAGGGCAAGGACTCAGTGTGGTTGCAGTGGGGTGACTTGGGGTGACTAGAGTGGGATGAAAGAGTAATATGGGCAGTCCAACAGGGCTGCATCAGCCCTCAGAAGGGCTTTCACTGTGAACAGGGAGACCACATGGTGATATAATCTTGCATTTTAACACTGTAGCCCCTGCTGATGTGTGGAGAATGGATTGTAGGAGCAGAGGCAGAAGCAAGGAGATAGTAATTACTATTGCAATGATGCCTGTGAGAGATGATGGTGGCTTGGATCTGGGTGACAGCAAAGAAGGTGGTTACAGTACAAAGTGAAAGCCCATAGGGTCTGTGGGCAGAGTGGAGGAGGGGAGTGAAGAGAGAGCACAGCCTGGGCATGCAGCCCGATACAATCTTTTTTGGCTATTTACATTTAAAGTAATTAAGCTGAAACATAATCAAAAATACTAGTTCCTTATAGGCCCTGCCACATTCCAAATGCTCAATACCCTTGTTTGACCAGTGGTACTAGACAGCACAGACAGACCAGTTCCGTCACTGTACATTCTGGGCGGGCTAAGAGTGTTCCCACACTCTGAATTTCAGAACTATGGAGTTGCCAAGAACTGAACTGAATTGGGAGTTCGATTTTGGACATTTGATGGTCTTCAAATGCCTTTCTGGCTACTAGTGCCACGGGTGTGTCATGATACTGAGGGCTATTTGGCCGGAGTAGCCATCTATGGGGACGGATTTGTCCCCTGAATCCTCTCAGATATTTGCAGGTCTTGCATCTCAGATGTGCATGGCTTAGTGGTGCCTATCACTAAGGACCCAATTCAAGACCTTCCAGTGCTTTAGAATCCTGACTAACAAGTAGTCACAGCTCTTTCCACAGGGAGTTAATTGTAGCTAAGAAGCATCCTGGCAGTCAATTCCCCGTGAAATAGATGCAGCATGCACAGCTTGTCCTGCATTGCCCCCTAGTGTACATAGCAAGCAAGCGCTTCCATTTCAAAAGCATTACTGAGCCCAATCCTCAGGGTCCCAGTGACTCAGTGATTTTTTTACCTTTCTACAGACAGGGATCCCCTAAAAAAGCAATGAAACGTACAGACCCATCTCCCTAAACTATATGTGCATACATAAATGTTGGTATTCTGGGACCTCTGAAACTGTCCCTGAGCCTCAGGTTAAGAAACCCTATTAAGAAAGAAGGTCCAAAGGGGAAGGGGAAGTGGAGAGATTGGGGAAAGGAAAGAAGGGAAAGGAAAAATACGAGAAAAAGCAAAAAGAAGAAAAGAAACCCTGTTAAATATTCTGATGCAGCTCAGATCTCACTCTTGGGCCCTAAAGCAGTATATCCAATAGGCATTCAGCACTTCCGTCTCATTGACCTAGAGGTACCTCTTCTCGTTTCCCAGACTGAACTCATCTCCTGCGTCCTGGGGTCTTCCCCTTGTGTTCTTTCCCTCAGTGAGTAACACCAGGGAGCCACCTGAACAGGAAACTCAATACTAAATCCCCTCCTCCATTGCCTTAACACCTCTGACTCTCCTCACCCTTCCTCCATCTCCACTAAGGTTGTATTTCCGGCCTGTATCACCTCTTGGAAGGATTTCCAACAGCAAGGCTCTAATTGTATCTGCCCCCTATCTTTTCCTCTAGCTCTTCTGGCTGTGATAAGATGCAAACCAGAAAAAAGCAACAACAAAACACAAGCCACACTACTTCCCATATCTGCACATTTCTTCTTTGGACATTTCAGATAGTTTGAAAGTTTCCTTTGTATTGTTACTGTGTCACCCCATAGATCTCAGAAGTAGTTAACATAACATGTGGGCAGTCTGCTGAGTGGGCTCATGTCTTGAACCACAGCTTTTTAGTTAGATGGGCCTGAATGATTTTTGCAGGAGGGAAAGCTAAAGCCATGAAAGAGGGCTTTGCTGGGTGTGGTGGTGCACACCTGTGATCCTAGCACTCGGGAGGGTGAGGCAGGAGGCTCTCAGCAAGTTCAAGGCCAGCCTGGGCTATATAGTGAGTTGGAGGCAAGCCCAAACTGCATAGCAAGACCCTGTCTCAAAGCAGGGAGGGCTTCGTAAGAAGGCAGAATTGTGTGTGGCTTGTGTATACTGCTCTCCAGTGCTGTGTGGAGCACCTGACTTATATACAGTGTCCCATAAATATTTGTAGAATGGATAAATATGTGGCATGAAGAACCTTACCTAGGGCCACAGTGATGTGGTGGTAGAAAGAGGATTTGAGTTCAACTCTCCCAACTCGGGAGGATGCTAGACTTCAGGCAAATTGGCCTCTCTTGATTCCTTTTCTTCCTCTACAACGCGGAGAGTAACTGTTCCATTTGATAGGGTTTTAAGGGGATTAATTGAGGGTATGAAGCACAGTCTTGGCACATGGAAAGCACTAAGTAAATGGTAGCCATTGTCATCTCACCCAGCGACTGAGATGGGTGTGGCAGCCCAAGAGTTGGCTTCTTTGAGGAGAAGAAGATCTAGGCTAAATGTATCCTTTAGACAATTTATCTATGTAGTTAAGAATGTGCTATTCTACTGTATTTAAGTTTTTACAGATTAAATAAATTGGTAACACTTTTATCTTTACCCTGTGCAGGCAGGAATTGGTGGTGGGTCTCTCCAAGGAACTTACCATGAACATTAGCCTAACTAACTCTGGGGAAGATTCCTACATGACAAGCATGGCTTTGAATTACCCTAGAAATTTGCAATTTAAGAGAATACAAAAGGTAATTGTGGCAGCAGTGTTGAAAACATCCACTCATATCTTTCCCCTGCTACACGCCTCCTTTTTGTGTGTGACAACCTCCTTTCTGGTCTCCATACCTCCAGCCTCCTGCTCTGTCCAGTAAATGATTAATGATTAGATGAATCCTCTCCAATTCAACTGTATGCTGTAGATCCAGTCTCTGTCTTAAAAACTTCTAGTGGCACCGTTTCATATACTCTTCTCTGCATACTGCCATTCTTTCTTTCTTTTTCTTTTTCTTTTTTTTTTTTCCCACACTGCGGATCAAACTCAGGACTTTGAGCTTGCAAGGCAGGTGCGGTGCCCCTGAGCTAAAACCCCAGCCTCTGCTGAGTTTGTGTGATGCTGCCTTTCTTAACCAGGATTCTGAGAGATAAATAAGCTCAAAAGCTCTAAGTCATTGAAAAAGTAAAAATTAGCCAGATATGGTGGCACACACCTGTAATCCCAGCACTCTGGGAGGCTGACGCAGGATGATCACAAGTTCCAGCCCAGCCTGGGCAATCTCACCTAAACTCCACCCACTCCCACAATCCTCTATAATCCTTTAATAACTCTGGGCTTTTCCTTTCTTGGGTGAAACTCCTCCCTACAGTACACTTTTCCTCATTTGCAATGAGTCAGTAAACGACTTTGTTGCAACTACAGGTTTGTCTCCAGTGGGCTAGAATAGCATCCATTATATGAAAAAAAAAAACAAACACCCAAAATTATCTCCTATGCATCTAGAATAGAATTAGTGGTGTACAATCCATGGGAGAATTGTTTCCTGTATTCAGTGGTCCACATGAAGGACCATAGTTGAAAGGGTGATGCAGTGTTTGAGCCCATTCTGGCTTCCATTCCATCTCTGTGTGTGACATTTGCATGGGTCCACATCCCAGTTCAAATGTCTCCTCCCTGTGAGGATTTTACAGGGTCCTCCTGGTTGGAATTCATCTTTCCCCACTGTTCCTCTCTCAAACCGCTCCCCCCATGCTTTCTATTCAAATGACAGGGGCCAAGTCTCATTTATTGTATCCCCAGCTCCTGGCAGGGTGTCTGGCACTGAGAAAAAAAAAAATCAGTGAATGTTTGTTGAATTGGTGTGAGAAAACTGCTCTTTTGCTCCTTAAGAATGGTGTCTTATTCTGTGTTAACAGCCTCCTGCTCCAAACATTCAGTGTGCTGACCCTAAGCCAGTTGCATCCATCCTGGTCATGAACTGCAAGATTGGTTACCCCATACTCAAGAGGTCATCTGTAAGTCTATCCTGACTGGTGGATCTTCTCACTACCCTGGAGCTGGTGTTATCCACATCCCAGTCTTTCTGTGGTCTCTATGCTTCCCTTTACTGAAGTCAACCCATGGCAGTGCTCAGAATTGCTGTTTGCTCTGAAAGGAAGGATTGGTAAAGGAGTAGTTTGAGTATATAGTCATAGACAGAGTGTTGGCTCACCCCAGGAAAGCAGAATGAAGTTGGGGAGGGGCATCAGACCAAATTCTTTGTGCTGCAGGAAGCCTCCCCAGTGGTTTCCTAAACTATAGAAGGGTGGGCCAGGGATTTAGCTCAGTGGTTCTGGCGCCTGCCTTGAAAGTGCAAGGTCCCGAGTTCGATCTCTGGTACCAAAAAAAATTAGGCTCTAAACTATACAAGGGGAATTAGAAGGGGAATAATGCCACCTGCCCTGCTCACTCCATATTTGCCTAGTAAAGTACACATGAAATAATGGAATAATAATGTGTGAAAATGTGTTCCGCTACAGAAATGTGAGGAATGTGTTGTTTCTTACATCTGCTTAATACTAAGCAGTTGTAACTGTGAGTGGTAAAGAGAGGAATCAAGTGACCATCTTTCCTCCTTTAAAATAGGTAAACATGTCAGTAGTTTGGCAGCTGGAAGAGAATATCTTTCCAAACAGAACAGCAGACATCACTGTGACCACCGGCAAGTAAGTAGTGCCTGTGTTGCTGCAAACTCAGGCTGTGTTCTTGGAAATCTCTCCTGACCCCCAGCACCATCCAAATGCTGTGAGAGCTCCGGCCTGCTCCCTGGCCAGGGAGAAGGGGAACCTCAGTGAGTCCACGGAAGTCTCCTGTGTCCTCATGGTAACATCATATTATCAAAGATATTTAAAACATTCTTTTATTCACACAAAGTAAAACTATGCTATAGTGGGGTGGAATGAACTTTGGACTAGATTTCTGGTTCTGGTTTATTTAACTTTGGAATAACTGCAAAACCTCCATGTTTAGAGGTTTTGATTAAGACTCAAGCAGGGGTGATTCTGTTCCCAGAGGCAATGCCTGGAGACTTTTTTTTGTTTCACTATGTAGCTCAGACTGCCCTTGAACTCACTGTGTAGCTTAGGCTGGCCTTGAACTCACAGGCGATTCTCCTGCCTCAACCTCCTGAGAGCTGGGATTATAAGCAGTGCCACCACACCCGCTTCCTGGAGATTTTTGTCTTGATTTAGGAGGTGACTCTGGCATCTTATGGATAGATGAGGGATGCTGCTAAACAATGTACGAGACAACTCACCAACAAAAAATTATCTGTCCCCAAATGTCAATAGTGTTGATTTTAAGAAATCTTTTAAAAATCAATCATTTCTCTGTGGTCTTCTAGTGATTATTTTGCACTCTAATTGCGTATCTCTGAGAATTTTCTTATCTAACATCCCCTCCACATCCCCATGATCCTAGGAAGCCAGGCTGTAGAAGCAACTGTTACATATACAGCTGTGAATTAACATTTTATTTCCAGTTCTAATGGAAGATCTTTGGCTAGAAAGACCCACACTCTTCAATTCAGGCATGTCTTCATTGCAGTTCTTTCCAAGTAAGTACTCCCAAGGGGCCTGCACCTGTATGACTGCCATGCACAGAGGAAAACTTCAAGGAGTCCCTCTTGTGGGTGGAAATAGCAGTCAGGGTAGATATGGGCAATGTCCTCTGACAGGAGGCTGTTTAAAACCCAAGCTCCAACACTGATCACTAGGGCACAAGAGTTGGGTTCTAGAAACCTCATAATGGTCATCAGAGGAGCAGTGCCAACTGGTTTTGCCCCAAAAGGGAATTGATGTGATGCTATAGAGGAAGGGCTGTGGCATTGGGAAGGAGGGGAAAAAGTAATGCTACTGTGAGGAGTGATAAGTAGAAAATGAACTTGTCCAACTATATGCAATGCAAATACCCCACCTCATCCTAACTGTTCTATAACCACTCTTCATTTAGACACTCAGCTTTGATCCCTATTAAGGATCTGGTACCCTTGTCCGAGTGTATCCAATTGGAAGCATTCAAGTCCATTCAAAACATGAAGAGGACCTTGGGGCTAACACTTGTCCTCTCAATTGCAGACCATCTGTGATGTACATGAACACAAGCCGGGGGCTTTCTGACCATAAAGAATTCCTTTTCAATGTAAGTGCTTAGTCAGTGTAAAACTACCTTTGGCAAAGAAGCATGAGCTTTGACTTCCTGCTCTGATTTTTATTTGGCAGATATATGGAGAAAATCTGTTCGGAGCCCGATTCCAGCTGCAAATTTGTGTACCAATCAGATTACAAGGTCTCGAGATTTTAAGAGTGAAGAATCTGACAAAGATTCAGGTACTCAGACAATTCTTTTTTTTTTTTTATTGGTACCAGGGATTGAACTCAGGACCTTGCGTTTGTGAGGCAGGTGGCAGAACCACTGAGCTAAATGCCTGGCCCTACTTAGACAATTCTTTATCATGATCACATCTCTTTTCATATTGATTATGGATTCTCAAAGGTATAAAAACTACAGCTTTAGGTGGACACAGAGGTGCATGCCTGTGATCCTCCTGAGTATTGGGAGGCTAAGGCAGAAGTGAGAGTTCAAGCCCAGACTGGGCAATTTAGCAACTTAGTGAGACCTTGTCTCAAAACAAAAATTAAAGAGGGACCCAGTACTACAAAAACTAGAGATTTAGCAGAGTAAAAAAACAAGGTTAACCATGAGAAAACTTCTGTTACCAGTCATGTCTAGGAGGAATATCAACCACTCAGGTCTTGTTTTCTTCTTGATGAAAAACAAGCAAAAATTCAAATATTAATAACCACGGAGAATTTCTCCTTTAAAAATTGAAAAATTCTGCTCTATGTACCTGGTGAGTGAGCCTGAGAAACACGATATTTCTCATACTCTTATAGTCTACTTTGCTTTTTTCCCCCCTCTAGTTTCTTTCCTGGTCTCTGTTTTGCTATAGTCTCTGTTTTCAGTTGACTTCTCATTCTCTTCCTCTGGTTTCCAAAGCCAGCCTTGATACCTAAAGGAACAGGATCAGTATAACTAGTGCCTGGGCTGGACCCTGCTGACAATTAGAGGATTTACAAGTTGCAAACATTTGTTCTCATATTTATTCAGTTATTTTTCCTTTGAGCCTGAGATTCCTCTAATAGCTTAACTGGGGGGTAATAGAAGGATGTAGACAAGTATTGACAATATAATGCACACAACAATTTGGTGCCATCAATGGCACATCAGCGAAGGAGCTGATTCGATAAGACCTGAATGCAGAGCAATTTAGAGTATGTCCTCCATAGATGTTATTTATTTATTTATTTATTTATTTGGTACTGGGGATCGAACTCGGGTCCTTGCGCTTGCGCAGCAGGCGACAAAACCACTGAGCTAAATCCCTGGCCCAGATGTAATTTATTTTTAAGAATGTTTGTTAACAGCAAGTTTAATCATTTCAACAAACATTTTTTTCCATTTGAAAACAAAACTGTTTGAAAAGCTGATTGGAACCATGTAAGAATGGGAAGTCTACCTCCACCCAGCTCTAGGGATGGAGACTGCAAACAATCCTGGAGGCTTCAAGATCAGTGCCCTGACTTTGGGGCAGTAAGACTTACTCACTTACTGAAACAGACTGTGTTGGCAAAGCAGGTCAGTGGCAGAACTGAAGTTAAGCACTGTCCTATAGAAATGCTGGATCTTTTTCTTCATTTCTTTTAAGGCAGGGGTGTTATGTTTACTCTTAAAGGTCATATGATTCAGGATCTTGTCTGTGAGGTAATGTAGCCAGAGCACATTATTATAAGGGTGGTATTCACACCAGCAGTTGTTGTTCTCTTTTCTCATAAGCCTGTAGATCTCAAACTGATAGTCACCTTCACCTGCAAATAGGTCTTCATCCATAGAAATGTCACAGAAAACCACAATCCCATCCCGCTCCAAGCGTGACAGGGTGTAGTCAATGATGTTGACTTGCAGCCCATGGGTAGGGATTGTGCTTGTCTTCCCATTGAGGGTGTAGTGGAACTCCTTGAGGTTGGTTTTCTTTAGGAGCACATTCCCCCAGTGTAAGTCTCGGTGCTCAAAGGACAGTGATGCCTCTGCCACTGCAAGGGATGCTGTGATCTGGTGCAGAATGCTCTTTGCAGTAGCTATGGAAGACAACTTTGTTTTCATTTGCTCTAAGTCAATCCCACCAAACTCAAATTCCATTACAATGAAGAGCTGGTCTTCCTCAAAAAAGTCAGGCCGGTCATTTGCAGACCCTTTGGTTGAGTTATAGTGATCCCAGGCTTTGAGCAGCAAGGGAGGGTAAGAACCTTGAACACAATGCACTGAGTTCAGCCCAATAAAGCCTTCTGTACGGTTGTACACCTCACCAGACAAGAGGCTCAACTCTTTGGAGATGATGATCTCTGGTAGGATTTCCTCAAAGGTTTTCTGATGGGATCCATTCACTAAACCTGCTCCTTCAATAGCAATGATTTTTAGAGCTACAGGTATGTTATCAGCAATTGCTTGAAACACTTCACCAAACACCCCTTCCCCAATCTTCTCACAATGTTCCAGTTTTTCTGAAGAAAGGCAGTAACTAAAGGGGATAGGACCTTCCTGATTGCATTCCCCATAAACCTTTTCAGCATCAGATGCCTTTTTGTCTGCAACATGTGGACTCCTTAAGGGGCTTAGCAAATACATAGAAGAGGAGTGCCAAGGGTCTAGAGCACTATTTGTTCTGTTCAGGGCAGAAAGGCTTGAATTTTCTGAGATGAGGGACTCAGAGAGAGAACTGGTGGTGGTATAGCTGCTGCACCCCTCTGACATATCAGTCACAACTTTCTTCTTGTGGAAACTGAAGGAAGCCTTGGTTTTAACCCAAGAGCAGGCCTTCTGAAGAGTCAGGTCCTGGGAGGAGGATGAATCCTTCCCCATCTTTTGATCCTTTTTAAACTGGTGGCAATGGAAGAGAGAAGTTTCCGCTTCTTGATGTTTCCTCTTCTGGCTTAGCCCAGTTCTCTCAGGCCTGTTGATTTTCTTAGGTACAACTGTGCCCTTGGAACCACTGGCCTCCTCACAGTCTTTCCAGATGGCCCCCTGAGACCCCAGCTTTTGAAAAGAGCCCTGGTCTGTGGTCCTCTTCTTACTCGTGCTTCTTAGACCTGAGGTTTCCAGCCTGTTTCTCCTCAGTTGTCTTTTACAATGCGACTCCTTCATATTTTTCCTATCTGTCCCAAATTCAGAACCCTCGGGGTTTCCTGAGTCCTTAAGGCCTAAGGGAGCTGACCTGAGGCAGACACGAGATCGGTGGACCGTCCTGTTGACCCCGCCTCCTTTTGCTGCTTCCCGGGAGTAGGGGAGAGATGCTTGGCCCCGCGAGGTTGCTGGGCCGTGGAAACGGCTCGTGACAGTAGAGGCTGCATCTGGGGAGGCGGAGGAACTGATGGAAATGATACTGTCCCCTGGCGAGGGCGGCCCGAGGTCGTTCGAGGCCGGAGAGCTGAACAGGGAGGCACTGGTGCCCACCTCGTCGCCGTCCCTGGGTTGGCTGCTCACGCTGAGGTGGTCCAGGTGGCTGCTGGGGAAAGGCGGCGGTCGGAGCGGGTCGCACGGGGTGCTGCACTTCTGCGGCGGCCGAGGTCGCAGCCTCAGGCGTCTCGGGGTCGCAGTTAGCGTCGGCCGGCCCTTGGAGACTCTGCCGCCAAGACGCCTCCGCCGTCGGCCGACCGGGCTGCCGGGGAAGTCAGGGTCGTCAGGATCATCGGAAGCAAGAGACTGTGAGGGGCTGCTGTTGGCGTCGCTGCTGCTAAACAAATGCTCCTGCTTCTGCGGCGGGAACCACCGCGCGGCTGTCCGGCCCGACCGCCGCTGTCGCGGTCTCCCCCCGCCAGCAGCCTCATAAGTCCGGAAGAGCCGGTTCTCTGGTCTCCGGAACGACGCCGCCATGGCCGGCTGACCCGCCAAGCAGCTCAAATTCAAACACCGCGAGACTCCCGCCCGTCCGCCGGTCTACCCGCTGGGTCCTAGCTTCCTGCCTTACGCAGGAGCAGCAGGCTGGGTTGTACGGAAGCCGACAAGGGCAGTTTTGTTTTCTCAGTGCGTTGCGGGAATGGCTCTCATTGCAGGACTACACGGTGTGCACCCAGAGTGAGGAGCGTGCCTGTGGGAGCGATCCGGTTCAGGTGAGCGTGGCCGCCCCGAGAGGCTGAGGAAGGGACTGGGGAGGGCCTGACGCGGGTGACAGGAGAAATCAGGTGGCTGTTTTTCTAAGGTTCCCCTGAAGCCCTTAACATCCTCCTCACTGAGTTTGCCAGAATGGGGGTTTGCTGGGGCCAGGGTGATTGGTCAAACTGCTCACTCCCTTCCCTCTTGGGTCCTTAAGGGACATTGTGTCCTAAACGTTAAAAATGTCAGTGTTTCCACACGGAACGGGATTAAGATAACTACATACACTTTGCTTTTCTAGCATGTTGAAAAGTGGCACTCAGTGAGCTGTGCCATCACTTCGGATAAAGAAAATGTCACCGTGGCTGCAGAGATCTCCTTGGATCACTCTAAGCAGGTACTTGAGACTGAACAGATTTGGTTTTCAAGCTCTAGGGCATTTCTCCCTACAAAGGATAATAGTATTTAAAATGTAACGCGTCCTTGTGCCCACTTTGGCAGCCATACACTAAAATGTAACAAGTCTTAAAACAGAGCTCTTTGTCCACCTTCTGTCCCAGCCTGTTCCTCAACCAGTTAGTGGCGCTACTCTCAGTAAATAATTTACTCCTATTGGGTACTAGGAATTCTGGAAATTACCGATGACACCCCGTTTTCTACATCCCATATTTATTCCAGCAGCAAGCCCTGCAGTTCTATCTCCAGGATATATCCTAAATCCATTCACTTCTCTCCATCTCTACTGCTACTGTTGTAATTCAGGCCACCATCTCTTGCCAGGGCTATCCAAGTAACCTTGGACCTGCTGTCCTTGCCTCTGTTTTTCTCATGCCTTCTACAAATAATTCTTCACATAACAGCTGTGCGTCTTCTAAAAGCAAACATTAGATTATGCTTCTTCCATGCTAAAAAATAATAATAAAATAAGAAAGAAAGAAAAAAGTGAGTTTGAACATACTTATACTAAAATCCATACATTTTTTTTCCATGGACTGCAATGCACTACATGATCTAGTCTCTGCTTGATTTTTCATAACTTTGTCTCTTAGCTCTCTGTTTTTTCCTTTGTACCCGGCATCAAACTCAGGACCTTTTGCTTTCGAGGCAGGTGGCAGAACCACTGAGCTAAATCCCCAGCTCTTCTTTCTCTCCTTCTGTCCCTTTCTTATAGCCCAGCTATTCTGCTCTGTTTCTAGCCATAGGACCTTTGTAATTGCTGTTTCTTTGTATAACATTGTTCTTCCCCTAAGTCTGAACATGAATGGTTTCTTATATTTAGCTCAAATCCTATTTTCTTAGAGAGGCTTTTCCTGATTGCTTATTATAAAGTGGGAACTAACGATCAAGTTTCACATCTTGCATTCATTTGGTTGAGCTCAGTGAGGTATGAGGAAATAGCAATGGGGTAGAGAAAAAAGGAGCATGAGCAAAAGGGAATTTTTTTAAAAAGACCATTGTCAACAACTGACTTTGGGTTGAGTTTGTGGCATGAAATAGAGGGTAAGGGAAAAGCTGAGGAATAACTGCAGATTTCTTTCTTGAGGTAATTGTGTGTATGCTGGTACCATTAATGAGACTAAGTAAAATGAGAGAAGGAACATGTTTAAAGGGAGAGATGGTGAAGGCTGTCCAGAAGCAGTTTGTTCATGTCTAAAATATGTTTTGTTACTGTCCCTCCTTCCTCCCATCTTATAGTTACTAAGAGATGTAACTGAACTACAGGTCCTTGGTGAAATATCTTTCAACAAAGCCCTATATGAGGGACTGAATGCAGAGAATCACAGAACTAAGGTAATCCCTGGCTGTTTTCTGGTCTGTGCTTAGCCTTTGAGCCCCTGCACAGGCACCCTCTGATTGCCATCTTCCTGCTTTTAGTCATTTCTGGTCTTGGCTCTGTCACTAACTGCCTTTGCAACCTTGAGTGCGTCAGCCTCTGCCTCAATTTTTTACCTGTGAAATAAGGCAACTGAATAAAAGGACTAAGCTGAGGGGGTCTAACTTGAAATAACTAGGGTGGAACTAAGAGCACTGTATACTTTGATTTGAAAATTTATTGACTTTGAAAAATATGGAGGGAATACATATTGGAAATAGTTCATAAATGAGAAATTATATTTGTTCACATTAAATATCTTCCTAGTATGTAATGTCATTGTTTTGTTACAGTATTAAATAGTTATAATACTCAGGAATGCATAATTCTTTTATAAGAATTAGACTAAGTACTAGAACTCTTGAAATTTGTTTCACCGAAGTATGACAAAAGTCAAACTGACATCTTTGGTTTATGGGCTAACTGCACCTGAGTGTGTTACCCTGAATTTTCATTCTTGTTGACACTTGCCTGTTCATGCTGCTAGTTTTAGAGATGATCTGTGAGCTCCTGAGTTAGGCCTGATTCTTCACTAGAGATGTCGGGTGCGTGAGCCTGGATTGCTAAATGTTAAATCCTCAGTTTTTCTCCCTGGAGGAAGAAGAGAAAGGAGCAATTCTCTAGACATGTCAAAATAACATTTTCTTTTATTTTGAAATATTTCTAATACAGAAAATGATATGGGAGAAATAGAAGTGCCTCATTATTGTACTGCTTAGGCTGGCCACCAACTCATGGCCAACTCCTCCTGCCTGTGCCTCCTGAGTGCTGGGATTACAGACATATGCTACCACATTTTGTTGTTTTTAAAATTTTTTTTAATTAAAAAAAAATTTATTTTGTTGTGGTCTGCCTTCTTTGATCCTTATGTTTTGGGTGATGGCTTGCCCCATGGCCAGTACGGAGTTACCAAATGCTACACAGGTTGAGTTACTCTTATCCAAAGGTCTGTTTGGATTTTGCAGTCAGATGATCTACGCCTGAGCTATACTCCCATCTGTTTGGATTTTGGGATCAGATCTCTTTTAGATTTCAGAAGTTTTGGATTTTGGAATGTTTGTAGACTTTACCAATTGAACATTCCTAATCTGAAAACCTGAAATCTAATTTGGAGCATGTTGGATTTGGATTTCTGAAGTAGGCAGGGTCAACTTGTATTTGCATAAGAGACAGAATAGGAAACAAGAGGTTAGCAAAAGGATTTTTCTTCATGTGCCTTTGCTTTTTAGAGAGGAAGCTTCCTAAAAGCTCGCAGGAGACATCCCTTTATATCTTATTAGTAAGAACTGGGTCTTGTTTCAATCACTAGCAAAGGAGAACAGTTGTGTCATGATTAGCTTAGACCAGAGAGAATTAGCATAGACCAAAAGAGGAAATGGCTACTGGGGGCCCTTATTGGTATTTGCTACAAGCAATATAACCTCTGTTCTGCTTCTCCATTAACCTCTGTCAGGGAAGCTTTGAGTCACTTTTAACTTGTGCGTTTTGAAGAGGAAAAAGGGAGAAGGCATTGAAGAAAAGAGTCATTGCCACTGGGCAGGGGATGTAGCTCAGTGGTGCCAAGTGCCTTGCAAGCAGAGTCCTGAGTTCAGTCCCCGGTACAGGGTGTGTGGGGGTGGGGATTGATTGTCTCTACTCAAATGTGGCTTGTTATTTCACTGAGATCTCGGGACTTCCTTTCATATCCTAAACCCAGATTCTTGAATTCTGTCCCCACTCCCCTCACTGTTTCTTTTCTGCAGAAAAAAAAGCCAGCTCTGCTCTGTCTTCCTTCTGCTCCATTAGTTTGTCACCTCCCCATTCCCAAGGCCCAGAACTCACTCCTGAGATCAGTTTTGAGTTACATAGGGTCTGGAGGCTCAACCAGAGTTTATAACATAATTAAAAGAGGCCTCAAGGGTGAATTTGTGCAGCTCCATAGCCTATGGAGAAATCTCTACAAAGCTTCTTGACCTTGGTGCTTAACATATGCGTGAAAAGAACTCAGTGCCTTGGGCAGGCAGAGCAGTCTATTTGGTGGCTTTTTAAAAATTTGTTCATTTGTTTTTAAACAGGGTCCAGGTTGGCCTTGAACTCACCATGTAGCCCAGGCTGGCCTCGAACTCATAGTGATCCTCCAGGCAGAGCAGCCTTGATGGCTCTGTGACCCCACTTAAGTCTTGGCAACATGCTCTGGCCACAGCCTGGGACTGCCGAGTCTAACCTGGAGAGCACCTCCCCTGAGCTTTCCAGCTGAGCCCAATCAGTGAGAGGAGATTATTCTCCTGAAATTGAAAAAAATGTTTGGAAAGTGAAAACTTGGGGGTGACTTTTAATAGAACTCCACAAGTACTACACATGGATATAATTTTGACTTTATTATTGTGTCTTGGTATCTTTGTTATATATTTATTGTGGGGAAAATGTATTACCAAAGACTGTAGGGTTTTGTGCACTATCCAGAAAAAAGCTGTCAGAACAGAGTTAGGAAAGACTTGGATATCATTTAAAATAAGTCAATGAGTGGGCTGGGGATTTAGCTTAGTGGCACCGTGCCTGCCTTGTAAGCGCAAGGTCCTGAGTTCAATCCCCGGTACCGGAAAAAAAAAAAGTCATTGAGTATAAGACGTAGGGATATGCAGGTGCATAGCTGGATGTAGAATCTTGATTTTCTGTCTCTGGTGCCATGGGATCCTCTTTCAGACTGTGACAGCATCTTTAATACAAGGTCACACTCTCTTTTTTTGGTACCAGAGATCGAACTCGGGTCCTTGTGCTTGCATAGCAGGCAGCGAAACCACTGAGCTAAATCCCTGGCCCAAGGTCACACTCTCTTGACAGACCTAGCTCTTCTAGATAAGAGACCAGAATGGTTCCTTATAAAGGATTTTGGGAGGCTGGAGTTTTAGCTCAGTGGTTTCGCTGCCTGCTGTGCAAGCGCAAGGATCTGAGTTCGATCCCCAGTACCAAAAACAAAACAAAACAAAACAAAAAATAAAGGATTTTGGTCATTGGATGATTTTAGATTATCTAAAATGCTGCATCAGGGGATGTTTAGCTTTTAGCTTTACTGTCATCAGTCTTGATCAATACACAGGCTGTTGCCAAGTCTTCATATTTTGCTCTTTAAAATAACATGGGGAAATTTATCTTTCTTTGCTTTATGTGATTGATTGGATGATCTTTTTGTCCTGTCTAGATCACAGTCATCTTCCTGAAAGATGAAGTATACCATTCTTTGCCTCTTATCGTTGGAAGCAGTGTTGGTGGCCTTCTGGTTTTGGTCGTGATTGTAATCATCCTGTTCAAGGTCAGTTCTACTTATTGTGTTTGTAAGGACAAGAGAGGACTGGGCTCTAGAGTTGGGCACAGTATGCTGTAGGACAGCCAACCCCCAACTTAGAGCATTTGCTCTGGTCTTGTGGCCTCTTCTTCCTCTTGCTTCAACCATACACCTAGGCAAATGAGTAACTCAGTTTTCTGTCTGAAAAATACAAAAGTCCAGTTGAAGTGTTGTAGTACAGAGAGATCTTCCTAAAACAGATCTATGATGTTTCCTTTTTAAAATCCTTTTCTTGGCCTGGGATTTAGCTCAGTGGTTCAGCTGCCTGCCTCACAAGTGCAAGGTCCTGAGCTTGATACCCGGTACCAAAAGAAAAAATCCTTTTCTTCTCTTCCCATATCTCAAAAGATCCTCTACTCTCTGGTCTGTACCCTTCTCCTCTCCATCCTTAAGATTTACTCTTTCCTCCAGACAAGTTGAATGATTCCCTAAATATGTTCAGCCTTTTTGCTTGTATACAGGCTACTCCCCTTTGCCAAGAGTCTCCCTCCCCAGTTTTTCACCTCATTCACACTCTTCCCTGAAAACTCAATGTAGAGACTCCTGGATCCTCTGGGTTGGGTTGTATGCTTGTCCTATGAGCTCCTTTCTGGAAACCTTTCCAAGTGGCAGTTACACTGTACTGTAATTATTCCCCTTCCCACTACATTCTGAGCTTCTTGATGTAGGAGACCGTACTCGATCTCTTTCTATGCTCAGCATGGTAGCCAATACTGAGTATTCCTACATAAATAAGATTATATCCACTATAGCCAGAACTATACTACTTTGCAGAATTAGTAAGGTTAAAAAGGTTCAAGTCCTCTGGGAGTTCAGAGTAACCTGGGAAGTTAGTTCTGATTGGGGAATAAGCACCTAGAAAGATAGCATTGAAGAGGGATCTGAAACGATTGACTTCCAGGGAGAGACTCAGAGGAGGGTAGGGGGAGGGAGTAGAAATTTGAGAAATAGGCCCGGGGATTTAGCTCAGTGGGTCCGGCGCCTGCCTCGCAAGCGCAAGGTCCCGAGTTTGATCCCCG
>NW_004624786.1:6309758-6344808 GCF_000247695.1 Heterocephalus glaber | reverse complement strand
TATGGAAAAATGTTTAAGTGCTTTTCAGTTTTGTTTTGGTTGAGTTCTACTGTATTTGAATATTATTGTAGTTTTTTCCCTTGCATTGTTCTTCTTTGAATGGTTTTAATTTTTGTATGTGTGTGTGTTTGATAATAGTTATTTAAAACTAAAAAAACCCCCCCAAAACCAGGCCTGGGCTTGTTCACTCATGCAGCACATATGTACAGAACTGTGATGCCTTGGGCACAGGATACAGAGGTGTGCACAGTCAAGGTCCTTCCCTTCCTGGAGCCTCTGGTTTTAGTGGCGGACACAGTCAATAAGTTAGTGAGGTCATTTCAGATGGTGACAAGTGCTCTATGGGAACAAGATGGAGTCATGGGATAGAAAGTGATGGGAGTACAATTGGGGCTACTTTGAGTGGATGATAGGAGAAGAAATTTTGAAGAAACAGCAGTTGAGTTGGAATTGATGGAAAGATGTGAAGACAAGTTGGAGCTGTAGCTCTGTGGTAGAGCACTTGCCTAGCTCATCCCCAGCCTTGAAAAAAAGTCTCTGCCTCCTGTGATGGTTAATATTGATTGTCAACTTGACTGGCTGGAGTGACACCTACTAAATTTAAGTAAAGCACACTGCGGGGTAGTCTGGGTGGCTCATGGGGTGGGGTATGACCTTGGAGACTATATGTGGGTCCTGGTCCTTTCTGTGGTCTCTGCTTCCTGGCTGTCATAGTGTGGGCAGCTTTCCTCCACCACACCCTTCCACCTTGGTGTTTGTGCTTTGGAGCCAGAGCTAACCATGGACCGAAATCTCTGAAACTGTGAGCCAAAATAAAGCTCTCCCCCACTTCCTCCACCATCTGTTCGGTTTCCCACTATGTGAGGGCAGCCTGCATGAGGTCTGTCTCCTGCTCTGGGAACCAGTCTGACTCCAGGCATATTTTGCGATTCTGTGTCTCTCCACCCCATCCACTGTGGGCTCTCGTGACTCATTGGCCACTAACTCTGGGAGTGTGGGGTTTAGCATCAGCTACGGGAGAAATGCCCACTTGATTCCAGTGGACACCAGCAGCCACCAGACAAGTCTCTGACAGCCTGTGGGGTGAGAGGGTCAGAGTTTCACCAGACAGCAAGAAAGATCTACCTCCCAGGAGATCTTGGCACGAGGTCAATCAAGAAACCTGTCCAGCTAGGCATGGTGGCACATGCCTGTAACCCCAGCTACTTCATGGGGTGAAGCAGGAAGATCCTAACTTCAAAAGAAGTGTGTGTGAGGAGGAGGGGGTGGCCCTGGGATTGTAACTGGTGGTAGAGCGCTTGCCTAGCACGCGATAGCCCCTGGGTTTGATCCCCAATACCGAGAAAATAAAAAAGAAACCTGTTTACTTGTGAATGTTCTTTAGCTCCTCCTCACCTGAATTTCCTGTGCAGCAGTTTCCTCTCACGCCTGGCCTCAGTTTCCTTAGCAGTGAGAAAGGGCTGGGGTGGCTTGAAAGGGGCCCTTCCCTCTTTTCGTTTCCTCTCCTACTCGCTCCTGCACAGCGGTGGCACACAGCTGGGCGGCCGCGCAGACCAGTGGCTGCGGAGGGCGGTCCGGCGGTGGCACCGAGTCATCGTCAGCGGCGGGAAGGTCGCAGTCCGAGCTCTGCGCTCGCCGCAGCCCGGCTCCCTGCGGCGGCTCCGCAGCCCCGCAGCCCAGGCGCCCTCCGGAGTCGGTTGGAGCCGTGCGGCCCGGGGCCGCGGCAGCGCCGACCTAGGGCGCCCCGCTGGCCCCAGGCACTGGAGGGGGCGGTTCCCACGCGCCACACGTGGGGCTGGGCGCTCGGCAGGCCCGGTGAGCCGGCAGGATGGGGCAGGCGGGCTGGAAGGGGGTTTTCCAGTCGGCCTTCGACTACAAGACCGAAAAGTACGTGATTGCCAAGAACAAGAAGGTGGGGCTGCTCTACAGACTGCTGCAGCTTACCATCCTGCTGTACCTGGTCGTGTGAGTCCCGGCGCTTTCGCGAGCTGGGGGAGGGGTGGGGACAGGGGGCGGCGAAAGGGGCCCAGTGGCCAGGCCTTCTCCAGGGTCCTGCACTTTGCATGTGGCTTTCCCGAGATCTCCGCCGGAGGAGGGGACCCTCCTTGGGCCCTTGGGCGAAACGGTGGGGGTATGCAGGGACCCTCTACTCCCCGCCGGCTCTGGAGATGAGCTCTGGGCAGGGGCTTCTGGGATCCTTGATTTATGAGGCTGTCCGTGGGCAGCTCCTTCCCCAGGGACTGGACCCCCCGTGTTAGGGGCGTGGGAAGGGGCAGGGATGGAGGGGCTAGGCTGCAGCTGTCACCCCAGAGGCCTCCCTGGGCCCCCGGCCTGACAGCTGGCCCAGGCACCTGGTAGGTTATTTATAATCACTGAAGGTCAGTGTCTTACTCTGGGCTGGGGACAACTCATCAGCCTGGAGTGTCCCTGAACTCTCTTCCGGTCAGCTCACCCACCCGTGACCGTGACCCCTCTCCTGTATCCGGCTGGAGTTCTTTCCAGAGACTTTAATCCCCCAGCTCTATGGCCCACTTCCCGCACCCCCGTCCCACCTAGCAGGAACTGGTGGTCCTATTTCCTCCTGGGGAGGCAGCCTTGGCAGCTCCCTGCTGTCTCCCAGAGCCTGGGACTCAGAATCCCCTGACCTCCGTCCCTAAGACACCTGCCGTCTCCACCTCCAGGCCTTTGTGTATTCTGTCCCTTAGCCAGGCATGCTCTTCTTTGACTCGTTAGTGCCCACTCATCCTGCAGACCAGAGTGCTCAAGTAACTCCCTTTGCTTCCTTTCCTGGCATTTCCACAGGGAATTTAACTACAAGCTAATTTGTGTTTGTGGAGGTGTTTGTTTCTATCCCCCACCAGTCTGGGGATGCCATGAAGGTGGTCTGGCATCATCTCACTAAGGGATAAGTGTGAAATGAATGAGTTAGTGAAGGTTCATCTTGAATATTTCTGCCTGGACCAGGCCCAGCAGGTCCCTCCTAACATGGCAGGTTTGCCCGGGCCCACGGCCTTCTCAGAGTTCCTCGGTGATGTGGCAGCCTAGGGTTCAGGGCACTTCGGTACTGCCCTAGAGACGAGGAGATGGGCACATACTGGTGGGCACCTGCTGTACCCAGAACCTTCATTGGCACCCTGGGAAGTGCCAGTATCCCACGCCACTGCTGCATGACCTCAGGCAGGTGGCTTCCCTCCTTCCCACTCTCTGCCTCAGTTTCCCCAAGCCTACCAGAAGGGTTAATCTGGACAATCTCTCACACCAACAGCAACAATGCGTCAGTGAGCTCTTCTATGCCAGCAGTTGACATGTGCTATCTCATTTTAAAATATCTTTTGTGTTTTGACTTTCTTTATCCACATAAAAGATATAAAAATAGCACAAAAATTATTTCCCTTGAGCAAGAATCCTCAGATGTTAACATCTTGCTATTTGTATGGTCCTTCTCCCTTTCTGTGTGCCTGTTCATATCTATGCAGTTTCTCCTGAGCCGTGGAAGAGTGGATCGCAGACATCAGAAACTTGTTCCTACACAAGCTAGGAGTCTGAGATCAGGGTGCCAGCATGGCCCAGTTCTGGTGAGGGCTGTCTTGCTGCATCCCCACATGGCAGGGAAAGGAGGAATTCTCCTATTTAGCTAGTACAAGTATGAAAATCAGGAAATTATCATTAAACAATATTATATCACCTACAGACCTTTTGTACACTGTTCCAAGAATTACCTTTATGGCAAAGGAAAATCTGAAGTCATGCCTTGCACCCAGTTCTCATGTCTTCTTAGTTTTCTTTAAATGAGAATTGTCTTTAAGTCTTCTTTTGTATCAACACTGAGATCTTTTGAAGAATAAAAGATGTTTGTACTATTTTTTAATTGAGATATAATTCACATAGCATATAATATACTATTTTAATCATTTAAAATGATACAATTAAGTGCTTTATAGTACATTTACGATGTTGTAGAACCATCGCCACTGCCTAATTCCAGAACATTTCCATCACCCCAATAAGAACCCTGAAGTTATTACCAGTCGGTCCCAATTCTCCTCACCTCCATTTCCAGGCAACCACAAATCTGCTTTCTGTCTCTATGGATTTGCTATTCTGGACACTTTATGTAAATGGAATCATACAATACATGGTCCTTTTCGGCCTCATTTCTTTCACTTAGCATAGTGTTTTCAAGGCCTGGCCTGTTGTAGCATGTGTCCTTACTTTATTCCTTTTTCTGGCTAAATAATATCCCATTTTATAAATAGGCTACATTTTGTTGATGCGTTCACCAGTTGATGGACGTTTGAATTATTTCCACTTACTATTATCAATGATGCTTCTACTATTCTCATAAAATTTTTGTGTGGACATGGTTTCAGTTCTCTTCAGTATATCCTTAGGTGTAGAATTGCCTGGTCATATATGAGCTCTGTCTTTAACCTCTTGAGAAACTTCCAGACCATTTTTCACAGTAGCTGTACCATTCTACCTTCCCACTAACAATGTATGAGGATTCTAACTTCTCCACATCCTTGCCAATCTGTGTTATTTATTTTTTTAAAAAAATACTACTTTAAGCTGGGTGTGGAGGTGCACAACTGTAATCTCAGCACCCAGGAGGCTGAGACAGGAGGATTACCTCAAGTTTGAGCCAGTCGTCCCAATGAGAGTGAAGTGTTATCATGGTTTTGAGTTGCCTTTCCCTAATGATAATTTATTTTGAGAAATGTCTAATCAAATTCTTTGCCCCCCTTTTTTTTGAGACAGGATCATGTTATATTACCCAGACTGGACTAGAACCCATGCTTTCCCCACCTTAGGCTCCCAAATAGTAGGGGTTACAGGCATGTGCCACTGTATCCAGCTTTTTGCCCATTTAAAAACTGGATTGCTGGGCTGGGGATTTAGCTCAGTGATTCCACCACCTGCCTCGAAAGTGCAAGGACCCGAGTTTGATCCCCGGTACCAAAAAATTAAAAAAATGAAAAAAAAAAAACCCTGGATTGCTTATGTTTTTAATTGTTGAATTTTAAGAAGTCTTCATATATTCTGGATACTAGACCTTATCAGATAAGGTAGTCCTTTCACTGATTGATTGATCGATTGATTGAGACAGGGCCTCTCAGGTCAGCCTGGCTTTCAACTCACTATGTAGTCCAGGCTGGCCTGGAACTTGTGGACACCTGGCTCAGACGAGGTATTCTGTAGGTTGCCTTTTCACTTTGTTCATGGGCAAAAGTTTTTAATTTTGATGAAGCACCAACTTATCTATTTTTGCTTTTCTGCTTGTGTTTTGGGGACCAAGGAATACAGGATTTTGTGGTCTTATTTCACAGACTGCCCCTAGGTTTGGGCTGCTCTGAGGGTGCCTTGTGATTGGTTCCAGGTTATGCACCATCTGTCTCCATCTGGTGAGAGGCACTGGTACCCAGTCACATTGGGAAACGCATGCTCCCCGCCTGACCAACTTGCCTGGGGTCAGTAGCCAGTGCAAGGCTCAGCTGGTTTCAGCCCAAGCCTGCCCGCTTCAGAGACCAGTCGGCCTTACCTCCTTAGAGCCTCTGCATCTGGAGTTGCTTGCTGCCTCTGCTGCTCACAGGATTGGATTTCAGGCAGCAGTGGAGGCTGTGACCCTGCCCAAGAGCTGGTAGCACAGATGGAGCTCTGAGCCTGGCTCCACCTTACCTCAGAGTTGCTGTGACTCCCACCCTGGCCTGGGCCCAGGGAAACATCCCCAAGGGCAGCAGTGTGGCTGATGCCCACCTGCTGACCCCTTCCTGCAGATGGGTGTTCGTGATAAAGAAGGGTTATCAAGATACTGACACCTCCCTGCAGAGTGCTGTTGTCACCAAAGTCAAGGGCGTGGCCTACACCAACACCTCGGAGCTTGGGGAGCATCTCTGGGATGTCGTGGACTATGTCATCCCACCCCAGGTGTGAGCCCTGCCTTGGTGCCCAAGCTCGTGGGGCCTGGCTTGGGGTGGGTCACACAGGAAGCTGTGCGGGTGCCCTGGGACCTCTATCCACTGTTTCTCTTGGTCCAGGATGTAGATTGAAGCCCTGGCCAGAGACCTTTCCCCAGGCCAAACCCCCCACCCTCCTTTTCTGTGCCTGGCATGCCAAATCTGTTCCCAGTTGTCTGAGTCTGTTGAGACCACATGGGGCCCAGTAAACTTTCAGGTCATTGTGATCAGATGACTTGGGACAGAGAACCCATCCCTTACATGCTAGTGACCCGGGGAATAGCTCCCTAGTCTGTTCAGTGCTCTCGAGTGATGACCAGGCAACTCCATTACTGCCCCTTCTCTTCCCAGGTCTAGGCTTAGACTCGGGGTATGATCAGAATAGAGATTCAAGAGGTGAGCACACTTGGGGTTTGTAGGCAAATTCTACCGATTTCATGGCCCCATTTCCCCAACAGCATGCAGAGGCCCCAGCCCTTGCCAGGCAGCCCTGGGAAGGAGGGTCCCCAAGAGGGTAGGAGGAGGTTCCTCAACCCCTCTGTGGTTCCTCAGGGAGATAACGTCTTCTTTGTGATCACCAACTTGATCGTGACCTCCAACCAGCGGCAGAGCACCTGTGCCGAGGTTTGATTTGGCATGGGGAGCAGAGGAGGGTGTGGGAGCTGCCAGCTGCAGTGGGCTGACCCTTTTCCTGAAGCCAGGACTTCTGCATGTTCCAAGGGTCCCTGGAGTCTGTATGCACCCGTGTATGTGCCTACACTGTGGGTGGGGGGTGGGGGGAGAAGCAGGCTCTCAAAGGGTGTGTGGTCCAGGCCAGGAAGGAGTTCTTCCAGCCCCTGGGTGGGATGTGGCCCTGAGCCAGGGGCCCCCCATGCAGGGACCTTTCTCTCCTGGCAGCGTGAAGGCATTCCTGATGGCATGTGTTCTCAGGACAAAAACTGCCACGCCGGGGAGCCTGTTATAGCTGGAAATGGTGAGGGCCAGGGCTGGGATGGCCATTGCTGGAGAGGGTTACAGGGAGCCTGGGGCTGGGAGGCTCCTGGCCTTGTCCCTATCACCCCTGCAGGAGTGAAGACTGGCCGCTGCCTTCGGGTGGGGAACTCGACCAGGGGAACTTGTGAGATCTTTGCCTGGTGCCCAGTGGAGATGCAGTCCAGGCCCAAGTGAGTGGCTGCGGCCTCAGGCCTCTACGGAGTTGCCAGCCAGAGTCCAGCTTGAGGGTGGAGACATGCCAGTCCTAGGGGAGCTTCATTCTGAGGGAGCTGTCAGGGCATCCCAGAGAGGCCCAGGGACCACCCCAACACAAGCAAATGAATGGTCCTTGACAAAGGCTCCAGGCAACCAGGGAATAGGCCCGGGGGAGGTGTGGAGGGGCTGGGGCAGGGCTCCTGCTCAGGCTGTCCTGGACTGCTTTTCAGGAAGCCACTCCTGAGGGACGCTGAAGACTTCACCATTTTCATAAAGAACTATATTCGTTTCCCCAAGTTCAATTTCTCCAAGTATGTGGGGCTTGGCTACTGGGGCCCAGGGGCGAGGCCTCGGCTGGGCCTCCCTGGGGATGTGTGTGGGTGCATGCACGTGATGTTTATGTAGTGCTTGCTGTGGCCAGACCTCAGAGTGGCCCTGCTGTGGGGGCGGGCTCCATCTCGGTTCTCACTGAGAATAGGATGTGAGAGAGGGGGAGTTAGGTAGGATGAGGGGCCACTGACTCATCGTCCTTTCATGGCTTCTACCCAGGGCCAACGTACTAGAAACAAAGAACAAAGATTTTCTGAAATCCTGTCGCTTTGGGCCCGACAATCACTATTGCCCCATCTTCCGGCTGGGCTCTGTGGTCCAGTGGGCAGGGAGCAGTTTCCAGGACATTGCCCTGGAGGTGAGTGGTGTGTGTTCAGGGTGCTGTCCCTGGGACCTGGGCTCTGCAGTGATGACACTATAGGGTAAGGGTGGCCCTGCAAAGCCACCTGCCTCCAGGAGCTCACTAGGCCACCAGCTCAGATGGAGTCAGAAGGAGCCCATGGGCACATCCTGGTTCATTTGTCAAATGCCTGTCTGTAAAGTCGTTAGCTCCCTGCTGTCCTGAAGAATGAAGGGAGATGACATGGGCTGGGTGGGGCAACTTTCTTAGCCTCCAGAGGTAGGGCTAGAACCTCCCCGAAGGCTGGTCTGAGGGCACCTCAGGCCTGAGCCCTTCCTCCTTCTTGTTCAGTTCTGGTAAAGGGCTGGTCTCTGTCTGTCTCCAGATAGCTCTGGGCACTGATCCTTGTCTCTTACATAAAGGGAGGTGTGATAGGAATTCATATTGAATGGAACTGTGACCTTGATAAAGCTGCCTCTGAGTGCCATCCACGCTATTCTTTTAACCGTCTGGACAACAAACATGCAAAATCTGTCTCCTCTGGGTACAACTTCAGGTAACTGCTGCCTTGTGCCACTTTGTGGCCCTGAGTTGTTTGGTGTCCTTCTCTGGGCAACAGCACCGTGATACCCCTGCCTTAGGGCGGGTGTCAGAACAGGAGGTTCAGGAGTGACAGCTAAGGTGTGGAGAGGACCCTGCAGAGTGGCTGGCGAGGACAGCATAGCGAACACCTCTGGCCAGGAGAAGATGCCTGTTCCTGCCCTGCTCTTGCCATGGTGCCCCAGGGGTGGGCTCCCTGCAGTGGGAAAGGCCTGGTACCTTGGGGAAGGGTTCCGATGCTTCTCTGTAGTTGGCTTATTGGAGGGCGGTCTGTGGCCCTCTCCTAGGGCTGCTGAGAGCCGGTATCCTGGGAGTGCGTAGAAGTTCCCAAAGCAGCCACATCTGTGCTCCCAAAAAGGGAAGGTGCAGGCAGGCTGTGGCTTTTCCTAGGCCCTTTCTCCCCCAGGTTTGCCAGATACTACCGAGACTCAGCTGGGGTGGAGTTCCGAAACCTGATGAAAGCCTACGGGATCCGCATTGATGTGATAGTTAATGGCAAGGTGTGTGGGTGGCCTTCGCATTCTGAGGCGAGGCAGGTGGGAGAGCCTGGGGATGTGGCTATTTACTCCTGCCTCACTCACCCACCGTGTCTCTGTCTTTCAGGCAGGGAAGTTCAGCATCATCCCCACCATCATCAATGTGGGCTCTGGGGTGGCGCTCATGGGTGCTGTGAGTACACTTCCCCCAACACACAGGTTCTGAGCAGGGAGAGGGAGATAACTAGCTGCCCAGGAGGAACCTCTCCCAATACCCTAGACTGCAGGCTGCTTGAATGTGGACAAAGAGGGCTTTCTGGGATTTCTGCCCCATCAGCTGCCCCCAGGCGGCAATGACTGCCTAAGTTTCTCTTTCCAGAGCCAGAGGCATCTGCTACTGTAGGTCTCTAGTCTTAGGTAAGATGGAAATTAGACATGGGCTAGTTCTTTAGCTGCTTCTTCATTGCTGACAACTGTCACTGTCGTCCATCTTTTTCAGGGTCCTCAGAAGGGGAGGGTCCCCATATGGGCCACCATGATATTACCAACTGGCTGAGGGTTCTTTTGCTCAGTTCATATAGAAATTATGGATTGGCAGTGTAGCTCCTTTAGTGATAACAGCTCTGGGCTTTGAATTTGAGTAGCTCTTGGCTGTTGGTGTTAGCAGCCCTCCCTGCCGCTTAAAGCAAGAGCCACCTACACACCTCCAGAACTCTTCCAGCCACCAGAGATGGCGGCTCTGGGCAATTCTCCATTGCTCTTCATCATTCTGTGTTTGCTGGCTGCCTTCAGTATTGCCAGCCCTGGCTGCTGGCACTGAAAGTGGCCAGCAAACTTTGGTGTTCCCAGCCCTTAGTGTTCTAGCTCAGCATGCTCTATTTGAGGTAGAAATCACAAATAAGCAAAAATATGTCATTCAAAAGAGGCCTTATGAGAACTTATGCTGCAGCATAAGGGGAAACATTACACAGAATGACCCTTTATGGGTATGAAGAAGTTGTTTATATAGGAAGAAAAGATGACTGGTGCCTGCAGAGTATAAGACTTTGTGTTTGGCCATGCGGGGAGGGCTCCCTCTAGGACCTGATTAAGGAGGGCTTCAGAGAGGCAGAATCATCTGCAGAGGCTGCAGGGTAGGGTTATACAGAGAGGCTGTAGGGTGAGTTCATCTGGGGTAGGTCTGTGACCAAAGCTTGCTGCAGCCAAAGCAGATGTCTCTTGAGTGGCTGTGGGGCATCTGATATAACCCAGCTGGCTGCAGGGTGTTTGGGCAGCCATGGAAGAAAAAGAAAAGCACTTCTTGGGGAGCCTCAGGCCCTTCTCTCCTGTCTCACTTGTTGCTCTGGAGCTTCGTGGGTCAGTCCCAGCCATGGTGTGGGTTGGGGAATCTCTGATACCTTAGGTTGAACTTCTAAAGTCTCCATCTCCACTTCTGCTAAAGGATACACGCAGGGTTTCTCAACCTTGGCACCAAGGACATTTGGGCCAGGTAATTCTTTGTTTTGGGTGCTGTCCTATGGGTTGTATATGTTTAAGAGAGTCCCTGCTCTTTACTCACTGGATGTCAGTGGCTCCCTTCCTGCAGTTGTGATGCCCAGAAATCCCTTTGGTTGAGAGCCAGTGGGCTAAAAGGATGAGGGGCAGGTGATACAGCCCTGCCATCTTTCCTCAGAAGTGGTCCTTCAGCTGAGAGAAAGTCGTGGCTGGGGGCAGGGAACATTCCCTCCAAATGCCTGGAATGCCCTTTGTGCTTCTGGAAGGGATTTAAATACATGGGAATGGTCAGTAGGCCCCTCACCCCCACCCCAGCAAGTTCCTTTCCAAGGTTTCTGGCAGCCTCATCCCTCATCCCTCTATGAGCAGACCCAGCAGCCCATTGGAGGATTCTGTCAGAACCTAGGATTGACTTTTTATTGAGTCCAGGAAAACTGAGTCCTGTAACAGAATTCAGAGGCTGTGCTCCTGAGAGTGATTAAGAATGAGCAGTAAATGGATTCCTCCTAACGGCAATCAGCTATTCAGGGACCCCCAGAGGTGTGTATATGCTATTTCTTATGACGTGGGGCAAATCTGAACATGTGGGGACACACCTGTCAGATGGAGGTAATGGTGCAGAGAAAAGGTGGTAATGGAGCCTGAGGGAGTGAGGAGGAACAAGGTATTGGTAAGTGACATTTTTGGCCTCTGGGGACCAGGTTTACCAGTCCTGACGCTCTCCATCAGCCCCCTCCTGGCCTCCCCTGTGATGTTTGGGAATGTCAATGCTGTGCTATATACAGTCTCCCTCTGGTGGAGAGGATAGGCACTGCACACAGCCTGCTCTGGCTAAAGTGGTGTGTTCAGGATGAGCTCAGGACGCCTCTCTCCCTTGATCACTCCTGTAGCATGTTCTCAGACTGGCTGATTCTCAACCACCCTTCTAAAAAGTGCATTTCACTCTTCCCCTGCATGTCCTGTGGCATTTCCCAGGCAACATTAGCTTGCTCCTCCCTCTGTAATGCCCTTTCTAGCCTTTGTATAAACTCCTGTTCAGCCCTCAAGACTCAGCCCAGGCATCCCTCTTTAGGCAGAGTAAGGTCCTGTCTTCCATTCATCTCCCCATTATAGGATGCATCACTGCATCAGGGAGGATCCTTAGAGCGGCTCTGTGCTCCACCTCCTCCGTGTAGTGGGTGCTCGAAAAAATGTGTTGAAGAAATGGTTGGATGGGGTCTGTGTAGCATGGGCTGTGAGATTGGGTGGACGCACTCCTTTTTAACTGTGTCCACCGTGAATCAGCTCCATCGCCCTGGATTAGGTGCCCCTTTCTCATGTGTTAAATGGGGAAATGGTGCCCCACTTATGGGTCATTACAGGATCAAATAGTATGAAGCCTAGGGTTCTGAGTCTGGGTCCCCCAACTCTTTTGCAGGGGGCTTTCTTCTGTGACCTGGTGCTCATCTACATCATCAAAAAGAGGGAGTTTTACCGTGACAAAAAGTACGAGGAAGTGAGGTCAGTTAAAGTTTCCTCCCCAAACTGGAAGGGGGTTAGAGCTGTTACTTGTCTGGGTGCTGGATTCTGGGTACGGAGGAGAGGCTTGAAGGGCTGGGGAGGTGGCATACTCCTGAGACCTGCTCCCCAGGACTAGCTTCCACCTCAGGACAGCCCAAAGAAGAGGCTGCTCCAGGCTGTCAGGAGGAGACCTGGTGTACAGGCTCTGTCCCATCTTGCTGTGTGACTTTGGAAAGTCTCAGGCCTCCCTGGGCTGTAGTTTCTTATCTTCGAGATGAGAGCATTGGTTACATAGAGGACCTTCTGGCGGTGTTTCAGGGTTTTTTAGGATTCTTGGACTTGGTGGTCCTGGTGGGTAAAGGCTGAGGAAAGCTGGATGGTAAGGGAAGGAAAAATGGATTTTTCAAACACTGCAGGGGCCTCCTCAGGTCTCTTAGGTGGGTTTACTGTGTGCATGAGGGCGGTTGTGTGTGTGCACCACAGAATGGGGGGAACCCTGATGTCTGTGGGTGGACAGAAAGGGTAAGGCTGTCAGGAGGAGCTGGGATCAGAGTGAGGACCTAGGACAGGCACCTAGGCGCCTCGTCAACCTCACCACAAGCTGGGCCGGCTAGTTTGCCTCAATGGGACCCAACTGCAACCTGAACCCAGCCTGGCTGCTCTGCAGCAGACCTGGCCCCAGACTACACTGCTGGACGAATGAGGGCAGGGCCCACTCAGCTAGTGTCTCAGGAGGGGCCTGCAGGGTCGTCCCCTGGGTAACGGATCGTGTCCTGTCCAGGGCCCGAGAGTATGCGGCCCAGGAGGCTGAGGCTGAGGACGAGGCGATGGAACAGAGGCAGACAGAGGAGGAGCAGCCAGAGGGGGAGCGGCAGGAGGAGCAGCCCGCGGCCCCGCCACAGAGCAGAGGCTGGAAGGGGAACGGTGCCATGTGCGGGAAGCTCCCCCCTTCTGCCAGGTAAGGTGCTGCGGGCAGAGCCGGAGAGGACTGGCTGCGACTCATGGTGGACGAATGTCCAGGACCCTGGAGACCCCTCAGTGCTGAACGTGGGTTGGGGGGGTGCTGGTGCTGTTGTAGGTCCCCAAGAGCCCCACTAGCTCCCCAAGCCCCTGGGCCCCCTTGCAAACAAGCATCTTGTTGTGTTGTCCCAGCCCCACAGAGTAACAGGGCTCCCGTTCACCCGGCAGTCTCCCAGCCCTGTGGTGCCCTGGGCTATTTGTATATTTAAACTCTTTTAAGTAACTTAACGCAGTGGACACAAACCCGTCCTATTTTACTAGTGAAGAAATCGAGGCACGGAAAGGTTAGATAACTGGTTCAAATCTCGCAGCTAGTAAATGGCAGAGCTGAGATGTGAATCCAGACAGGGTGTTTCTAGGGTCCAGTTCTCCAGCGGGTTCCCTGCCCAGCCAAACCCTCAGCCCCCACCTCCCATCAGATTGCTCCCGAGTCCCTCTTCTGTGGACTTGGGCACGCCTGGTCTGCCTGGCCTCTTTGGATGTGACCTCAGCCCTGGGTGGGGAGGGAGACCTGGGCCGCGGCATAAAGCCCATCTGCTTCTGCTTCACTGCGTTCTGGGCCCCCTTTCTTTTCTCTCTTCTTTTTCTTCTTCCTTCTTCTTTTCCCAGGGGGGTTGGAGGCAGAGGCTGCTCCTACTCACTCAGGTTAGGGCTCCGTGACTGGCCCACCCCCACCCCCTTAAACCACACCCCAGGAAGCTCTCTAGCCCAGACTGGCCTTTCCTCCAGCCCCCAGCTTTCATTCCTTGCTGAGTCAGGGTTTGGCAGCCTCCAGGTGGGGGCTGGGCCCAGTGGGGAAGGAGCCTAGAAATAGCTTGGGATGAAGCAGAGGGAGGAGAGAAAGTTGGACTGGGGGGTGCAGCAGCAGGGCCAGCTGGCAGTGGAGGCTGGGGGACCTGGATAGGGTAGGTCTCCAGCCCGGCAGCCCTCCAAGTGCTTCCTGAGCTGACTGTCAATGCCTGGGCACCCATCTGAGCGTCTGTACCCTGTAAAGGAACAATGTCCATCTTGCTTATCTTGGCCCAGTCTTCCCCATTGCTGTGGGAGGCTCTGTGCTCATGGGCCTGGGCCCCGGATCCCACCACAGTTGCTGCCGCTTACCGCTGAGTGGCTGTAGAGGCCTGCTGCCCTCCGTGTGTTTGGGACCGTTGCCCCTTTCTCCAAATGCTGACTGCCCACCGCACTGGCTGCCAGTGAGCAGTTGAGGTTGCTGCATGCCTCTGCCCTTAGGGAGGGGGAGGGGACCCACCCACAGAGGACTCAACAGTTCTTTTTGCCCCTTTTCCCCCAGGACTGGCATCCTAAAGAATGCAAAGGTGAATATGCAGCAACTGCAGACCCTGCAGACAGTGGGGACGTAGCCAGAGCTGTTGGCTGAGAGCAGATTCAAAGATGATGGGGCCAGAACTGTCTGCAGCTCTGAACTGGGAAGACAAATCCTCATGGCTGCACAGGACAGGGGCTTCTGGAAACAGCCGTCTCTCCTGCACTTTGGGATCCTGCTATAAGATTTTTTTTGTAAGGAGGAGAACCTCCTGGTAGCCAGAGTGGCCCAGATTTAGAGGAAGAAGCCCTGGGGCTGGCACCCAGGGAAGAGAGCAGGCCAGGGGCCTGAGTGGTACTAGAGTGTCTTAATTTTTCCTGAGAACCTTATTGGATGTTCATTTATTCATCTATGCAGTAAACACTGATACATGTTTCATGGTGATGCTGGGCCCTATCTAAGAGATGCTTTAATAAGATGCTGACCTAGCCCTCAGGGAGGGGGACATGTATAACTCCCTTCAAAACCAACAGAGACATCACAACCAGGTCTGGCCACTCTGGCTTTCTTCTGGCCTCTATCTGAGACTTTTACAAGTTCCTATAGAGACTGTTAGTTGCTCAGAAAAAGCTGTGGACAATATCAAGGGGATATCTGGTCTTCCCCCAGGGATAAAAGTTAAAGATGACCAAGAAGGTAACTGGAAAAGGACTGGACTAGTCAGGAGGCAGCTGGCTCCTGAGGAGAGAGGCCAATTCCAAGGGCTTCTAGGTAAGATGGCAAAGGGGACAGGGAAGGCTCAGCTCCATACTGACCTCCATACTGACCTCCATACTGACCTTCTGATAGGTGCATTTGCCTGTGTGGTTTTGCTCTTGTTCTCTGGGGCTGGGTGACACTGTCAGCCCCCTCCCTCTCACCAAGCCAGATCCCGCATTTTCCTAAGCTAGATCCTGAGGTGATTTGAGGGGTTATGGAGCACATTGTTTGAGGAGCCCTGGTTCTTAGGAGGAAAAGGCTGGCTTTGGGTGCAAAGGACTCAGTTTCTAGGTGAGCCTTACACACACACAGCCTTGAGACCAGGAGGATCCCTCTGCCACCCCTACACCCAGCCCAAAAGCAGCATTATGTTTGATTTATTTGAATTTAAAATATTTTGACTAGGTGATACTTATATGATTCAAAATTTAAAAGGCACAAAAGACTAGAAATAAAAAGCATCCCTCCCACCCCTGTTCTCCAGAGGCAAACAGCATTACCAATTCCAAAAGACTCCTTTAGTTTGCTGAGAATCCATTTGGTTACCTGCACAGTCACCTAGGAAATAATCTTTTCCTGTAACACCGAGTCTTCCCTGTCAGAGATGGACATGAGTACACTTAACTACTGGACTCAGGAAGCCAGCTCGCTCCCTTCTCCCCACTCACTTTGTGGGAAGAGTCCCCGGGGAACCAAGGGCTTGTTACTGTTGTCTACAGTGCCTGGCACAAGTCCTCAAGTACCCCCCGACTCAGTGAGTGCTGGGCAGTATGTGGGTAGCTTGTGGCTTCCTGGGCACCAGGGAGGGTCTTCTTTGGAAGGGCACTTTCTGTACACACACGGGGCGATGAGCATCCATCCACTGGGGCATTTGGAGACAGGCATTTGTCAGAAAGGGCCTGGTAGAAGTAGCTGCCATTAAGGCAGAAGAGTATGGTGCCCAAAGCAGGACCTGTTGTAGGGCAAATCGGCTCCCTGACCTTGGGTTACCCAGGAGTCAATAAACCAATCTGCTCTCTGAATAGAAAGTGAAAAATCCAAGTGAACCACTTAGGTGTTTCACTTCCTCACTAAAGCAAACTTTGGATTTTACAACCTAGCATGTTATTTTTGTGTTTGGGAGGAGGTAAGAGAGGCAGGGGTCGTGGCAGCTTAGGGATTGGTCTGGTTCCTTTTAATGTGGTGGTGAAATGGCATGGCAGCAGCCATATAAAGTGGGGACAGTCTTATCATTTGTTTTAAATTGGAGTAATATGCCTTCCTGCAGTCATTCATTTGGTTAGTCAGTAAATATTTGCTGAGTCTCTGTAACATATCAGGTGTTGGACTAACTGCAGTGGTGAGCAACACACCTGCTCCCTGCACTCCAGTGCTTCCTGTCTGGCGGGAGTTAAACCTTAACCATGTGGTCTGGCCTTGGACTCAGTAGGGCACTTGGAGATTTTCAACTTGAAGTAGCTAGAGAAAGTTCCCCAAGGAAGTGACATGAGTTGAAATCTGAAAGGCTACAAGCGGCCTACCTAGTTGATGGGGAGGTAGTCCAGGTAAGGGGACAACACACGTAGAGATGTTTTGACATGGGAAAGAACAACTGAGGAACTGGATGAAGGCAATGTGACTACACCGGGTTTTGTGAGGTGTTCTTTTAATCAGGTTGACTTTCGTCACAAGGGTTGCCCCATTAAACTTTATTGCCTTAGAGAAGTTATTCAACCTCATTTTAACCTAAGTCTTGGAGGCCAGCAAAGCTGCCTGGGAGGCTTCTCTGGCTGTCAAGGGCCCTGTGCTCAGAAAGGCCAGGGATTTCAGTACAGCTTCTGGACAGTGCCACATGCTCCGCCCAAGTTGCCTTGCTCTTTGTACAGTCCTCCCCCTACCCCAGACCTGCTGCATAATCTTGGTGCAAGAGTGAGGGCGCCCCAATCTCATGGAAATGGGCTTTTAAATGGGGAATACTGAAGCAGGAACATGAGCTCCTTCCCAACTTAGGGAAAGCCTCTCTCTGGGCACCGGTTGCCTGGTTGGGAAGATGAGAGCACCTGCCTCTCAAGAGCCCCCTTCCGCCCTTGCTGGGGATGGAACACATGCCTGCTAAGCATGCCCTCTACCACTGAGCTACACCCCTTGCCCAAGATCTCCTTTTAATTCTGCTATTCCAGAATCAGATGAAATGTCTATGCTTACAGTCAGGTCCTAGGGTAAATTGGTTCACCTAGTATATCCCTAACAGTTGAGTTACCCCATGCTTTTGGTAGCACCACAATGCTGGCCAACAGGAAATTTATACATTGGGTGCTATCAATGTGATATCACAGGGACCAGCAATGAAAGAGCAAAGTGCCCTCCATTTCCGAAGCTGGGGTCACTTTGGCCCCCTGCCCATCAGTTCTTCCTTTCTCAGTGAGGAAACAGACAACAAAAAAAGGGGAACATTAACTTCCTCCAGGTGTCTCTGAGCACCCCAGGTAAGGACTATGACCTAGAGTTCCCAAATCACCCGACTCAGGATGGCACCTTGGGCATCTGGAAAAGGGCTCCACTTGGTTCCAACACACTCTTCCTACAAGGGACACGACTTCCCACAGAGCATTCTCCAGTGGATCCAGGAACGCTTTCCCTTCAAGACTCCACCATTGTGTCAGCTCTTTCTCCTTAAGCCAGTACATAGAATTAAAAGGGACACTTTCTAGAACCTGCCCAATATATGTATTTTCTGACACTTACTTGGTTTAAAACAATAAAAAGCATCAATTTTAAATGTGTCCTGATTTTTTTCCTTTGTATCTTCATGGTTACTCCATGTCTTAGGGAAAAATGTAAGGAGACTAAAAGAGGCAGACACAAAAAAACTAGTATCCAAATATATTATGTTCCTTGTTACTTTGCAAAGAGACTTAACATTACAAGAAATTAGGAGAGCACTGATAAAACCGGTACTTTTCATTCCACTGTTATCTAACTCTGGAAAGCACTTAGAATCTTTATCCTCTGCCCTAGATTTACTAATGTGAAGATATTCATTGCAGCATAACAGTGAACATTTCCAGTAAACTTACTGCTCATCAGTGGGGAAATCAGATCAAGTTAAATCAGCTCACCACCGAGCCTCCCTTCTTTCCCCTCTTCCTACTTCAGCAGGTCTCCCACTGTTTCTTCTTCCTCTGCATCAGAAATAAACCTTCCTTTCCCACTCAGGGAAGATTTGGAGAGGCCTGGCATACAAACCATGTCAGGATTTTAAGTGGACAGAAAAAGGGGTCTTTAGGACAAGGAGGCAAAGCTGTGGCCTCAGGTTCTTTGTGGCTTGGAGTGCAAAAATATGGTCCAGAATAAAAAATGGAACTCAGTTCTGGGTCCCAGATCCATTTTCATTCTGGGCACAGGCCACCTACAGTGTGTAACAGGGGACTTTAGCTCAAGCTCTCAGATCCCCTTCTTTTTTTTTTTTATTTTTTAATTTATTTTTTATTTTTTTCAGATCCCCTTCTAATCTAAAACTGTTTTTTAAAAATCCAAGTCTGATCGCATTACTCCTGATAAAAACTTCCAAAGGCTTCCCCCAGTTGCTCACAGGATCAAGGCAAAACTCCCAACACGGGCCTCCACAATCTGGCCCAGGTCTACCTCATGGCCTCTTCTCTTACCCTCCAAAAAAAGGGCCACGTTCCTTCCTGCCCAGGCCCTCCCACATGCTCTTTTGTCAAATAGCCTCTTCCCCACACTTTACTTGGCTGCCGTCTGCCTTCACATCTCGAGATATGTTATTTCCTCAAAGCAACCTTTCACCCCCATTTCCAACCTTGACTGTTCTGTGCACTCTTCATAGCATTTAATATAATTTAAATATTTGTAAAATTTGGTAATGGTGAAAAATAAATTGGGGGACGGGGGATTTAGCTCAGTGGCACTGCGCCTGCCTCGAAAGCACAAGGTCCTGAGTTCAATCCCTGTTAACCCCCCCCCCAAAATAGAAACAAAAATATAGTAATGGTAATTTCCCCAATTATAAATTCCATAAGCAACATGTTCACAACTATAATTCTAATGCAATATTTATTTCTCAATTCAACATATGTATTTCATTTTAAAATAATAGAAAAGGATTGCAAGGGGCTGGGGATATAGCTCAGTGGTACCACGCCTGCCTGGCAAGCCCAAAGTCCTGAGTTCAATTCCTGGTACCACACACACATGGATTAGCGTAGGGAGAGGCATTTATTCCAATAAGCCCCAAATTTAAGTCCAAATAACCTCTTTAATTTTTACAAGATATATTCTAGAAAAATAGGCTTGAATTCATTTTTTCTTATGGGTAAGACAACTAGCTGTGACCAGATGAAATGGAACTGACTCCATTAAAACCTGGAAATAGTGGTTAGTTGGAACACTGGGCTGTGAAAAGGTACACTCAGCCAATACTGGAGCAAATAATTATTTTTTTGGTACCGGGGCGAAGCAGGTGGCGGAACCACTGAGCTAAATCCCCGGCCCCTATTTTTTTGAGCCAGCGTTCCACTAAGTAGCCCAGGCTGGCCTAGAATTTGCAGTCTTTTTGGCTCAGCCTTCTAAGTGCTGGGACTATAGGCATATGCCATCATGCCCGGCTGGCTCAACAAGAACAAATTAAAGAGATCTGAATCTGTATTCTGCTTTCACATCTTCCTAGCTGAGCCTCCTGTGGCAGAGGTATTTAACTTCTCTGAGCCTCAGTTTCCTATCAGCAGAGAGTTAACAGTAGCATTTCCGTGGTTACTGCAAAAATTAAATGAGATAATGGATATAAAAAGCACAAGGCACACAATGCCTGACATGTAGGAAACACTACTAAATATTAACTGTTATCAGTTCTTAACGATGTTAACAGTGTTATTTAACTTACTCTTTTTACTTAAGCCCTGGTGATCCCTCTCTGGTGGGCTTAAGTGTAAATGCAGGGAAATTACAGGCTATGGCCCAATGCCTGCTCTCCAGGAGTGGAATGTCGGCAATTCTGCACCTGTGGCAGACCACGTGTTAAGGTAGGAAAGAACTCCACAAAGTGTCTCACACTTCATTTAATCTGAAGAATATTACAGGCTCTCTGTCTTCAGATATAAATTATTTATAACGTTACAGAACAAACAGCGAATTCAACAATTTAAAAACTAAGTAAGTCTACACGGTGTTAATTTCTGACAGCAGTCTTCCCGATCTGGTTTTTTCTTCAAAAAGTCACCCCTGCCCTCATTTCAGTAGACGTGCACCATGCCGTAGAGGAATGTCCAGAACAGGACGTAGGTGAAGAGGCCTCCGATGAGGCCTCCTGTAAAGAGAGGTCTTCGTGATTTAAAATATTTGTTCCACCTCCTTCCCGCCTTGAGAATTAGGAGCAGGGAGAGCAGGATGGAGGCAAGCAGGTAGAAGATAAAGCCGTAGAGGCCGGTGAGACCGAGGATGCCGGCCGTGGCCCCCGACAGCGCTGACACTGAGGTGCGGCAGTAATCCAGGACCGCGGCGTTGCCTCGCACAGCTGCCTCGCTGATGAACGGCGGCCCTTCCCGCTTGGCCACCACCGCTGCCATCGCATCTGCCGGTTCAACCTCTGCCTTCTTGACGACGCGGAGCTGTGGAGAAAACCAAGTTACAAGCGGCGCCAGAAGCTTCGCGAATTGGGTTCACCCCGCCCCCTCCCCGGGGGGGGGCTTCCGAAACCCAGCACTTCTCGGATCTTCAAAAGACGCCAAGAAACCTGAGAGCTTGGGCCATCCGGGGGTCGGCACAATGTGCGCATTCCCTGGCTAGGCTTTCCCAGTTACCTGGAACGCGGGGACAGACAGTCACTTGGCTTTCCCTCACACAGGAAGCAATAGAGAGTCCAGCAACGCCATCTTTCCGTGAAGGCAGCTGGGAGGGCTCAAAACTCGCATGCGCAAATCCTTCGACCCGCCCTTCCTCCCCTATGCTCCGCCCTTTCTTGCTTCTTTACGCGCGCAACGAGACTTCCGAAAGCCGAACAGCGCTCCGACCGCTGATTGGCTAAAGATTTATTAAGTATTCATGAGGGGGCGGGCCAAACCGGGATGCCTTTGTTAACTAGCGAGGGCGCGGTCGCGGTCGCGGGGTTTCTTGCTGCGGGATTCTTCGAGCGGTAGTTGCTTGCCAGATTGGGATCGAGATGTCCTACATCCCGGGTCAGCCGGTCACCGCCGTGGTGGTGAGTGTACTCGCGCGGGCTCCCTCTCGTCTTTGCTTGCAGAGCGGTAAACTGACACAAAAACAGGTTGACAAAGCGTCGAACCCAGGGCTCCTGCGTGCAAACCGGTGGCCAGAGCCCTGATCTTCTCTCCTGGAGCAGTGCTGTAGCCTCGTCTACCCTCGAAACAGAGGGCTAGGACCCAAGAGTCTACCGAGACCCTCTCAGGGGCCAGACCCAGTGTACTGTCGCTGCCGGGTGGATTCCTCCCAGGCGGCCGCGGCCGGGAGGACGGAGAAAGGCCTCGGCTGCGTAAGTCTGGGAAAGAGCCCCCGACCCGGGCCTCTGTGTCCCCAGCTGGGTAGCTGCGGGGGGCGGGCGCCAGCCCCGGCGTCTGTGAGGCGCAGCCTCTGGAATGAGGAAGCGCTTCCTCCGCTCCAGCCGCCGCCACCGCCCGTCGGAGAGAGATTTGGGGGATAGAGCTGCCCGCGCCTGCGGTAGAAGCCCCTTATCCCTTACCGTTCAGCCTCTTCCCAGGGACCCAACCGTTGCTGGGTCCACAGCGAATATGCGTACAACTGGCCTGATCCTTGTCTGAACTTTGCCTTTTACCCCAGGCCTTGGGGCAAAGTTCAAGTCCCGCGCCCCACACTTGAGGCCAGAGTACCTCTTTAGGAGTGAGCCCAGGCTTATAGCCACTTTCTTGGTTTGTCTTGGGTGTAGGGTGCTTTCAGCATAGGCAAAGGGAGACTGGGATAGTAGACCTAGATGCCAGTGACACAGCCTGATGGGACTTGGAGGCCAGCCTTGTGGGAAAGGTGGTGAAACTGAGTCGATTCATAAAAATGACGCCAGATTCATAAAAGAAGCCCTCGGGATGGTCCCAGATCTCCAGCCCAGATCCACAGAGGTTTCAGAAAATGAGAAGAAATGACTGCCTGGCAGGCAGTGGGTTAAGTGAAAGTCCCAGCCCTGGAGCCACAGGGACTGAAGGTGGCATCTCAGATGGGTGTGCTAGTCAGGAGGGCGGGAGCAAAATAACCACTGATAAAGGTGGCATGTGAGAAGAGTTTAGAGCCTCACCAGTTCAGGCTTGAGCTAGAAGGAAACACTGCAGGACCAGCTGACAGCCGTTCTAAATTTCACCCTGCCTGCACCAGACTGGCTTTTCTAGATCCCTCTAGAAGGGTGTAGGTTTGCTCCTTAGCTGCAAAAAAGGCGCCAGTGAGAAGCCAGAGAGCACCACCTTGCTACCTGAGTTCTCCCAGCAAGTCAGTGACTGGGCGTCTTTTCTGACCTCGGGGGTGGGTGTGCCTGTGTGTGTTGGAGCAGGCCTGGAGCTCACTCACATCTTTGGGCAGAGGCCCCAGGTGAGTGGGCCTCAGGCATTGTGCTTCCTGCCCCTCCTCCTTCACATAAATGGCCCACCTTAGGTCTATCTCAAAGCTGTAGGACCCAAACCCTCCAATTCCTTTACCAGGAGCCTGCCTAACCATGGTGGGTGGGGTCTGGCCTCTCACCGTCTTGTACTGGGGATAGGGTGGGGGAAATTACCTCCCCAGTCTGTCCTTCTCCCCTGTAGTTAACATTTTCAGTGTTATGGCCATTTTGGCCCCTCCTCTGAACTCTGGCTCCACGGGTCTCCCTTCTGGACACCTATGCAGATAGCTGCCGGCACTCCAACTCCACATGGGCCTCCCCTTGGGTCCCCATCTGATGGCTGTGTTCAGTCAGGCCAGGTGCCTGGGTGCTTGATTCCTTGCCTCCATGAGCAGTCTCCAAGTCTGTGGATCTCAGTTTCTAAGTAGCTCATGTCCTCTGGAATCCCCATCCCACTTCTGTGATATCCATTCCCCTGCTAACTACCAGCATGGCTGTTGCAGCACCAAACCTGACCATGCCTTTTGCCCTACTCCCCAACTCTCTTGAGTTCCGGTGGGCTCAGTGTCAAAGGCAGGCACCTTACTACCCATCATCCCCTCAAGACCTGGTGCAAACGATCTCTCCTTTGTGAAGCCTTTTCATATTCAGATCAAGTTGACTTTTGCTGTTTTCCTCTTCAGGTTAAAACTTTGAGCTTCTGAGGTGATCTAGTCTGGCTCCCAGCATTTGGTGACTAGAGCATTTACCTGCTGAGGGCTCTGAAAGGCGCCCAGCACAATTGGGGACCTAAGTCCCTGAGTGTGATGGGAGAGTCCTAGGATATGCTAAACATTGCACAAGAGCAGGGTCTGGGACTTCAGGAGATCCCCCTCCGCAATCTAGGTTGAGTCCCTGGGGCCTGCATCCCATAGCCTTCCTGATGCCTCAGCCTCAGACTTTCAACCCATCTCACCTCCCAGTTCTGCATCCTGCATGGTGTACACTGGTCTCAAGAACATGGATCCATAGCACCTTTAAGCTTTTGTTCTGCTTCCCTTGGTCAGCAGACCTTCTCCCTTCTGTGCAAGTTTGATCTTTTTCCGAGTGCCTCCTGTCATGCCTCGTGACTGGGCTGCCTCAGCAATTACCTGCCTCAGCAAGAGATCTACATCTTTTCAGGGCCTGGCCCCTCCTGCCCTGTGTAGTCCTTCCTGGAAAAGGCGGACTTCCCATCCATAGAAGCTACAGGACAGTAGCTCTTGGGCTAGGAGGGGCTCAGACCACATCTTGACCAAGGCTGAGGAATAGGGGAAAGGTTGAGGGCGGAGGGCTATGCAGTATGTAGGTCCATGTGGCCAAGTTTTGAGTTCCAACGTGCGCGCCCGCCCCCACCTTCCCAGGCTGATGACCAGCTGGATTCCTGCAGAGGGTCCTGCGGCCCGCCCCTTGGGCATAGCTCGAGCTGGCCCAGCAGCTGGGGCTGCTGTTGGGGACACAGACCAGATTCATTCTCCACTCACCCACCTAGCTCAACTTGCTTTTTTTCTTTGCCAGCAAAGAGTTGAAATTCACAAGCTTCGACAAGGAGAGAACTTAATTCTGGGCTTCAGCATTGGAGGTGGAATTGACCAGGATCCCTCTCAGAATCCTTTCTCTGAAGACAAGACAGATAAGGTGAGGGGGTTAGGGTCCTGTACCTTGTGTAGGGCACAGACGGCTGAGATGGTGAGTCCTTGCTTCCTGAGCCTTCTGGAAGGCACAGGGCTCATTCTCTCAGACAATCCTAAGAGGGTCCATGAAATGATCAATGGGAATAAGTAGGGCTGGGGGTAAGGAGTGTTCCTCTGAGGCCTAGTACGTCTTGATCAGACAGCCTAGGAGGAGGAGGAGGCAGCCATTAGCATGAACTGGAGCACCTCTGGGGCAGTCACTCTTCCCCCTGGTTGTCTCTGCACAGCCTGTACCAGCTGGATATACTAGGGGTTGAGGTGCTGGGCACAGAGACAGAGGGGTAGCTGGGAGTATACCGTGCTGAGTTCCGCTGTCCAGCAATCACAGGGTTTAACCTGGGCTTCCTTTCTCCAGGGAATTTATGTCACACGGGTGTCTGAAGGAGGCCCGGCTGAAATTGCTGGGCTGCAGATTGGAGACAAGATCATGCAGGTAACAAGTGTCTCAAAGGAAGAAAGCAAAGTTTGGCCAAGAGGGGTTGAAGTACTTGGGGTTAAGGGGCAGGCCTAGCCTTGCAGTGGGGAGGGACTCACCAAAGCTGTTTTTTGAAACCATGCTGGTATTGCCCCAGAGGAAGCTGGCGCTCTCCTGTGAGCATTGGCTCTGGTACAGGGTTTGGGATATCAGCTTGGGGGCCTGCTTAGGTGTCCCCGGTCCCCCTCCCCACCAAGAGCCCTCTGCTTCCAGATCTGGGAGGTGAAGGAGCTGAGGTGGGCTATGTTCTCTCCCTGGGCTAGGTGAATGGCTGGGACATGACCATGGTCACACACGACCAAGCCCGGAAGCGGCTCACCAAGCGCTCAGAAGAGGTTGTGCGTCTGCTGGTGACACGACAGTCGCTGCAGAAGGCGGTGCAGCAGTCCATGCTGTCTTAGCACCCGGCCATGGTCCCAACTCGTGCCTGCCACCTGTTTGTACAGTGACCCCACTTCCACACTCTGTCTGCTGCTCCTCCTGGTTTCTGCTGCGTGCTGGGTCCCACATCAGAAGGGCAGAGCTGATCCCAGAGGCTTGAGCCAGCTGCCTTCTGTTCCCACTCCCAGGCCAAGGCTCTGGGACCCTCTCTCCCCCTTGGACACTGAGGATTGGAAACAGGGGCCTGGAGCTGAGTGATAGCTGGTCTGTACTGACCACAGGCTCAGCCCCCAGACCCTATTGCCTGGCTGCTGCAGAGTCCAGGCTCGCAGGAAACACTACTTTCTCAGAGTTGCCAAAGCTGGGGAATGCCAGGTGGGGCCAGCTTTTCCCGATTCACCCCTGGCCACAGGGCTTGGCCCAGCCCTCATGTCACCTCTGAGGTGCCTATGTCCCACACTTCACCCACCATGTTGCCTGGTGGGGGCTGGACCCGCACACTGCCAGAGGCACTATGAAGGTTCACCTGGATGGAAACGAGCAGGTTCCCATTCCCCGCCCTGAGGGGTGCTGGTCTCCCCAGGGTTTGCCCGCTTATAGGATTTAAATGAGGCTCAAGGCTGACATTTCTGGGCAGCTCTCAGGATTGCCACTTTTCTTTGTGCCTGTCAGTTTAACTTTTGTATTTTTTTAAATTACAACTTTGATACAAATCATTTTTATCTTAATACTTGGAGATGCCAATTCTTTTGAAGTTAGCTTGCTAATTCACATCTGGGAGCAGCTACTCTTAGCACATAAATAAGCCTTACTTTACTGTGGAAATGGGCAGTGTGATGCTGCCCCACACCTGACATCTTGTGCCCAATAAACAAAATGCTGGAATTTGTAGAAGTCTTTTGAGGCCTGGGGTAATGGTACTTGGGAGGTGGACTTGGGATGAATGCTTTGGTTTTAAGGATGTTGGCCTGTCCTCTGCTGCTGTGGGACAAAGCCCAACTCAAAGCATGTGGCTGTAGGGGCTGGAGTGTTGCTCAGGTAGAGTGCTTGCCTAGCGAATGTGAGGCCCTGGGTTCCACCTCACCACTGCACAAAAAAAGAAGCCTCAGTGGAAACCCAGTGTCCTTGGCAAGGGCCTATTTATCTGAGAGCACCTTCACTGCAATCGGGGTGGAGAGTGTCTGGAGTGCGTTTTTTTTTGAGTGTTGCTGTGAAGCACCGAAGTGTTCCTAACTTCCCTTGTGTAACTCAGCTTCAGCTGCTACCTGAGAGGGGCCTCCCGCGGCCACATGGGTTCATGGGAAAAGCACCTAAGAGTTTTAAGGATGCCCTGAGCCACAGTCAGGGACATGGTTCCAGGTGTTTTCAGGGGCCAAAAGCTAGTCAGACGGTGAGGCAGAAAGCACATGGCCTTCTGTCCACCAGTTTGGGGAAGAAAATGCCACTTCTGGACCTACCTAGCACTGCCAAAGCAGATTTGTAAAGAAAAGTCCAGAATTTGAAATCTTTCATTTTTAAAGTCTAGTGCCCAGTAACACACATTATAAAAATAACTTGATGGCTGAAATCAAACAGGTCTGTGGGCTTAAGGCTGCAATCTCTCCCCTAGAGAAAGCACCTTAAATTCCTTGGTAGTTGTTACAGCAGGACCTTTTCTGTTCCTCCTTCCAGTGCCCTTAAATATTCCAACCTGTTCACATCTATGGTTTGAGCAGCTCCTGTGCCTTGGTACTGGCAGATCTACCTGGCCCTGAACGGGCAGGCGTCTTGTACTATCCAGCAGGGGCTTCCCCTGATGAAGCGGAGGCTCAGCATACAGACACCTGGGGTCAATGAACTCCACAGCCCCATGCTTGCCTTCACAGGAGAGCAAAGGTGGCTCCTAAGCCCCAAGGACTTGGTTCTGAAGGCCAGCATACCTGCTTTCTGCATCCAGCAAATGCTCAGAGTATGCAGAAAAGCCAAGTTTTGCAAAAGGATACAGGCCCCTTGCATTGGTCTTGAATAAAAAAAGAGTGGATTGATAAGCTCAAGGCATTTATAAGGCACATCCTGGGTCCGTCTCCTCCTGCTGTAGGATAACAGCTTGGGGTGGGAGGGAAGGAGCTTTGAGACTAGGGTTGGGTCCATAAGCATTGTGTTCAGGGGATCTCAAGTTTTCTGGGGTTCCTCTATAACCAAAAAGTTGGAATCTCATGTAGGGGTCTGGAGAAAGAAAGGGAAGGGGCCTGCCCTCCCTTCCAGGGGAGCTACTCTCACCACTTGGCAGGACTAACAGGCCTGTAAGGCACAGACTGGTAGAGGGTGTGTCCTGCTCTCCAGGTGCTGGGTTAGGAACAGGGGCACTCAGATGAGGCCCTATCTGTCTCTCAGAATGTGGAGGTAGGATAGAAGGCAAAAGAGAGTAAGCCGTTTCCAAAACATCCCTCCAAAAACTGAAAGGGGTTAGTGTGGTATCTGACTATGGTAAAGATCCAGAGGGCACTGGGTGTGAGACTAGTCAGAACCATCTTACAGGGACTCAGGAATAGTCTTTACCAGGCCCTGTTACTGCAGTCATGGAAGTGGAGTTACGTAGAATGAGCAGGTGTCTGGAATGTGGCTTTCAGAGGATGGACTGCAAGGCCTAACCCCGAAGTCCTTGACTCTCCACTACTGGCACCTTTGAGTCCATCGGCACAGCAAGGCACCCTTGTTCTTTCCTGATTGCAAGGTCAGCCTTTCAAGTTGCTCCCAGAAACACTGGTTGTTTGAGGCAAGGCCTTCGGTTGCAGGCTCAGCATCAGATTCTGCCTGGGATGGCTGTCAGGACCTGTGTATGCTGCCTGAAGGCTTAAAGGAAAGAGAGATGGTGCATCAAGATGCAAGAGGGCCAGGTGCCCTGCCCATGAGGCCTGGCAGGACTGAGACCTCTGGGGAGGTTGGGAGGGGCTGCCTGAGGTCCTGCTTTAGTCTCGGAGCACAGTCAGGTGTCTCTCCCAGAAGGAGGATCCTCTGTGGCCCAGAAGGAGGATCCTCTGTGGCCCAGGAGGGGCCCAGCAAAGGCAGGTTGGTTGCATTTAAGGCATTTGGCCCTGAGCGAGACAGCGCTTCTCTGTTGGCACACTGAACCAGCCTGCATCCCAGCCACTTCTCTGGTCTTTGTGGGGTGCAGCCTTCCCCAACCAGAGCCACAGCCCCAGCTGTTTACACCGAGTCTCTGGGTGCTAGTTCAGCTGGTCGTACCCTGGTTTCTTTCTGTACAAACAGAAGTGCTGGATGAAGAAGACAACATCGAAGAAGATGCTGAAGATGCCTAGGCCAAACTTGGTTGGGTCTCCGAAGATCAATGTCCACTGGTCTGTTAACAGCCAGAGGGACAGAATTCAGTTTTAGAGAGCAGCTCCTGAGGCAACTGGAGCATGTGGGACTGGGGACTGGGGTCGGGGTTGGGGAGGTTGGGGATCCCCATCCACCCAGGAAATGCACCTCTTCTAGCTGCAGGAGCCCCCAGGAAGTCTCTTTTTGGGGTTAGGATCAGCTTAGATTCTTAGGTTGCCTGACTTGGGCTGGAGGGAGACCCAGGATGCCTGGCCTGACCCTGGGCCCCCACTCACTGGGCAGGGGGGCAGCCCTCTGGCTGACTCACCATTATTGTAGGACTGGAGGAACATCTGGAGGAGACTGAAGCTACCCCCTGTGAAGTCCAGGAACACACCACCAATACTCCAGCCCTCGGTGCTTTTGTAGTAAAAGTTCATGTAGGCCTGGGCCAGACAGACAGATGGAAGGCTGTGAGGGGGCTGGGTGGCTGCCTCTTGTGCCTTGTGACCACCACTCCAAACAAGGGCAGCTCTGATTCCTCCCACTCATGTGCTTGGGCCTCAGTTCCAAAGGACACTGTGACCTTTGGGCTCCAACAACGCCTCAGCCGAGAGAATATTTGGGTGTCCTGGGATCTCAACTTCATGCATGGCAAGCAAAGCTGCCTCCTCCCACCCTGGCACCTCTCAACTCCAGTCTGTGTGAGGGGTACTGCCCTGCCCTGCCCAACTTCTCCACCCTCCCTGGCGGGCAATGCCCTATCCTGGGTTCCCACTGACTGATTCTTCCTTTCACCTCCAATGAAGCTGTCCTCAGACTCAGCCTGGACTCTGTACTGTGCTTAAGAACACAGTCTGGGAGCCAGACTTGCTCATGTGAATCCCGGCTCCATCTCTGGAACTGTGTTACTGTGGGCAAGTCTGAGTTTTCCTCACCTTAATGTCCCCATCTGGAGAGTGTACCCAACTTTCACTTCAGCCATGATAGGACTCCAGGGCCTCCTCCTTGGCTTCCCAGATCTAGGGGTCTGCTCGGACACTCTCCTCTTTCTACTACTTTGGTCCTACAGCTGCTTTCCTCCAGATCTATTGTGCCCTCTGGGTTTCTGTCTGGCTCCATCTGTCTTCCTATTACCTGGGAGGGAGGGCTTGGCCTCTGGTGAGATTCAGGTCCACATCCTTGTCCTCTCCCACCCACTTGCATATTTGCTGCTACCTCTCCAGGCCCAGCCAATTCCAGTATCTCCCACTGGGGTGCCTGCCTCCCAGGTTCCCAGCCCCAAGGTGTCCCACATACAGGGATGGAGGCCACTTCCCCAGAGACTCTCCGCTCCCCAGAATCCCAACGCTTCTGGAACCAACCCTAGGTTCCCAGCTTCAACATTCTCAGTGCTGCTCAGGCAGCTGGACTCCTGCGTAAGCTGCCTGGCCTGCAGGGCTGTTGAACCAAGTGCTGACTCCCTCAGGCTCTAGCCCTATTCCTGGCCAGTGCTCTCCTTTCTGAGCTTATGGGACACAAAGCTCCCTGTGTAAGCAAAACATACACCCTCTGAAGGGTTCTCGCTCAGAGATGAGTTAAATGTGGTCCTAGATTTGCAGGAAGTATGCAATTGGCAGCCAGTTCATACCAGCCCCTGGCTTGGGCCATTATGCCTGTGGGGTAAGATGTGTTTGACTCTTAAGTCTCCAGACCTGGACAGGAGCACTAGGATTCATGGGAAGGTGCTGATGGACAACCGGGGAGAACATTTCTCCCTAGAAGGTGGCTGCGGGGCTCAGGTTCCTTCTGCTTACTCTTTTCTGATTCTCCCACTGCCACCGTGGTATTGAGGGGCAGTCAAAGGTAGACCTACCCAACCTGACTTGGGAGCGTTGAGGTCTGAGAGCCTCCACCAACTTCCTATGTGAGCAGGGCTCTGCCAGTCTGGGCTCACCAGCTCCACTGCAGCTTTCCACCCTCATCTCCTTGCCCTAGCAAGAGCTGGCCCAAGGGAGACCCCAGGGTCAGTACCTCTCACCTTCTCTCATGCTGCCAGCTGTATGGAAATGCAGGAAGGCCCTGAAGTACCTGTGGGAAGTACTTGATCAGCGTGACAGCGAGCTTGATGTAGGAGAAGCAGAAGAGAAACTGCAGCCATGTGGTTGCCCCGACTGCAGCTACAATCATGGTGATGATTGCGAAGAGCCATGCGAGCACCAGGAAGCCGATGGCAGGCCATGACACACGCTGGCTGCCTCGCTGAGGATGAGATGGAGAGGGGCAGGGTTGCAGATGGGCCAGAGGCTGCTGCAAGGTCTCAGGAGGGAATGGCCACAGATGGACTGGGTGGGTGTGGAAGAAGGGGTTTGGGGAGGGCTGAAGGGGAGATTTGGCCTTGACACAGCCTGTGTGGCCCGAACTTGGGCTGCTATGTCCAAGGAAAGGCAGGGTTGGGGACAGATCCTTGGGCTCCATCTGGATCATGGAATGAGTGGGTAAGGTGCCAGGCCTCTCCTGCCCTCAGCACCAACCCCATCTCTTTTACTATCAGGGCCTCTTGCTCTGTCCATCTTGGATTCTCTGGCTCCCATCTACTTTCTAGTCCCACTTTGCAGAGCTGGGGGCTTCTAGAACTTATTCTGAAGGAGCTCAGGTTGCCAGGGACATAAGATCCAACACTGGAGGCCAAGTGAAAGGATAGGGTGTGGGCTGGGGATTTAGCTCAGTGGTTCCGCCGTCTGCCTCACAAGCACAAGGACCCAAGTTCAATCCCCAGTACCCAAAAACAAAAACAAAAACGAAAGGATGGAGTGAGAGGGTCTCTGGATTTTGTCCACCACACCAACCTTTCTTCAGACATGGCTCCAAAGTGGGCCTCCTTCACTAAAGCATCAGAACAAAGGTAGGAAGACCTAGAAGGTTCACAAAGGTGGAAGCCACACAGCCCCCTCTGGCCTTAGAGAACATGAAGGGAACTCCCTGAGGGAGTGGCACAACCACAGGGGAGGAAAAGCAAAACTGTTGCCTTAGGGGTCTCACTATGGAGACTCTGATGGTCCCCTAGCATCAAGCCTGAGTCCAGGCTCCTCCTGACCTCTCTCAGCAGGTGGCTCCCCCACCGGTACCCTGACCCTGACCCTGACCAGCCCCATCTGCTCACATTTCCTCCCAAATGCTGCTTGGCCTCCACAATTCTGTTCCTGACCCCTTCCTGTTTACCACAGGAATGTCCCCCCCTTGGACTACAGGTGTCATTTTCCTGACACTTTCTCTCTTCCACCTCTAAGGCTTGGTCCTGGCCTCCACTCGGCTCCATGGCTGTGTGTCCCCCTCCACACAGCTCTCAGCCTGCCTCTCTCTGTCCCTCACTTCAGACTTGGGGGGCGGTTTGAGGGCTTGGGTTGAGGGGGTATTCCTTGTGTCCACCCAGCTCAGGCCTAGGTCATGGCCTAGGCCTGGGAAGCAGATGCTGAATGAATGAAAATGTCTTTTCTGAGGAGTCTGAGTCTTAGGTGGAATGGCAGGTGGCAGTGGTGGGTGGCATGAGGGTTGGGTCGGGGCGGGTGTTGGCTCAGGCAGTCCTAAGTGGGCTAGGCTCAGGTCTCATTCCTTACCTCATAGAGGCAGCACTGTATGATGACAATCACGGTGAGGACAACTGCGTGCAGGCTGAAGAAGACGTCATTATATTCCACCGGGTTCACACCGTTGGGGTACTTGAGGAGAAACTGTTCCTGTTAGGGGTGGGGAGAAGCTGGGAGGTGAGGGGCAGCCTGGCTGTCTAGTGGTCTGGGTGGCTGTGTGTGGGGGGCAGTGTCATACCTGGATGTAGGGCACCCATAGGAGGCCAATGTTGAACACACTGTAGGCCGCGAAGCCCATCAAGTTCAGGGCCAAGAAATCGAAGCTCAGACCAACAACACTGCAGGGGGCAGAGAGGATGAAGCAGGGCAGGGGTGAGGCCTGGGACCACTGCAGTGGGAAGGGACAGAGCTCCTGGCACACAAGGGAAGGAGGGCTCTGCTGGTCACAAGGACAGCACTGTCTTTAGGTCCCTCTCCATACCACAGTTGATGCCACCCAACCCATCTTCCTGAGAGCAGGTTCTTGCCTTTCCTCCCTTGCTCCTGAGATTTCTCCTGCTCCTCCAGTCCTGGACTGGGAGGTATGGAGGCCTCCTGCAGAGAGGCAGCATCTCCCTCCCTGACTCTCTGCTAAGAAGCCCACATGGCTAGGGTGACTGCAAGAGTTTGTGTCCTTGCTTCACAAAGATGTGACTCCAGGCCTACACTCACTTTTTCTAAAATCACAGTGGAAGTGCTTTGTCTCCAGGGCTGCAGGTGTATGCTGTGACACTTGATCTGTAGGGCTGAGGAGACTCTGGTGGCCTTTTTCCTACCCAGCCAGTCTTGGCTTAGCTGAGAAGTCTCATGTTGCTGTTTTCCTAGAATGGGCTGGACTGGGCAAGGGACCAAATGCCCAGCCCTGGAGGTCCTACCTAGGCTCTTAGATAGAGCTTTCCCATCAGAACAGCTTTCCTGCAAGGGCAGTCAAAGGAAAGAGGAGAGTGCATCTGCTACCTGCTGCCCCACTAAGGCACCCATTCTTACCTTTTCCGTCTCCAGTTCTTGATCACCTGAGGATAGAAGGAGATGGACCAGGCCATAAAATAGATCCAGCCAATCACTTGGTTTATGATGCTAATGATGTTGCTTCGGATCACAAAGAAGAGTATCCTTGAGCTAGAAGGGGATTTGGGGATGGGATGAACTGAGGCCCCACTTCTGCGCCCAGTGCAACCTCCCTTTCCATCATTTAATTCCACATAGGTGGGAGCAGAGGCCCAACTACCTGGTCTGGTTGGAATGATTTCTATGCAGATAAATGGTCACTTGTCCAACATTTTGAGATGTTACTTGAAAAGAGGACTCTGTCACTCCAGGAGGCACTACAACCTGTTAGGAAGACTGAATTCAATCTGAGGCCACATACAGTTGTTGAAGGCCCCACCAAGAGTCTGGCTCCAGACTGTGAACAAGGCAACAGAGAGAGGCACACAGCCCACAAGCCTCTAAGAGCTCACTAACCAGAGGCAGAAATGCTGGTTTGCCCAGCCAACTCAAATCCCAGCACAGCCTGTGTGAGACTTTCTGAGCAGAACCGTAGCCTAGTCCTTGGGTCCTCCCCCTGGCTAATCTCTGGGGGAAGGTGGGATGGCTTTCTTTCTCTCACTAGCTATATCATCTCAGGCAAGTTATTCAATGTCTGACCTCAGTCTGCTCATCTGTAAACAAGAATAACACAAGTGTTACCTTACAAGGTTACTATGAATGACACGATCTCTATAAATCTTACAGTGCAGAGCCTGGCACACGGCAAGCTGAGAATACATCCTACCACAGCTGTACAATGACAACGATGTTACTTCTATTTCCATCATTACTAGGTTCCCTGACATCCATGAAAGATGTGTGCCTCTCGCCCTGCCTGCCTGCCAAGTGACAAAGCAGAGGAGGTGCAAATACCAAACACTTGGCAAAGAGAATGGTTTCATTCACATTCATCCCAATCTTTATCAAAATCCCTGCTGGAGCTGGAGCTGGAGCTGGAGCTCAGTGGTAGAGTGCTGCTTGCCTAGCATGTGAGAGGCCCTGGGTTCCATCCCCAGTACAGGAAAAAAAAAAAGAAAAACAAATTCATCTCTCTAGGAAAGTGGGCCTGGAGCCCTGCCTGCAGCATCTGATTTCCCAATCTTTCCTCCTGATACTTTCAAATTCCCCCAGAACAGCAGGGAGTGGGACTGTATCTTTACTGAACCAAACTGTCTCCTAGTCTTCAATCTGTTTGCTCCCTATATAATACCCTGGGTCCCACCCTCAACCTACATTGCAGGTCCTTGAGGATGGGAGTTATTAAGCAGCACTCCTTCTTATAGAGGATCCCTGCGGCACCGCCTTTTTGGTCTTAGGACCAGAAATCAGGGGCTTTGGCAGAACAGTGGAAATGGGGCAAGTAGCTGCCACAAAGCCTCATTCAATTTCTGGTGTGTGCCCTGTGAGCCACAGTGTGACGACGGTACTGCTTTTGGCTCTTTTATCTTCCTATCACCTTACGTTTTCCTCTTTTTAACAGTTTCCTTGTAATGTTTACACATCTGTCAGTATCTAGTAAATCCATTTGGAGGTAGGCAGGGAGAAACTGGTCAATCAGAAATCCACCAAAACAAGGCAGAATGAAATAATAACAGCCCCTTCCTTTTACTGAATGCTCTCTACCTGCCAGGTATCATCCCATACATTTTATTCTTGATATTATTGTTTTTAATCTCCATGGTGTGATCAGGTAGAAGTTATAAATTCTATGTTTACAAATGAGGAAACTGTTATGTCAGGCTGAAGTATTTTATCCAAGTTCACTGGCCAGGCTCCTAGACCAGGTTCTAACCAGTGGCTTCTGATGTTATGTTAGGGGACAGGAGAGGTTAGAGCTGGATGGAGTAGAGCTGGTAAGGTAGCAGCCTGACAGGTGGGTTCAGGTGCCTATGAAGTTATCTTATATAAACAGTTTGACTGTTTAAACTCTTCAATGAAATTGAAAGGGAAGCAATACTCCCAAATTCATTCCTGGAACCAAGCATCACCTTGATCCCCAAAGCAGAGAAAGACCCAACTGAAAAAGAGAACTACAGACCAATCTCACTAATGAACATAGATGCAAAAATCC
>NW_004624786.1:6278031-6307098 GCF_000247695.1 Heterocephalus glaber | reverse complement strand
GTACAATTCCCAATGAGAAATGTAATTGTGTTGTATACCTACAATGTACCAATAAAAGAATTTAATACAAAAAAATAAAAAATAAAAAATAAAGTTTGACTCCCACTGTTAATCTTTTACACATCACAGCTTGATGAAATAACCATAGACTGAATGCATCTAGTTCCCAGATGAAGAAACAAACATTTCCAACACCCAAGAAGCCCTCTTCCACCCCTCTCGTCTCTCGACTAACCCTAAGGGCAACTGCTACCCTGACACCACAGATTCACTGTATAGTCCAGAGGGTTTTTTTTTGGTACCAGGAATTGAACTTAGGGCCTCGAGCTTGTCAGGCAGGCACTGTGCTGCTGAGCTACATCCCTGGCCAGTCCAGGATTTTTGGTGGCAGGCTTTTTTTTGCTTGGCATGTTTGAGTTTCACTTGGTTTTAGAAGATGATACTCTTACTTAGATGTTTGGCTCCAAACTAATGGATCAGCACCTGTTCCTCTCAGTCTGTGATCTCTGAATAAAGCAGACCTGAGGGCTACCTGCTAGACCTGCTGTTAGAACCGGAGGCCCTTCCTGTACTGCACACTGGCTTTGTATCCTGGGCAGAGGGGAAGCTGTGAGACATGGCACTAACACTATATGGTGCTCATAGGAGCCAGGGGAGAGGTCCACCTCTCATACAGGGTCCCTCTGGTGGGACTAAAGCCCTCTCTCACTAATGCAGTTTGTCAGATCACAGATTCCCAAACCCCTTCCTTCCTTCACTCCCTCCCTCCCTCCTGCCTTCCTTTTCTTTTTTTTCTAGTGCTGGGGATCAATGCAGAGGCCTGCGTGTATGCTAGGCAAGTGCTCTACCACTAGCCTATACCCTAGCCATGCTGATTCCCAAACTCTTCAGTCTGATCATGTTTCATGGCTGTTTGCTTGCTGTGGAGCTCAGGGCTGGTTTGCAGTCCATCTCCATAACCACCGAGGGCCTCAGGATGTGCCTCAGTCATTGGGCTCATCCCTGCATGGCTTTCTTGCTGTGCCTCTCCCAGATTTATTATAACTGACAAATACATTGGATATATTTACAGTGCACAATGTGATATTTTTTTTGCTACCGGGGAATGAACTCAGGACCTTGCCCTTGCGAGGCAGGTGGCTGCACCACTGAGCTAAATCCCCAGCCCCGTGATATTCTGATATATGTATTTGTTGCAGTATGATTAAATCAAGCTAATTAACATACTCTTAATGAGTCCAATCCCTCACAGCTCTATCATTTTTTTTTTTCGGTACTGAACTTGAACTTGGGACTCTGCAATCTGCCAGGCAGGTGCAGTGCCACTGAGCTACATCCCTGGCCCCCATCACTTTTTGTGTGTGTGTGGTAGGAACGTTTAAGATCTACTCTCTTAGTAATTTTCAAGTACAGTGACATGTCCCTCAACAATGGGATGCACTCTGAGGAATGTGCCATTAGGTGATTTCACAATATTGTGAACATCCTGAAGTGTATGTACACAAACTAAGATGGCTATAACATCACTAGACGGTATCACTTATGGGACCACTGATTTAAATGCAAACCTTAGAAACTATTCATCCTGACTTTTCTTTTTTTTGTTTTGTATTTGTACTGAGGATCAAATCTAGAGATTCTTACCACTAAGCTACATCTCCAGCCCTTTTAATTTTTTTAAATTTTGAGACAAGGTCTTGCTAAATTGCACTGGTGGCCTCAAACTTCCAATTCTGCTTCAGCCTGGGATTACAAGCATGTACCTGGCTTTTTAAAACCAGAATTTTCCCTGAGTTGCTGCCTCCTTGTTGATGTTTTTTATCTAGCTGTATGACAACTGGCTCACATCCTTGAGAAGGTGGAAGCAGGGTATATGAAAATTGATAAATGCATAAAGTTATGAGTAATTATCACTATTATACCAGGCAGTATTATGGTACTCTGACTGGTTTTTGTAAATGACACCCAACCAATGGTGTCTCAGAACAGTGGTTCATAAAATTTAACATGGCTCTCAATCATCTGGGAACTTTGCTAACAAGATGACTTTGAATCAGTAGGTCTGGAATGGGGCCTCAGAATCTGTGTTTCTAAACTTTTTTTTTTTGGTGGTGGTGATGCTGGGGATGGAACCCATAACCAGGGCTAGGTAAGTGTTCTACCACTTGGTATTCCCCTGCTCCTAAAGTGTTAAGCAAGGCCAAGGCTGCTAGTCCATGAATTCTATTGAGTAGAAATGCCTTAGAAACCATCACATTCTTTACTTGGGAGGCTGCGGCAGGAGGACTGATGCAAATTTGAGCAGCCTGGCCTACATAGTGAGTTCAAGACCAGTCTGAACTACAGTGGGAGATCCTGTCTCAAAAAACAAAACAAAACAACTACATTCTCAAAACTACTTTTCCTACAGGCTTCTTACTATTACCTTCTTAATTCAAACTACATGGCATAAAATGCTTATCCTCAAAGAGACGAACAAAGCCTAAATCACAAATTTCTAAAATGATAGAACAGAGGAAGCCACAAAGTTTTGTTACCTAGCATTTCCCTACCCATCAGTTAAGATTCATTACTTACTTCATCAGGGAGCTCAAGGATAGTATTATTTTTTGACTGAAATGTGATTTCAAAAGTGAACACCAAGGTTGCATTTAATGGCTCCCTGTGGAAGACAAGAGTCTGATTATTGCTGAGAAGTGGAACACGACAAGATCTAAACCAAGCCTCTGGATTTCACATGGGGCCTTCATTCCTCTAGCTTCAAGAATAGGAAATGCTGTATGCTCAACCCTGAAGGGTGAAGAGGAAGAAGAATCCTTGCTCTTTAGGCGTTTTCTGACTTTTATTAGGAGATTAGGTAAGGGGGTGGGAACATGAAAAGGCAGCACACAGACTGACAAATGAGGCAGCTGGAGGTGGACAGGCTCTCCCAGAGAGGGTCAAGTCTGAGCAGGTCTTGGAGCGAAGGTCAGAATTTGACTAAAGGAGATGAGGGCTTTCTGGGAGTAGCCCATGGGGCCTCACATCTGGGCTTAGAAGCTTGAGTTAATTTAGAGGATACCAGGAAGCCACTCAAGGGTTCTGGAGAGGGGAGAGTTGAGGCAAAAGGACTTGGGCAATTGACAAAAGTGTGGCTATGCAGAGATGGAAGGAACTGGGAATGGAATGGCTTCTCTGTAGCTGGGGCTAGTGCCAATGCTCTTTCTATGGTCTGTTGTATAGCTACAAGGCAAGGGTTACATTTGAAATATGAACAGACTGGGCTGGGGTTAGCTCTGACACAGCTGTAAGGCCTGTCTTAAGTAGGGCTGAAGATAGAATAGAGCCTGTGAACTTACCCAAGGGTGATGCTGACGTTGGCCGAGCTGCCATTTTCCAGCTTTACAACAGGAGGAACAGTGAGGCTGACAGTTGACTCTGGAAGGACCCAAGTCAATGACATGAGTCATCAGATCAGAGTTCAGACCATGATGAGAAACGGGCATAAAACCCCTGGCATCTGAATTCCTAAGTTCTGACTCACTGGTCATCCAACTTTCTAGGTGAAGAGAGGAAGGGGCTTGAGGCTCCTGAGGGGACAGGATACCTGGGCTTCATCTATACTCTTATCCCATGTGAGACAGAGACAGAGGGTGAACAGGCCAGAGCAGCAAGCATTGGAGCTTCCTCCTCTACCGGCTTTGAGGGCCTCCAAGTTACTCACAGATCATTTGAGAACCTTGGAGCCTAAAAATGATCAAAGGAATTCAAGGCACCATCTAGAACTGTAAACAATGGACTGAAACCACCTCTTCAGATGGACACCACAGGGGTCTCCTCTGTTCATGGGGACAAAATGGTGAAGAACTGGTCCAGCATCTTCCTCCCTTCTCAGATCTGCATGAAGTACAGCTCACACATTTCTAAAGAGCCTCTTGGCCTCCCTTACTGATCCAGCTCATCCCATGGGTGGATCCTTAAATATCGCCTTCCTGAGGCTGAGCATATGCTGGGGACTAGAGAATAATGAAGAATGCCATTGTTTCACCATCAAAGATTTCCTCTTGGGATTAAGGTGTTAACTCAGGATAAGGTAGCTAAATAGGCCTCCAGGAAGAAAGAGGAAGCAGGTTTGTTTGGGTCTTAGAAAACTATCTAGGTGGGGGGACTGGCTAGGGCAATGATGGTGAGCCTTTCAGAACTTTCAATGGTACAAACAGCCCACTGCAACATGGGTGCCATAGGTTCACCACCACTGGGCTAGGGTGTAGCTCAGTGGTAGAGCACGTGGGTAGTATGCACAGGGCCCTGTGTTCCTGTGTTCAATCCCCGGGTAGGGGAGGAGATGACCATCATCTTGGGAGGTAAAATACCCCAAAGCACCTTAGTCGCAGAACATAACTAACCTACCTCTTTGAGCTTTATCTGTATTCTTTGGGCACCTCCTCATACTCTGCACTCCTAGTTGTACTTAAAGCCTTGTGCTACATCTGCTCATCTTGTCTTCCCTGCCTCACCACCTTCAGGGATATGCACAGCCTAGGGGTCAAATCACAATCATGAATCTAGACTGGGATGGGAAAGGGCACCCATGTGGGGATACAGGTGCTCAACTTTGATGATGAAGATGGTCCTTGTAGGAGTAAAGATTCCAGGTAGGGTCCAGGTATCCTCTGCTCAGACCCCTCCAAGGCAGTAGACGAAGAACTGACAGCTGGAATTTTGGATAATTAGGTTGGCAGGGAACTTCAGTAACCTAATCAACCTCCAATGTTGATTCCCTTTCTCAGTCCTCCTACCCGGGAGCCCTTCTTCCTCTGCCTGGACACCTCCAGGGCCCTCACCCAGCCACAGACTTGTACTCTGGGGGCCAGCACTGCCACCTGGAACCTCTCAGACCACATATGAGCTGCCTTCTTTGTCCTAGCCTGGCAAGCATGAATGCAGATGGAGGTTATCCTGAGCCTGCAATTCCCTGGACTGAGACTTCCATTGTCCATGGTTTCCAGTCCCTTCTTGAGTGGCTGGGTCTCTCAGAGCAGGATATCCCCACCCTGGCCCTTGCAGAGGCCAAGCTGCTCAGAGTGGGCCGAGTCCTCCTTTAACTAGAGGCAGCTTTGGCCACTCTGCCCTTTGTTTTTCATGCTCACGACTCTGATATCAATTGGAGGCTTTGTGCTGGGCTTGCCCTTCTGGGATAGTGCAGGACTTCCTGTCCCTGCCTGTTAAATTTTACTAGAGCTCAGAACCACACCTGATAAGCAAGATCCAGAACAAGCCACTGCTCAGGACAGGGACACTGAAAGTGATGCCAGGCAGCCACTCATACCTCTGGGTCGCTAGGCTCTGTTGGGATGGTGGTCAGGGTGTTTAGATCTCCCACAGTCCCTGGATGTTAAAGGAGAAGGGTGGAACTCTCAGGGCACCAGATTAGAGGCTATTTCCCCCTCAGCACCACAGAAGACAGCAGTGCGAAGCAGCTGTCATACTGGGCTCTGAAAGTCACACAGTTCCATACTGGCTCTGACGTTCCCTAGCTGTGTGGTCACTGAGTGAAGCACTTAACCTCTTTGAGCTTACATTTTTTTCACCTGTAAAATGGGGAAAATAAGAACTGTCTCATGGGGTCACTGGGAAGATTTGTGGGACATTGTGTTTGTGACATGCTTTCCACATGGTCTGAGAGTGCTAAATCACTGTCGGTTACTATTTTTATCATCCAAATCATTACAAATTTAACTGCAGGACTTTTTTGGCCCAAGACAGGAGGCAGTTTAGAAGCTCACATCATATCCTGAGAAAGCACATTTTAAAGTTTAGTCTGGGGTGGTAGCCTCTGTAAACTATATCAGAATTACCAAATGAGTTATGGTAAGACCACCCCAAGTTTCCTTTAATGAGTTTTTTAAAAAAAACTAATACTCACTGGCATTTTCCCCAGTCTGTATCCACCCCATGCTAGCCACTCTGCCATGTTAATTCCCATTTTGTAATTATTGCAACAGGGAGTAGGTAATTTTATTCCTACTTTACACACAAGGAAACTGAAATTTCCAAGAGGGAAGGTGTCTTGTCCACATAGCTCAAAAATAGTGGATGCAGGATTCAAACTCAGGCCTGTCTAGTCCAAAGCCCAAGTTCTTGCCATCAGATAGCACTGCCTTAGATTCCCCCAAAAGTCAGAGACAAAAAACTTTAGAGGCCAATGATGTCATCAGTATCCTTAATGATCATTCCCCAAAGCAAAGAGCAGACACATCTGAATGACATTAGAAATCCAGTCACTTGATTTTATGTTAGCTTCTATTAATCTTTCATAATGGAATTCAGGAAAGGAGGCAATCATATAAGGGAGTGGAGATCCTATGTAAGTCCCAGCTTTGTTACTTTCTAGTTCTGTGAATTTGGGGAGGCCCCGGCCTGTTTCCCCTCCACTTAACTAGAGTTGTAGCAGCTGGATTGTTTTTGTTCTTTGGGTAAGTCATTAGCACAACTAAAGAAGTGTAAATGTGTTTGCCCACGGATGTGCACACAACCATGTGCATACAACTCTCCTTTTTTTTTTGGTACCCTGGCTCGAACTCAGGTCCTTGTGCTTGTGAGGCAAGCGGCCGAACCACTGAGCTAAATCCCCAGCCCCATACAACCCTCTCTTGCACACAGACTCAGGGTTTATTCCCAGAGAGCATGGCCCAGCAGGAGAGTGAGACTCTGGCATCCCTACTGAGAAACCCTGGGCCCCATAGACAGAAGGAATTTTCCTCTCTCAGAAATTGCTTACCCACATTTGTGACTACAAAGTAACATGACTCATATTTAACAAACCTGGAAGAGCTGGTCGGATGCCTACTGTTTTCTCAGAGATTCAAGAGGCAAGATAATTAAAATGGTGCAGCCAGACTATACATGATTCTTGGGAAATGTGTGCAGGATTTTTATTGTTTGTACCAGGTTCATTTGAACTCTTTAGTCAGAGATTTTAAAATGTATTTGTTTTTTAACAACAGATAAGCTAATGATCAAAATACTGTAATGGGTGTGGCACTCCTTTTGAGTGCTAAACAAAGCTCTTCATAGAAGAAATTCCAGAAATGTTTTGGGTAGTGGGAGAGTTGTTGGAATGACTCAGGATATGGTGGGACATGAACCCCATTCTCCGTGTGCCTCCCCACCAGCCCTGCTGGGGTGTGGCACCCTGTTCCTCTGCACTCCTCTAAGGTAGGTTTTCTTCTCTTACAAGGTGGCTACCTCATCCACTTCCCCAGTGTCTCCTAGGACCCACAGCTCTTTCGGTGATTTCTATAGGGCAGAAACATAAGCCATTCTTTACAGATATTATCTTGGCTTGCTGGTGCTCCAAAGGAGGACAAGTTATACAGTCTGATACTAAGAACCAACTGTTGACTCTGGTCATATGGAAAAAGTAACAGGGACCCCAGGGCAGAGAAGGCCAATTATTTGTGGGATCATCAGGCTCTTTGTAAAGCTCCTGGAACCCAGACTTGGGTCTGGTCCAGCACCCCTGGGTGAGGTGCAGGCAGACATTTGGCCTAGACAGTACTGAACCCTCGGTTACTCACTCTAACAGCCACCATTTCCTTTTTTACAAAGTTGATGATCCGTTTTAAAACTTACCACATCTCTCTATGAGCTTCAGAGGAAAAAGGATAAACACAAGCAGCCAATTTCTTATCATGTTCCCTGATTTCTCCGAACTAGGAGGAAAAACAAACAGCAAGAGAACTTCATGTTAAGGCTGAATCAGCTCAGCTCCAGGTGGACAGTGTGCCACCTGGAACCATGGCAACTGGACAGCTCATAAAGAACTTTCACTTCACATTTCTGACTGCTTGGCTTTTGCATCACATCCTTAGAGAAGGGAACCCAGAGAGGACTTGTCTTTCTTTGATACACAGGGAAACTGGCTCAGAGCAGCTAAGCAGGTTGTGTAAAGCCACTCTGAGGAAGTAAACCCAGACTTGAAATTTTCCCTCCTCAACTGCTTCTTGCAACTTGGTTAACAGAGAGAATGAAGATTTACTGGCTTAGTAAAACTTTGTTTTCACCCAAACTAGCTCTTCTCTCATTCCACAAAAACATGTGGACTGAGAAACTCAAACACTTGGTCAGCAAAAGTCTCCCAGCCCCAAAGGCTGAGACACCCTGGAGGAAAGACTCTAGGAAAGATAGATGCTGACAGATAAATTGATTAAAATTCTTCAAAACATAAGCTTGATGATCATATACAACTAGTAGCCTGTAAAACCTACAGTATCAAAACAGCATCTCAGACAGTGAGTTCTGTCTGGTGTGGCTTTCTTCCCAATTAAGATCTATCTTCCAGGCCTCATTCAGATGTCACCAGTTTCAAGAGCCTCTCCCATCACCACAGTCCCCTTCTGGGACGAATCTGGAGTGAGGGATCTCCTGCAGCAGCTCCCCTCTGCCAGGTATCTGTTAGTGCTGACCTCTGTCCCACCACTGGGAACTCCTGAAGAGGTAACACAGATGTGGAAAGGGGTGTGTGCTCTGGAGACAGACTATGCAGGTTCAAACCTGAGTTCCCCCATTTATTAGTTGTGTGACTTTTTATTGTGACCCCCTCAATTTCCTTATGGGGAAACAGATGGTAGTAACTACCTCATAAATGAGATGAAATATAAAGCATGCATTCTCAAAAGGGCTAAACTTGGTTTTGGGGGATGTGAAAAAACCCCTTAAAATATTACAATAGTTTACTCTTAAGTGAAATAAATCAGACACACATGTTTAAAAACTGCATTGTCTCTCTGGTGTGAGAAACTAGAAGTATAAATAAGGACCAAAATGTATAAAAGATACGGGGAAATGGGAAGAAAATATTCAAATGAAAAGGGGAACAAGGGAGTGGGATGGGTAAAAGAAAGAAAGGACAAGAAAAAAAAAAGGAAACAAAGCCTTTAAGGGGAGGAATACGGGTTGAAGGGAGGGCAGGGGAATGGGAAAAAAAGAAGTAAGATATATATCATGTACAAGTACAAATTTCCTATGATGAAAGTTATTATGTATATCTAAAATGTACCAATAAAATAAAAAAAGAAAAAAATTACAATGGTTTTAGCTCTCAAACCATTATACATAAGCAATAAAGGCTATAATACATAATCAAATACAATTTATCACCAGCATTAAAATCTCAAGAGGAGATGGGTTGAGGAGGGTAAAAAAGGTTGAAAAATACTGTATGATACAATGTGATTATTAGTGGTGCCAAGTGGCCTTGGCAAGCTCTCACAAAGCACAGTTATTTTCCTCAATCTTATTGAAAGGGTAGGGTCCAGGTGTTCTCCCTTCCTCCAGTCTGGGAACCCCAGAGGGCGGCGGGGGGCACAGGGGTGTTTCTTTTCCTGCCTAGTGTTCCGGAGCCCAGCATCGGATAAGTCAACAGTGGCTCCAGGAATGGTCCTCTCTGAGAATCGCCTGTCTCATGCAATCCGCATGCTCCCCAATTCAGATTTAGGCGGCAGCTGACAGGAGGCGGGAAGGGGATCGAACTACACTGGAACACAGTTACCCACACCACCCTGACAACCAGGTGACTGCCTCCGCGCACCCCAATCCGGGCGCTTTAAACCGGGGGCTGTGCAGGGGTAGGAGATGGAACCCAAGCGCGGGTGAGGGGACCTGTAGCCGCTGCAGGTTGCCCAAGCGATATGCCGAGTCAGTCTCTGGGCCTCAGAGGTCCGCCTGGGAAACGCGGAGAGGCTGTCTAGGCCCTGCCGGCTCTCACCTGAGATCTTCCCAGGATTCGGGGACCGACCTCACGAGACGAAGCAACTCCGCGCCAGGTACCTATTCGGAGTGTACCTGGTTTCCCCGGGCTGGGTTGACTTTGTGTGAGGGCGGGCCAGCTGTCACCTGACTCGAGTCATCTGACTCGTGGAGACCAGATCTCTGCGGGAGGTGCTCTAGCAGTTGTAGTTTTCTCGAGTCTTAACCAGAAAGAGCTGGGTAGTTTGGGGGAACCGCAGAGAGGCGCAGGCACCTTGGCAGAGATGCGAGCTCCAGGGTGAAGGGAAATCAAACCATTCCTAGGGTCACAAAGGCTCTCTGAGCCTTCATAGCTTCTGTCTCGGCGAGCGAGAATCAGACTCAGCTCCACTGTCCTGGAACTTCTGCCTGAAGGGGCGGGGCCTCTAGGTCCCGCCTTCTGCCGCCTTTTTACCTATCGCTGGGGCTCGCCGCGAGGTCCTCAGCCAATGGGAAGACGATAGGCCGCCATGTTGAGTGTGGCTAAAAGTGTGGCACTCGAAACCGATTCTAGGTCTCCCTCACAGAAGAGTTCGCTGCGTGTGCGGCGGTTAACAGGTCTGAGAGCTGCGCTAGTTGCTGCTAATATGGCTGTGGAGTCTGTCACTCTTGGCATCGACCTGGGCACCACGTCTGTGAAGGCAGCCTTGTTGGAGGCCGCACCCGGCCAGCCATCCGGGTTCATGGTACTGGCGAGCTGCGCCCGCACTTCGCGAGCGGATGCCGAGAGCAATGTGGCCGTGCCCCAGGTGAGGCAGTGCCCTGGACCCGCCGCCTCCAGGAGCCTCCAGACACCCCTCTTCCCCAAAGAGGCATCCTGCAGAAGCAAATTACTCTTGTAAAGAAATCTCTCTGCTCCTGCCAGTCTGACCATCTGCCTGCCTCCACCTCCCGAGGCCTCGCTGCCCGCAGCTCTGCCCATTCCGCTGCCAACGTTTCCCTACTCCCTGGCCTCGGGGTCTAGGCTCAGGCGCTGGATCCCTGTGCTCTCTGCTCTAAACTTTCTGCACCCCGAATTTGGAAGAGTCGCTGGCCTGTGAGTTTGGAGGAGCCACAGGCCTTCCTATCCCTCTTGCCACTCACTATACCTTATATCTGCCCTGTGCCCTCAGGTTCAAGAATCAGGTTGTTTCCCAGTTCAGAGGCTGGGTTTTACTCCGGAACCGGAAATCAGATGCAGAAGCTGGCCTAACTGGCTCTTCTTATTTCGCAGTCTCTAATGTGGTCCGAGAAACTAATAACACCTGATCAGTAAGTCTCCCAGCCCCAAAGGCTGACAGACAAAGGCTGGAAGACATCAGGACAGAAAGACACCGAAAGAGAAATCAAGTAAAATGTTTTTTAAAATAATCAAGTTGATAGTTATACACTACATCTAATGGCTTATGAAAGCTACAAGGTACAGGAACAGAATTTCAGGACAGGAGTTCCTTTTGGGAGATGTGGGTAGGTTCGGAAAAGGTCAGACAATTCTCAACTGAATCCCATTAATTTCCTCAAAAGGGTAGCTTTATGTACAGTCAGTTGGCAGTGGAAATTAATGTCAGGGAACCTGCGTAACCTCTGACTTGTTCTCTGAGTTTGAACGAGTGACCTCTTAGGCCCCTTCTAGCCACAACCCTGATTTTCTGAGGTAAACCTCACCCCCAGCAGCTTTGTTTTTCATAAGCTCTTGCCACATATCATTTCTGTAGGGTTCAGAATCCAGCTTGCTTAGAAGCTTTCAGAAGATAAAAATTTAAGGAGCACTTCTCATTTTCCTAGAGGCTTTTAAAATTAGTTTGGGGCAGCAGGGCATTTTAGAGTAATCATTTCATATCATAGACTATGAAATGGAAGCACAATTGGCTCTGAGCCTGTGGGGTTGGTCAGCATGGCTGGGATTATAGGAGTGTGGGTGTTGACAGTGACTTTTCCTCTTGAAATAGGGTCACTTTTTTGTGGTGCTGGGGATCTGGGTATTATTGAACTAGTCAAGTGCTCTACCGCAGCTCCAGCCCCAGCCCAGGGACACTTTTTGAAAACTACTTTTTCCTCCATGTCTTCTAGCATTCATCCGGTTTTCAGATTACAGGGACACTCATCATGCCACACCTGCCCTATAAAAGGCAGTAATTACCCTCATCTCCCCCTCATCCTCCACATGTATGTTATGCTTGGGGACAAATGGCATTAGTGTGACTTGTCAACATTGGCATTGGGCGGTGTAATTCTTTGTTGTAGGGCATTGTCCTACCCGCTCATCATACTCACCCAGAAAACTGGAATTGACTGCCAACACTGACTCCTTGTCTGTACTCCTATCAGGCCTGTTTCCCTCCTTCATTGCCTCCACCCACACAACTCACCCACCCTGGGCCCATTTTAAACAGAGGTTCCACTGTCCTGGGGTGATGCACCATCTGATGACCTTATGGGGACTCTAAAACCAGCACAGTACAAGCTACAAATATGAGCCATGGCTGTAATTTTCCAGTAGCCATTTAAAAGGGGCAAAAGGAATAGGGTGAGATTCATTTTAATTACATATTTTGTTTAATTCAATGTATACAGTGTATTATAATTTTGATGTATAATAATCAATAGAAGTTTATTAACAAGATACTGTGCATTCTCTTATCCATCTTAAATCTGAAATCTGGTTTGTAGTTTCCACTTACATCTCAGTCCAGACTAGCTGCGTGGCACCAATGACTGCTGTATTATACAATGCAGATTTAAGCAGATAGCTCTACTTTCTTGCCCCTTTTGTTCTTTCTTGCTGTCTGGGGATCATGCATAGCCGTGTTCCTCTGTCTTTCAGTGCCCTGTTGGTTTGCCTGGTGCCTGTCCCACATATAAAGGATCCTTGTTAGGTTCTGGAACTGCCCCTTCAGGAAAATAACTGAGTTCCCTCTCCACTCTTTCTCTTCCTTGCCTTCCTTTTTTGTTCCTTTGTTCATTCTTGTTAGGAGCCAAGAACTGCCCTGAACAAGGCCAGCAGGTTTGTTCAAAGGAGTGGAGGGAATCAAGGAGCCTCTTAATCTTTGAATGATTTTTCAAGACTGTAAGCTTTTTCAGTTCCTCAAAGAATGTACATTTAGTAAGAGCTGATCCACTCTCACTTCCTTTTCTGAATGTTCCATGGATCCTTCCAGTTGTTAAATAATAAGTTTATTTAGTGCCTCGAGATGATTTTTTAAAATGCTATAAACAGTATATTTTGGGTGAAACAAAATAAGTATTCAATTTTTGAAATTCAGGACACTAGTTCTGACTTAAGCTTTTAAATTTAACTTGGAAAGTTTATTCCATTAATAAGTAACATTAAAAAAGAAAGAAATATAGCAAAAAAGCCCAAAACAAAATTTAAAAAGTCTAACATTTTAACCATCATTTATGAGGGCCTTTGAATAATACTTAATTCCAATTTGGCTAATTAAATACCTCAGACATTTTATTTTTATTTATTGAAAATTTTAAAATGCAGTGCTGGGAATTAAACCAAGTAGTGTCCTGCCACTGAGTTGCATGTCCACTCCCATTAATTATTTGTTTGAGACAGGATCTCACTGTGTAGTTAGGCTGGCCTTGAGATCGATCCTCCTGCCTCTGCCTCCCAAATGCTGGGATTACAGGGGTACACCACCATGCCTGGCTCTCCTTAGTTGTTTTAAACTGCAGTTATACACTTAATCTGTTTTCTGGCTTAAGTACTGCAGTTTTTTGAACAATTCAAATTCAGATACTGGGCAGGGGGTATAGCTCAGTGGTAAAACATGTGCTGGGTTTGATTCCTAGCATCAACTCTGCCCCCCGAAAAACCAAAACCGAAACCAAATACACAACAACAATAACAAAAAAATAACTCAGAAATTGCAAAAGTGAAAGGACTTTATCTGGGGTTTTAGGACTTGTAATTTGGGAGACTCATGTTCAGCTAGCTAGTTTGGAATCAGTGTTCCAGAGAAGTTGGAGAAGTGGGAATTTAAATGGGCAAGCTTTACAAAGCAGTAAAGAAAATCCTTTGTAGGGAATTTCTATCGAAATGAGAAAGAATGACAGGCTATGTGACTGATAGAAGATAATGAAAGTAAATATTCAGTAAAACGGTTCATAAAACAAGAGTCTGATAATTGCTTGATAGCCATCTTGAGTTTCTGGGTACAATATAATTATGATGTGTTCTAGAACCTGCAGCTGAAGGGAAACAGGTTAAATAAATCATGTGCAAATCTGCTTTCTGATGGTCTCTCCACAATTTTGAAAATCTCATTCAGTGTTCTTGTCATCATGATTTAAAAAAATTTTTTTAAGTTGTCTGACTTAAATATTAGAATTCCTTTTTTTGTTTGTTTTGGTACCAGGGATTGAACTCGGGTCCTTGTGCTTGTGCAACAGGCAGCGAAACCACTGAGCTAAATCCCTGTCCCTGTCTGACTTAAATATTTTGTTGTTGTTTTTTTTGTTTTTTTGGTACTGGGAATTGAACTCAGGACCTGGTGCTTTCGAGGCAGGCGTGGTGCCACTGAGCTAAATCCCTGGCCCTCTGACTTAAATATTTTCAGAATATTTAAGTAATTTTTAGAAAGCAAATAAATTAAATGTATACCCAAGGAAAGCTTCAGTGTTCTTACATGTTTCAAATCCTCTTATAAATGTAGTAGAGATTTGAATTTATAATCACAAAGGTAGATCTGTTGTTCAATTTCACAATTTAAATTGCAGTTACAAAAGCAGCCTAGACCAAATTCTCTTAAACATACAAATTTACTTAAAATACTAATACTCCACGATTCCTTAAGCACAAATATTAATAGCATAGGTATGATTCTTTTAAACATGCATAGATATTTAATTCTTGATCTAGCCACTTTGAAATCTACTTATTCACCAAAACAAGTATGCCAACTGGATTGCTTTCCCAAGTGAATATTTTGTGGTGACTTTCTTAGCTTTTTGAAGTTTAGAGGGTTGGATTTTGCCTATTGCCCCTACATCTTCCAGGCTCTTCCCTGCTGCATTCCCTAGTCCCTCTCCTCCAATATATATCTGTTCCTTTAGTTCAGATTGCTCAACTCTTGCACTTCCCTGCTGTATTTGGGGAGGTATTGTTCTCTGAACCCCAACAAAGGAAAGATGCTGTCAAGAAAGGCCCAAGCACTCTAGGATGAACCCTATTATTCTGGGCACCTTCTGGAATGGAATAGAACTGAATGGGAGAGAACTCCTAGTTATGGTCTCTAACAGGGTTTAATCATTAAAGGACAAGAGGGTCACAGAACCTAGATTTTTTAGGTTTATATCCCATCACAGCCTACTGTTGGAGTGGAGTCTGTAACTCCCACCCATCTGGACATACTGCTTAATTGGAGTTGGCATTACTTCAGATTAAGATATCAAAATGTGTTTTTCCCACCTAGCTCCACAGACTCAGTTTGAACTTGTCCAAATTCTTATTCCTGTCTCTTAGTATTAGGACCACTTTATTTTTGCAGGTGTTAATAATAATATGATATTACATTAAATCTGCTTTATCTTCTCTCCCCCTTCTCAAGCTGGGGGTTGATCCAGGGCCTCATGGATGCTAAGCTTGGACTCTCCCACAGAGCTACAACTCCATCTTTAAAAAAAAAAATCAAATAGGATCAGCTTTATTTATTTTTTATTAGTTTGTTTTCTTAAGAGATGGAGTTTCTTGGGGCTGGGGATTTAGCTCAGTGGTTCTGGCACCCGCCTCGAAAGCACAAGGTCCCGAGTTTGATCCTGGTACCAAAAAAAAAAAAAAAAAAAGAGATGGAGTTTCTCTGTGTAGCCCAGAACTTCTGGCCTCAAATGATCCTCCTGCTTCAGGCTCCAGAGTAGTTGCTAGTGCAGGCATGAGGGATCACACCTGGAGGTGACTTTGTCTTTCAAGTTTACTCTGCCTAGGGAAGTTATCAAGGAGAGAGGAAGTCAGAAGAAAAGGCTCCTCAGGAAAAGATGGTCCTGATTTTTTTGCAATCTTTTCTCCATCCCTGATACTATCAGTCTCTCTTTGTGTAGCTGATGCCATTGTTCAGCTAATGTTCTGAAAAGAACTCTGGTGATAATATTTGTCTTTGAGAATGCTCTTGGGACTCTCATTACCTATCCTGGGGTCTTAGACCTTTGGGCCTTTCTGGTGGCATCTTTCTTATGTTGGGGTTCAGAGAAAGGTAGCCTTCAAATATGGCAAGTTTTTGGTATGCTGAAAAATTTATTCTAAAGGAAGTAATTAAAAGGCCTTTAAAAAGCAAGTTCAGGAGCAAAGTCCCTCTAACAGTCTTGATTCTCCTATCTAAGCACATGAAGAGGCTGTCTCTGGAATTACTTAAGTAATTAAGTTTAGTCTTTAGTGTTAAGACTAAACTGTAAGCTGGATGTGTGCCTGTAGTCTCAGCTACTGGGGAGGCTGAGGCAGGAGGATCGTTTGAGCCTATGAATTTGGGGCCAGCTTAGGCAATACAGGGCGACTTCACCTCTTAAGAAAAACAACAGCAACAACAACAACAATAGCAGAAAACCAGACTACAAATGGAACAGAAATGCCTTCCAATCACCACTTGAAATCTTACCGTCAGTCTCAGAGAAGACAAAGGAATGTAGCCATATTTGGACAGGTTACTAGTACAAGGTAAAGTTTATGCCTTGGGCTCCTCCAGATTACAAAGAGAATCATTTTACAAGCTAATTTCTGTCTCCTAAGTATTACTTAAGATTCTCAAAGTTATCCACATTCCCCACTCACCCCTGCCATTTAGAAGAAGGAGCACATGAGCATTGGAATCATATTGAACCCATGGGTACCCATGTTCCTATGACTTTCCTCCATGCTGTGACGTTTTTCCTTTGTGCACGCTAATAAATCTGTGTGCTTTTATTTATCTGTGGTCAGTTCATACCAGTGAACCTGAAATGGAAGGGAAGGGAGGGGCATTTCCCTTTGCCCCTGTACCTGCTAGACTCCTCCCTGCTACACTGTACAGTCCCACCCACCCTGTGCCTTCTGAAGAAGACCCCTCTTCCATTTCCCCGATTGATACCATGGAGCAGGAGAAGTGCTTTCTCAGCTCAGCCTGCCCATGGTGGAGAATGGCCTGGGCCACATGCTGAACCTCATCTGTGAAGGCAGGGAGTGGGCCCTTGCTGGAGGTGGCAGCAAACCCTCAGTCCCACACCTTGCCTTTGAGGCTATGCAGCAGGTCTGGGAAGTGATCCCAGTGGATTGAGCTGGCAGCTCTCCCCCAGGAAATCCCTTGAGTCCTGCTTTTCCTCTGCATGTTTGTCTGCCCCTGCCCATCATATCCTGTTCTGTTTCCAGGGGCGGGAGCAGGATGTGAGTAGGATCATCCGAGCCCTAAACGAGTGCCTCGCTGCCCTTCCCCAGAAGCAGCTCCAGAAAGTCGGGGCCATTGGAGTGTCAGGACAGATGCATGGCGTCGTGTTGTGGAAAACAGGCCAAGGTATGCTGGGCTTGGGGAGACAGTTTCATGCTGCTGCAGCTCGCTTATCATGCAAGAAGAGGGCTGCAAAAGACTGTCCAAGCCACACCAGTTCATACCATGGGAAGAATGTCTTGTTCCTCAGAAGGAAATAACTGACGTTGTTGCCCATCCATATTTTGTGCACATTTTGTGATGAAGCAAACTACTCACAGTTCATCAGCGCTTTCTCTCTGAACAGGCAGGGGAAGAGTGAATGCTCTCAGATTCCTCTGTACGATTTAGTGGAGTGGAGTTTTTTGGTGTTTTTGAGACAGGCTCTCACTATGTTGTTCAGGCTGGCTTTGTACTCACTGTGTAGCCCAGGCTGGCCTTGAACGTGCAGTGATCCTCCTGCCTCAGCCTCCCAAGTGCTGAGATTACAGGCTTGGAGTGGATTTTCTAAAGCTTTGTCTTTGTGTTAGTGTCTCAGAACATTAGTGAGGACAACCATGGGATTAGCTGTAACTCTACAAATGCTAAGACATAGAGGCAATTCTTTGCAATTTGGGCAAAGTTTTTGTCCCCTTGTGATTTTTCTATCCTTTCTAAGGGCATAATGGAATATTCTTTTGGGCATAATGTATTCAATTCTTTGGAATTTATGCCTTGTTTTTGTCCTTTATATGATCACAGCTGTTTTTGATTTTTCAATTCCAGGGAGTATCCTTTTGAAGGGCTCAGTTGCAGGTGTGCTGCAGTGTGGAGGAGGTGACTTGTTCTGTTTGGCCCCCAGGAGGAGACCAAGCCAGGAGAACAACAGCAGGCACCTCACGTGCCAGGTGCCGGGCTAAGAGTGTTACCTGCATGACCTCATCCATCTTTCCCAACAACCTTAGGATGAAGGTGACTGTCAGCATTGTGCAGATGAGAAACAGAAGTTCAGAGGGTTTTGAATAATATGCCCAGGGTCATATGGCAGCAAGTGGTGATGCCAGCATTTGAACCTGAGTTGGTCTGTCTGACTTCAGACACTACAGGAGGGCACAATGGCTCGTTGAAGAGAGGGACTACCTAATGGATTGTCCAAGGAAGGGACTTCCAATGGATTGTCCTATAGGAAGTCATGAGCTGCGTGAGGTTAGGCATTAGCATTTTTAAAATTATAAAATATTTTATATATAGACATAAAATAGGGAAAATGGTATTATGAACCAATCTGAATCCATTACCTGGCTTCTACAAAATCAGCATTTAAGTGCAGATTTTGTTTTTTAGATTGAGGTCTTATGTGTGGCCCAGGGTGGGCTTGAACTGTTGGGCCAAAGTGATCCTTCTGCCTCAGCCTCTTGAGTAACTGGGATTACAAATGTATATCACTGAACCTGGGTGAGTATTTGTGCTTTAAGTGGAAGATGGATGGCTACTTCAGGGAGATTTTGCAGGGAGATGTGGTTAAAAGGATAGAACATTGAATTCACCTCTTTCCACCTGGAGCGTCAGAGACTCGGAGTCCCCTGGGCCCAGTGAGTGGTGATTTGACTCTCAGCATGGCTGGTGTCTAGTGATGTGTAATTTGATCATGTCCAACACAAGGCTGGATAACTGTGCAAGCCAATGCAGGTTTTTTCCCCTCTTCCCTCTCTATCTGCTTGTCAGGCCAGCTGAGACACTGGGAGCTGTTTGGCTCCAAGCAGTGGCAGGAGCAGAATGCTGATTAGAGCGTCACAGGGCTGACCTCTTAGCAGGAGTCTAGGTTGTAAAAGCTTTTTAAACTCCTTAATTCTGCATTAATGAGAATAAATGTTCTTTTAATACTAAAACCCTTCCCAAAGAGGACAGCAGAGATCTAATGATTGTGGTCTGGTCATATGCCTTCCTTTCTGTCCTTCTCCTGGTCTAACCACACAAACCATCAGCCACATTGGTGGAAAGAGCTGCTTAATATTTCATTGAGCCAGCTCCATACCTTCTTGTTTTGTTTTCTGTTTCTGGGAAGGAAGAAGGCCACTGTTCGCTGATGATGATTCCTACTGAGTGAAGTTGAGTGAAATCAGATTTGGGATCAAATCGTGCCTTTTTAAATGGTAGCCTTAATTCAGTTTGGCTTCACTCCCTACAAAATATAAGGCCCCGTGCTGGGCCCTGTGGGAGAAATAGCAATGAGTGGTGAAGCCTTTACCTTCTAGAACATGGCCAACACAGTCAGGCACCTGTAATTGAGTGGAGAGCTAAGTGCTTCAGTGAGCTCATAGGCAGGCAGTTTGGACAGGAGGGAGTGATTAGTATTTTCTAAGAGGCCTGTGGTTACTCCTGTTTTCAGATTCCATTTTCAGGCACAGTAAAAGCAGGAGAGAAATAGAGATTATAAAGCAAAACTGAGGCTGCACTCTGTTCAGAAACAGCCCGGCAGATTGTCCCTCCAATAAAGGCTTGCTGTGGAAAAAAAGAAAAAAAAAAAGCAAAGGTGAAAGGCAAGCAGCAGATTGGAAGAAAATATTTGCCAATGTAGAGAGACAAAAGACAGGCGTCAGTATGAATAAAGGGGCAGTAACAAAGAAAGGACAAATGGGCAAAGAATCCCAACAGGCAGTTCCTAGAAGAGGAAATACAATGGCTCATAAACATGAGGATATGCTCAATGTCATTAGTAATTAGGGAAGTACAGATGAGAACAATGAGAAATCATTTTCCACCACAGATTGTAAGAAATCAGAGTTTGGGCATGTCAAGGGCTATACAGGGCAGGGGGAGATTTAAATGCTGCTGCTGGTGGTGTAAATTAGTAGAGCTGAAGGGTAGTTTGTCAGGCCTATGACAAATAAGGTAGCTGCTATGACTCTATGAGTTCTACCTGGAATCTGACCATGAAAAGTGCTGGAAAACGTGCAGGAGGACACATCAACATGGTCCTTCACTGCATCCTTGCTTAGTAGTAAAAATGTGACCTTCAGCTGAGGGGGGTTAAATAAATGCTGGCAGGCCCATGCTGTGGAATGATGTGCAATACATTCAAGTGTATTGACATACAAAGAACTCAAGACCGTATTGTTGGACAGCAGTAAGTACAGTATAAGACTATTAAAAAATAGACCAAGCCCCCTGTGCCCAAGTTAATTAAACAAAACCTGTCTCAGTGTAAAAACTTTGGATAGATACTTGCAAATACCAGTTGATAGGATGGAAGCTGTGACTCTGGTGGGGGGTGGGCAAGCAGGGCCTCTGGTTTGTCTCTAATACTATTCGTAGATTTTATATTGGGAATGGATCCATTTATCATTTATGTCACTAAAAACTTCAAAAAATGCATCAATTCTTTATTAAAAGAAACAAGAAAGGTAGAAGATATTCATTGGGTCAGGTCCTGGAACAGACTGCTTAGATTTGAATCCTCATTCTAACACTTATTAACTGTATGAACTTGGACAAATTTTAAAAACTTCATGCTTTGTTTTTCTTATGTGTCTTTAACTAATGTGGGGATAATTATCACTTTGGCTTATACTGTTATGTAGATTAAACCAATCAATAGTTTTAAAGTCTTCAAACAATACCTGGTACATTTATCATGTGCACTGTATTTTTGTTTTATAATAAAATGACAGTTTGAAAAATTGGATCAAAAGAGTTTTAGAAGTAGACAAAGAGGTTGAAAAAAAGCTAGAGATTCAGGGCCGGGGATTTAGCTCAGTGGTTCCGGTGCCTACCTCACAAGCATAAAGTCCCAAGTTCAATCCCTTTGAACTTGGTACCAAAAAAAAAAAAAAAAAAAAGCTAGAGATTCAGCTTTAGGGCTGGGATAAGTATCTCAGCCTTAGATTTGGATAGGAATGAAGCTGTGAGGTAGACTGCCAGGAGGAACCCCTCCATTCCACCCCATCCTCTGCTCCAGGTGAAATTTAACATGATGGTAAGCAGATGTTGCAGGTGCATGGTTCCCAAAGCCTTTATCTGCAATTTTCCTCCCTCCTCTGCTAGGTATGGCAAGGGATAAGAACCAGAGATTTCTTGACAAGGTCCCTCAGAGCCTTTGTCCCCACTCTTCCATCTACCTGCACCATGTGTCCCCAGCTATTCTTAAGGGTCACTTTCCTACTTAATTCAGGTCCCTCCTTACATGACACCTCAGAGAGGACTTCCATGACCATCTCAACATCCGTGATCACTCTCTTTCCCCTTACCCTGCTGCACATTTCTTCATAGTAACTAAAAGTACCTGGTCCTATACGTTTGCTTGTTTATATTCTGTCTCCATTGATAGCATACAAGCTTCACATAGGCAGTGACTTTCTCTTGTTCATTGCTGTATTTTCAGAGACTAGAAGCAGTGGCTAATACACATTACTCAATAAATGCATCACATACCCATGCACGGCCGTGTTGAAGAATGGATGATGCTTCATGGCCTGGAACTAAGTGGAGAGGGCCAGATGAGTCTCTTTCTTTGGATCTTGGTGAACAGATTTGTAGGAAAATATAACGGCCTTGTCACCCAATCTAGGACCTGACATTGGGCATTGCTTTTTTTCTTTTTCTTTCATAGTATTTCCCCTGCTTGGCTCATGGTAGGCACCATTCTGCAGTGGGAGCTACATTCTTACTTCCATTCAGCAGATTTGGGGTGTCCTCAATTGCCATTAACTTGTTTTGGACTTCAACTTAGTGTTAACTTTCTTTCCCCATTTTGCTACAGTGGTTGTATTTATATTGCATGATGGTGTGGAAAACATACTGATATGAGGAGAGGAGAAAGCAAAAGATATATAAAGGAGGTATATTATCTTTCTCAAAGGCTGCTGGAAAAGTCTGGTACGGTGGACAGTTTAAAGCCATGTTAGTCAGCTTTCCATTACTATTACAAATACCTGAGATAATGATAAGTTTATGGGGGAAAGTTCTATTTTCCATTCCATGAGCGATTGACTCTATTGTTTTGGGCCTGTGGCACCAACCCATGTTGAGAACATGAGGTGGAGCAAAATTGCTCATCTTAAGCCTGGAAAGTGGAAAAGAGGGAAGAAGTCAGAGTCCCACAATCTCTTGAGGTCATACCCTCAATCCCCTAAAGAGCTCTCACTAGTCCCCATCTTTTAAAATTTCTACCACTTTCCAGTAGCGCCAAGCTGGGGACCAAGCCTTTGATTCATGAGACTTAGGGGGACATTCCAGACCCAAATTATAATAGAAGGTAAAGTTTCACCCCCCCCCTTAACCTTCACTAGTATTTACTGAGCATTTATTATGTGCCAGGTATTGTTCTGAGCACTTTTATTATGGTTTCAATCAAAAAGTCCTCCAAAAGGCTGATGTATTCAGAGTGGGGCTTTTGAACGCTGATTAGATCATGGGGGCACTAGTTCCTATTGATGAGGTCATAGGTGAATGCATTGTTAGGAGGTGGGGCCTGATTGAGGACTTAACCTAGAAGGATATGTTTTTGTCCTCTTCCTGTCTCTCTGGCTTTTTCCCTCTCACTCTGTTCCTTGTCTGCCACGAGACAAGCAGCTTTCCTCCGTCACACCCTTCTGTCATGATATTTCTGCCTTAGAGCTGGTCAAGCATGCACCAAAACCTCTAAAACCATGAGCCAAAATAAACTTTTCTTCGTTTAATTATATATATCAGGTATTTTGTCCCAGCAACAGAAAGTTGATGAATGCAGCTTTATATATAAATCCTATATGTTAATTCATTTAATACACACAACCCCGTTTAATACACAGCGCATAATATGCACACCCTAACTGTAACTCTTCCCTACTAACCCAGGAGTAAAGTGGCTGGGCCTCTAGGATCCAGTGTAAGAGTTCTAAGTGCTTTCTGACTTCTAGACACAGTTTCCACTAAGATGATGAGCTAGTGTGACTGCCAGCTTTTGCCTCCAAGATAAGTTTGAGAGAAGTTTTAAGAGGGAAGAAACCATCAAGGGAAGGGGAGAATACCATGGGGGAACTCTGGGGTGATGGAGCTCCTTTGAGCTGGAGTGTGTGGGTTGATGGTTTGGATCTTGGCAAGAGACAGCCAACACTGCCGGTGCAAAGAGGGCCAGGAGGGGAACTGCTGCTTCCCCTTGCTTCCTGCGGTCATCTGTCTCCATTCCTTCAGGAACTCAGCTCCCTTCAGGAATAAATCAAGGCAGCAGAGAAGAGCAGTTGTCTCCTTTAAAGGCTGATGTTCTATAATCTAAGGGTCCTTATAACTTTGTTCTTGGGGGCAGTTGGGAAGTCCTGGCCTGAGGAGATATTTTGTGTGGTGGGTGTGGGTTTGTTGTAGATTTACTTGTGAATCTGCTCCAGGACTCTTGCCTCATTCCTAGGTCACTGGGGCTGGCAGAAACTGATGCCTGGCTCTTCACATTGCCTGGCAGCATAACCACTGTTTCCAGGAGAAAATGATCTCATGGGCCCTGATAATAAGACAGCTGAAGAGCACAACTATTTCACAAGGCAAACATTGTGCTGGGTTATTTGAAGTAGATTACATCAGAGGCAGAACTCTTAGCATAGGACACACTGAGATTTAAAATTAGCTCGATACAGTAAACAATATTAAAGGAAAATCTTAGCAAGAGTGCAACGAAAGAACACATAAAAAACATATTTAGGTATGAAAATATAGCTGCTGAAACAAAGAATATATGAGATTAATAGCAGAGTGAATAAAACTTCAGAACAAATCAGAGAATAAAAGATAAGATTGAGATCTCTTAGAAGGAAGGAAGAACAGAGAAGTAGAAAAATATATGTAAGATCTTGAGAATACAAATAGTAGCACCAGTATCTAAATAATAAGAAATCTGAAAAGAGAAAAGTAAAAGTGGAAAGGAGGAAATATTTGAAGAAAGAATGAAGAAAAATTTCCCATAATTGACAAAGTAACATGAAATACTCCCAACTGTAAAGGTCGTGTGTTAGTTAGCTTTTCATTGCTCTGACAAAATACCTGAGAAAAACAAAGAGGAAAATTTTATTGTGGCTCATGGTTTCAGGAGGTTTTAGTCCATTGTTGGCTGGTTTCATTGCTGTGGGCAGAAAGCAGCCAGGAGAGAGAGGGAGAGGAGAGAGGGCAGAGGGGAGAAAGATAAGGAGATGGAGAATGAGAAAAGAGGAGAGGAGGAAGAGGGGAGAGGAGAAGGGAAGGGAAGGGGAAGGGGAAGTGGGGAGAAGAGAAGAGAAAGGAAAGGAGGAAAAAGCCAGCAAGGTAGACCAGGGACAAAATATAGCCTTCAAAGCCAGTGACCTTCTTCATCTAATTAGGCCCTACCTCCTAATAAGCCAGCTGAACTATGAACTCATAAGCGCATTAATCCATTGATGAAGTTAGAATCCTTGTGATTCAGTCACTGCCTTAAAGCCCATAGCTGGCAACAAGCCCCTGGCACATGGCCTCTGGGGGACATTCCAGATGTAAAGCACAACATTCTGCCCTGGCTCCCAAAGCTTTTGCTAGTAATAGTGGTACTATTATTTCTCAATGCAAAATGTACTTAGTCTGTCTCCAAGAGTGGCCCACAGAATGTCAAAAAAATTCCCACTGGTAGATATAGTCGGTTGAATGTATGTTTTAAGAATTTCAAATACTGGGCCAGGGATATAGCTCAGTGGCACCTCGCCTGTGCCTCACAAGTGCAAGGTCCCAAGTTCCATCCCCAGTACAGGGTGGGTGGGTGGAGGGAGAATTTCAGTTACTAAGGCAGGAGAATCACAAGTTCAATCCCAGCCTGGGTATCTTGTTGACTTAGTGAAACCTTGTCTCAAAATAAAAAATAAAAAAGAGACTGAGGATGTAGCTCAGTGCAAAGGCCTAATCCAATCCCTACTACTGCAAAAAGAAAAAAAAAATTCAAAGAGAAAATTCCAAAAGCTTACAGAGCCAAAGATAAGATTTCATATAAGTGAATAAGAGGCAGACTACATTAGACTTTTTCAGTAGCAATACTAAGTAAAAAAAGAATGCAGGGAATATAGCTCAGTGGTAGAATGCCTTGTTTCTATACCCAGTATTGCAAGTTAAAAAAAAACAAACCAGCCTGCTTTGGCTAAGCGTGTTGTCACACACCTGTAATCCTAGCACTGTAGGAAGCTGAGGCAGGAGAATCACACGTTGGAGACCAGCCTGGTCAATTTAGTGACTCAGTGCAACCCTGTCTCAAAAAATAAAAAGAAGAGGGCTATGGATGTAGGTTAGTGCACACCATAGGTTCAATCCCAAGTACTAAAAAAAAAAAAAAGGAATCATTTTTTTGTTTTGTTTTGTTTTAAAACAGAGTCTTGCTCTGTAATTCAGGCTGGCTTTGAACTCACTATGTAGCCGAGGCTGGCTTCAAACTCATGGCTTTCTTCTTGCCTCAGCCTCTGGAGTGCTGGGATTACAGGCGTGCACCACCATGCCCAGTGTGGAATCAATCATCTTTTGATTATCTGTTGTTACGTCACAAACTACTTCCAAACTTAGTGATTAAAATAACCACCATCTTACCATGTCTCATAAGTCAGGAGCTGGGCAGGGTTCAGCTGACTGGTTGTTTTACCTGGAGTTGGTGGAAGTTGCTTGTTAGTATTCAGCTGGTGGGCAGACTTGTCAGGAGGGTTCATGATGGCTTCGCTCAGCGCCTGGTGTTGTGGAGGGAGGTACGAGGCTGGGGTCACCTGGAAACATCTGCCAGACTCCTGCCTGTGGCCTCTCCCTCTAGTCTCCAGCATGGTGGCTTCACAGTGGCTGAAGTCCTTGCCTACAGGCTGGTTTCCTACAACACTTTTTATGACCTAACCTTGGGAGTTCAAGACTTACTACTCATTTTCTTGGCCAAAGAAGTCACCAAGGCCAGCCCATAATTCAAGGAAACGAGAAGACACTAACCTCTTGTTGGGAGGTATAGTAAAGCATTTGGAGTAATCTACCACAAATAATGGTTTTAAGCATTTAAAGGAAAGGAATTTAGAACCTAGGATGTTATAACTGATCAAACTGTCGTTCAAATATGAGAATATGAAAAGCATGCTGAGGCATGTATCGTAGGTCTGTGGATACTTTGCCACAGGAAGACCTGCACTGGAAACAGTTTTGGATGAAATATTTAAATAAGAGCAGAGAATAATTCCAGAACATTTGTTAAGAGATAAGAGGTAGAGATAGCTAGATTTCCTAGTGAAGTTTGGCCTAAAAGAATCAATTAGCCTGGAGCTCAGTGGCAGAGCGCATACTTGGCATGTGTGAGGGCCTGAATTTGCTCACCATTACACACACATGCACACACACACATCTGTTAGGTAAAACCAAAGGAAGAGAGAAAATGCATTGGTAATCAATCAGAACCAAGCCTAGATAATGTATCCTAACAAGAGTTGGAAGGACAGGAGAACAGCGGACTTGAGAGTGTACCAAATATTTTCTCTTGGTCTGGGATTTAGCTCAGTGGTGCCACCACCTGCCTCGAAAGCGCAAGGTCCTGAGTTTGATCCCTGGTATGAAAAAAAAATTTTTTTTTTCTCTTATGAAGTATGTGTGTGTGGATATATAATATCAATTAAAAAATGAATAAAAAGAAGCAGAAGTGAGACAAATGGAGGGATTAAATGACTTGCCCAGCGCCATGCAGCCCCTCTGACACCAGAACCATGTGTGAGCCAAGCACCGTCACAGGGTGAAGATGACTGTGTTGTAAATGCACCAGCAAAGAAGCCTCAGGGATGTGTCAGTGTCCACTAAGGTCTCTTTTCTCCTCCCCTTTATTCCAGGCTGTGAATGGATGCAGGGAGGTTCTGCCTCCATGTTTGAGGCCAGAGCTGTGAGTCACCTGGTTACATGGCAGGATGGCCGATGTAGCAGTGAGTTCCTGGGTTCCTTGCCCCAGCCATCATCCCATCTCAGTGTGGCTACCGGTTTTGGCTGTGCAACCATCTTCTGGCTTTTGAAAAATAGGTAGGACAAATGGTCTTTGAATGAACACTGGATTTCCAGGGGCTGAGAGTGGGTAGAGGCTGCAGCTCCTAATGTATTGCACTTCAGTGAGTGTAGCCTGACACAGGGCACAGCCACAAGACCTAGATTTGGTCCAGAACAGCTCAATTTTGCAGCAATCTTTTAGTTATCCAGTTCTAACTGGAACAGGGAGGGCAAGTGACTTGCTGAGGGTCACATGAGAGTCAGTGGTGGGGTCGGGACTGGTCATTCACTGAGAAGGGCCATGTCCTGCTTTCCTGGCATAGTGCTTCTTCCCTCGAGGTCTCTTCCCTAGGGCTGACTCAGGCTGGCTTTGCTGGGAGTGTTTGGAAGGAATTTACCCCAGGGATCCAGCTGTACTTGAGCCACAGGAGGAGGGGTTGTGGCTGTGTCCCACCTACACTGTATGTCTAGTCCCCTCTGCTCACAGATAGAAGCAGCGAGTGCTTCCACATCTATATAACACCCTGTTGAACTGTTTTTGATATAAAAAAAAACCAGTCCAGAGCTCCTGCAGTCCTATAATGCAGCCGGCACCATCCAGGACTATGTGGTTGCCATGCTGTGTGGCTTGCGAAGACCACTGATGTCCGACCAGAATGCTGCTAGCTGGGGATATTTCAACACTCAGAGCCAAAGCTGGAACTTGGAGATGTAAGTGTAACCTTACAGGGTGGTTCTTGGCATAGGGCACCTCCCAGAGAGAGCTTCATGGAGAGTTTTCCCATCTGGAACTTTCACTGCTTGATATATTTTAAACTAAGATTAAGAATGGGAGGTAACAGGCTGGAGGGCTACCTTTTAAATTCTTTTTAAACAATCATTTGCCTTTTCAGGTGCAGGAGTCCAGTGCCCTTTAAGTGCATTTCCTTCAGGGCCCAAATTCTGAGCTTTGAAACAAAGCAAAAAACACTTAGTAGTTCAGGTAAAGGACTTTCTAGCATGTCTTATAAAACTGGAAGTCCCGTATTCACTAACCTTGAGTGATGAATGCATTTGATATTCAGGAGGCTGGTGGGTTTGACTTTGGTCTGGATTGTGCTAACCACCTCTAACTTCACACCGAATCTCTGGCTGCCTCCTGGTGTTCTTTGGAGGCCGGAGTATGGGAATGTCCATAGACTCTGGCTCTTATCTAACCCTTCTTGATGGCTGCTATTTAAACTGGTGGTCTTCTTCTGTGGAAGGTGAATCCCAAGCTTTTGGTCTAAAACAAGTCCAAGAGGCAGTCAGTGACAACACTGGCTTCTATCCTCCCCTCTCTTATGTGTGACCCATAGTACTTTCCCTTGGCAAATTTCCTGGAAACAACAAGAAACAGAAAACTGGAAAACTAGCTAAGTGCAAGTGTCCATTTTTGTTTTGCAGACTGAGGAGCTCGGGCTTTCCTGTCCACCTTCTCCCTGACATTGCCCAGCCAGGCAGTGCAGCAGGCAGAACGTCCCACATGTGGTTTGAAATCCCAAAGGGGACACAGGTGGGCGTGGCCATGGGTGATTTACAGGCCTCTGTCTATTCTTGCATGGGCCAAAAGACAGATGCAGGTAAGTGTTCCTTTTTTCTCTCCTTAGTTTTTCACTGGTGTCTCTTAAGTGCTAGCTCTGAGTGAGGATCTGAGAGGCTCACCTAACTCAGCAGCTCACTGTTTTGTAAAGATGAGAGATACCCTCATCCCTGCAGGTGAACCTCTCTGCTCAGGGAGTGTACACGCCAGCTTGCTAGTTGTGTCCTTATACACTGACCATCTATGCATAACCACTGTTTGGCCAGGGGAAGGAAATTGCTCTCTCTGGCTGGCTGCTTCCTGTGTGCTTCGTAACCAAAAAATAGATGAGTAGGCTGGGGTATAGCTCAATGGCAAAGTGTATGTTCAGCATGCATAAGGCCCTGTGTTTGATCCTAATATCACACACACACACACACACACACACACACA